>OZ024854.1:14463680-14518680 GCA_964017155.1 Oasisia sp. SBJ-2009
AGACAAGGTTTGACAGGTCGGTGGTCACTGAGGGTCTGGTCTGCCCACAATGACACCACATAATAGCACACTGGATCTGAGGAGAACAAAACAAGATCTGAGAACTATTTTGGCTAAAGGTAAGAAATTTCTTTAGCCAGATGAGATTTTCTTTAGCCATTATTAGACATCACTTTTAACCCATTTTAACCGGGATACAATTCTAGTCGTAGTTACCCTTTTTATCCGGAATACGATTCTGGTCGTAGTTTGCACTTGGCACGGCTTCCCTGCACTCTGACATTTTGGAATCCCATTGGCTGGTTAACATCGAATGACGTCAGTATATCGGGATCACTAGGAAACCCATATTTTTCAACCAATCAGTGCCGTTCTTTGGGTATTTGCAGTACAAAGTGTGCAACCCCAAGCTAAAGTGAAATCAAAGATGGCGTCGAGTTGCAAAGATCGTTAAATGTTGACGTATTTTGAAGGATAACTCCATTAATTTACTTCATGGTGATGACAAGAAGGCAGACAAGTGGATAGACGATATAAGATGGACGGTTATGGTATTTGATGCGATATTTGTCCGTGAAGACATACTTTGAAGCCATCGAAGTGGGGTCGACCGACAACGGCATCCATTTTCGCCCACCTTGCAACCACGCCATTTTTTTGGCGCCAACAAAATTAAGATTATTTTTAACGACGGTAACTACTTCATCAATAAAGTGATGTTGGAATGTTGACCAACGTTGTTACTTTAGAGTTCTTCTTTATTATTTATAAGAAATAAGTCACAAAATGTTACATCGTTGACAGAAAATATTTCACAAATTTGCATAATTCCGCTCAGCGGCGCCACACGTTGGCGATTCCATCGACTGACATGGAGGCTATTACAAAACATTTTACATAATGAGATTATTATCCAAGATATGTAGACAAGTTGTATCTTTGTTTTCAGCAGAGAGTAATGCATAAAATAAACTCAACTTGCTCGTTGACATGTTGCCTCCTTCTTGGCGAAAATGTCAGGTGAAAAGTAATGTGACCAAACCTCAACATAGGTTTGAATTTATGGGGCATGTTTTGTCATATGCCACATAAAATATATATGACAAAACTGTGAGTTTGTCAATGCGACTTGATAGTTTATTTTATCTACTTTCTAAAGGTATATCATATTTAAAAATTGATTGAGAAATAATAAAGTTATGTCGATTTTAAATGAAGGCCTGTCATTGTTTAATGCTGACAGTTTGATTTGAGGAAATGATCAGGAACTGGCTGCAACTCGTCTGCACTTGCTTCAGGATAAAATGGGTTAATTAACCAAACAGTTATGATTAGCATAAAAGAAAGCTAACCAAATATAAGCAAATAAGCACGCAATATAATTGAATAGAAACACTGTTTAACCATAAAAAGAAAGCTGGACAACTATTGAGAATTTTTTGCAAACACGCAAAATTAATTAATGGGACATTTTTTAGTGATTAAAGGCCAAACAACATGTGACACCTAATATTAAGGTAATAAAATTAACATTATAGCAAAAGTTTAAAGATAAAATTGTATAACACGGCCAAATAATTGAGTACAATCTACGTTTGTTGTTCTGCTGATAAGGCTTGTCAAATGTACATGAATCAGATCAAACCTATATTGACATATGGTTGAATATTTACAAAGATGACACATCGATTTATGCCATCCATGTATCTTCGCTTGTACTGAGCGATAGTACGGAACCTGTCAGGTACAGCGTTGTACTCGTCTCAAACTTATAGCAAGTGTCAACAGTATGCGATCGGCAGCGCTAGCCTAGGTCTGTACTAAATGTGACAACAATGTGCCACACCTAAAATGCTATCCGATCTAAGTTACATCCTAACGTCTATCTAGACTAAGTTTTGCCCTGAAAGACCTGCTCAAAGGAATGTATTGTCACTGACTAACTGATGCACTTTTGAAGCTATAAATGCCCAACTGACAATAATCCAAATATGTACAGGATCTGACGACTGAAAGCTGGATAATAGTTTCCATATTTAGACTGGAAAGTATTAAACTTCAGAAGCAAAAAATACTATATCGATAAAAAAGTATATCTCTGACTACAAATCTATTGAATATTACAGAATATTTCTAGTATCTAACAGCTGATTATCAGTTGGTTTCCTCATGCACGCACGCGCGCACGCGCGCGCACGCACGCGCGCGCACACACGCACGCAGCAAAGACAATTATATTTTCTAAATTTGTCTTCAAAATTAACAATGATATATGTTTGAAATGTTACTGTCCAAATGTAGTTTACCAGGGGTAGTCATATTGTATAAATCAGGCAGTTGGAACAGTGAGTCATCTAAAGAGAAACGCTTTACATTTTACCTGTAAAGATTATCTAACTATAGCATCCTTCAATGCTATAGTGATACACATTACAACTGCAATAAAACTGCCAGATTAGATTATTTATATATTATTTATTTTATCTGTATAGATGACATATCATTATAGATCATATTTTATACCGAACTGAGATGATTAAGTTGTAAACACTAACACACTGTAAGTGAAACAATATGTGACGCGGCACGCCAAAGCCAGGCTTTTGTACGCAACTTGACAATTCCATACTATTATTGATTCAATTAGAGGAGATGAAGTGCTTTAAAATGATACCAAGATGAACATTCTAGCTTGTGTATGGGCGAAGTTATTCCACTTCAAGTGCATAGGTTTGTGGAATGTCACTTATGAGAAAATTAGGTTTTAAAGAGATCGGTCGTAAAAAGCGATATCGTGGAACATTACTATAGCAACCGCATCTTTTAATGCTCCAGTTGTCCTGAAATGTTGCATACAGATGGTATATACTCATAATATGTGAAAGTATAATTAAGAAATATGAAATATTAAGCCAATGACATTTCACGGCGCGCGCCGCGGGTTTGCGCCGGAGGCGAATGTAGCACCGATTGGGCGGCCTAAAATGGCCTACCCCGATGTTGAAAATAATCATAAAAATAAAAGGTCTCGACGGATTTGCTTAATTTTTATGTTATTTAGCAGCTAAAACGTATGGCTACATTTGTCTCGCAGGAAGTAGGAAATTTATCCGTTCAGTAATTATTTGGGTGCAGGATAGTGCGCTAAATTATCCTAAAAACGGCTTTGTCTTAGACTAATTAGCTATGAAATTAATGAGGGGCTTGCATTAAAATGCTCATTATTACCTCTTTCAACATTATTTCATGATATCTATTATTGAAATATTGAAAGATTGATGATTTTGCTGATTGATTCCGCCAAGAACCCACTTTCGACATTTTGAGGGCATGCTGACTAATTACACCCTGGCACAGTTCGACGATCTGCGACAAGCGCCTGGTTTTGGCATGACGCGTCACATATCACAATGGTCCATAAACACATACATGTAACCAGGGCTTTATGCAGGACCAAATTGTTACCACTCACACATGTTTTGGTGTACACATGGATGTTAACTGTTAAGCCATTTTACACACTTTAAATGTGTCTGATACCTGAAATGGACTGCAAACACACACATGACACCATTTACACTCGCTTTTGAGGCATAACTGACAATATTTATGGTTTTGGTAGAGCTTTTTTGGCTCCATAATTTTTACCCGTCCAAATGACGGGTGGATGGGTCTCTGCATAAAGCTATGCATGTAACCAATTACAGTGGCTATACAATACCTTTAATATAAACATCATAGAAACATGGATAAATGTGTAGGTAAGTCAGTACCAATGTTGATGCAGCGGAAAGGTATACTAGAAGCCAAACCCATCAACAGCTGTCCCTGGAACCTGACATACAATAACCAGGCACATGTCACCCTAGCCAAGCAGTAGAACCTGACATACAATAACCAGGCACATGTCACCTTAGCCAAGCAGGAGAACCTGACATACAATAACCAGGCACATGTCACCTTAGCCAAGCAGTAGTAGGGGCACTATGCTACCATGGCAACGTAGAAAGCAACAACAAATACTAAACTAAAAAAGACACAATTTATACTTACTCGTCTGATGACTTTCTCACAGGCGTCTTACAGTTCAGTGGTTCTTTTACCCGCGACATCCGATTGTCAAATGACCCTTGACCTTTAACATCGTTTTTAAAAGTTCTGCCCGCAACGGCATCCGCCCGCGGCAGCACTGGTCTCTGATCGAGGCAATTTTCAGTGGAGCGCGAAAGTCGGTGATCCATGGCTGGCCGGACACCATCGACTGTCCGTGCAGGCGACTGCCGTTTACAGGCGCCCCCTGGTGGGTGGTTTAGTCTCGAGTCTGGCACGGCCCCAGTGGCGAGACTGTTGCGTGACCCGACACCAAAATTGTTTGGTTTATAGTCGTTTGGCAGTGTTGCGCGCACTGTGCTGTGAAAGAAGGTGTCGGCACATTTTCGCAGCGAGTTCGGGTAACTCGTCGAGTTTGGCACGCCCGCTCGGTTCGCCCCTCCATTCAGAGAGTGCGCCGGCGTTCCCGTCTTGTCCGTGATGGGCCGTTGAAAGTTCTCCACAGAGTTGCTGTGCGGCGTGTTACGGAGGCCGTCGATCGCATTGCGTTCCTCCAAGATGGCGTTACGTGTCGTCGCACCCACTGTTCTTCGGGCATAGTGCTTACTCGGCGACCTGACAAGTAGTTGACCTTATTTATTCAAACACCCCATCACCCTGCTTGCTACCCTCAACTCTATGGAGCACCAACGTCTGGCATATTGGGGCTTAAATCTGGAAGTTGAACTGTTTCAGCTAATTAAGAACATCTGCACCTTTCCAAAGTACACCAAAAATGTCCTACACATTGGTTGTTGTTCACTTTGTTTTGCTCTGCCTGAAATCTTGTTTCTTAACTTAACAAACATGCAGCATAGACGCTTGAAATACAAACAGTAGCCTTCACTCAACACAACTATCATGAAGCAGTAAACACACTTAATGTAAATACAGTAACAAGATTGTAACAAATTAGCCTATTATTACAACAACTTATGTAACATGCACGCAACATGCGCACGTGACAGGAGCTAGGAGTCGCAAGCACACACACGGACCACGTGTCAAAGCATGACAGCGCAGCCATCGCACACAGCCAAGCCTTAACGTGCCTAAGACTCTTACCATCTTAACCCCTCACTAGGTGGCCATAACCAGTCTTGACAATGCACAATTTTCACGAAGTATCAAAGCAACAATATCGACTCAGCAATATGGTCGAGGCATTATCACCCTGATGATATTGTCCTTGCAATATTGCCCTGACAATATCACCCCACCAATATTGTCATGGCAATGTCGCAGGAAGTAAACCACCCTGGCAATATTGCCCTGACAATATGACAGCATCAGAGTGAAGTATCAGTGGCTGGCCAGGATACTTCATCAAAACTGTGGTCATTTAGTGTGTGGCATAGACTGACCTTTCAAATGACCGTTCAATGCGTGCTCTCCTTTTTCCTTCCTCAATGGCCTGGAACTGTGTCTTCCCACTGCAGACAAACAAACAGTGTCAGTCAATGTCCACTCACAAAACCACACACACGTGTACACACATGCACATATACACACACACATATGCTTGCACACTAGCACTTTCAGCGTATTCAGGGGAACCAGTGTCCTGACAGTAACAGGTATCGCCAGGTCACTTAACTGACAACATAGCAGTTACTAGGTACCACATCAGTCCTGGGAAACAGCATTGGCATGATATAGCTCATTTTAGCACAGATCAAAATGTGCATAATTTTCAATATGAAACCACTACCTTGTGTGGAAAATCATGTTTTTTGTCATTACAACACTCTCACAAGTTGATTCACATCACAAAACTGTTGTCTGTCCACTCTGACAAAGTAAAGTCTAGCCTATATGTCTATGGGTCCAAGAATGGTTTATTGTATGATTTAACTTACTTTCGAGCATAAATTATCCCACCGAAATCTGAGCCAACACATGTGAAACCAGTGCGTGAACAATGCCTGTAGCTGATGGGTCGAAACATCGTACTCATTGACAAATATATGCTCCAAAGTAAGTTCAATCAGATTCTCTTGGTAGAAACTGCTCCTGGGCACCGCTGCACACTTGGTGCCATCACACCAAGTACTTCCAAGATCACATTCTCAACACTTCTAGTCTGCTGTGTCCCTACACTCAGTGACCTGAGAGCTAGGTGATTGCTAACTTGTACTAACAGGCATTATGTTGGATACATGTGGCATTTGGGTGATAACCTAAGTCATGTTCCTTCTACCTGATGTCCAGTGGATAGGTTATCCTAAAACACCCCACTCATTCACTATATCTCAGTACAACAGTGATCCAGAATTACATCACGCTGGTACCTCGGACAACAGTCTAAAGTGGTGGAAATGAGGTTTTATCCACGTTTGATTTCTCTCGTTCAAAAACAAATTAAACACCCCATTTCCTTTCCCACAATTCACCACAGCATGACTCGTGAACGCTGCCATGACATGTTCCATGGTCATGCTACAGTATGATCTAGTGTGGCATGGTGTGATCCCAAAACCAACCACAATATGATCCTCAGAGCCAGCACAATATGATCTGGAGAGGCTGCCACAATACAATCCCCGGAGCTTCCCACAAGATGATCCCTGAATCTTGCCACAGTATGATCCCAGTGCCTGCCTCTGATCTCTGAAGCTTGTCTCAACATGATCTTCAGAGCCTGTTAATACAGCCAAAGAGCAATTTCTCAGTGTAGGGATCAAACTTTTGTATTGTAGTGTGGTGTGGTGTGGTGTGGTGTGGTGTGGTGTGGTGTGGTGTGGTGTGGTGTGGTGTGGTGTGGTGTGGTGTGGTGTGGTGTGGTGTGGTGTGGTGTGGTGTGGTGTGGTGTGGTGTATTGTATTGTATTGTATTGTATTGTATTGTATTGTATTGTATTGTATTGTATTGTATTGTATTGCGCTACATTGAGTTGATCCTCAGAGCCAGCCGATACATGATGCTCAATGCTTCCCATAACATGATCATCAAAGCTTGGCATGGCATGATCTGCAAAGCCTGCCACAATATGATTGATGGAGCTGGTTGTGGATGAGAGTGCACTGAATGACCGGTGTCACACACGTATTGATTTTATCTCGCCGCAACAGCAGCGATGTGAGGCGACCTGAAGACTGACAGACACATCAACACATCGATACGTCCTCACTGCTCTAGGTGTCACAACACAGCGACACCCCACCGTGTCACACACTGTCAACAGACTGTGTTGATCTTCTTGGCAACAATGCCGTGTACTCCATGACTTCCAGTGTGTGACGTATGTCTGTCACCTGTGTGTGACGTATGTCTGTCACCTGTGTGTGACGTATGTCTGTCACCTGTGTGTGACGTATGTCTGTCACCTGTGTGTGACGTATGTCTGTCACTAGTGTGTGACGTATGTCTGTCACCTGTGTGTGACGTATGTCTGTCACCTGTGTGTGACGTATGTCTGTCACCAGTGTGTGACGTATGTCTGTCACCAGTGTGTGACGTATGTCTGTCACCAGTGTGTGACGTATGTCTGTCACCAGTGTGTGACGTATGTCTGTCACCTGTGTGTGACGTATGTCTGTCACCAGTGTGTGACGTATGTCTGTCACCAGTGTGTGACGTATGTCTGTCACCAGTGTGTGACGTATGTCTGTCACCTGTGTGTGACGTATGTCTGTCACCAGTGTGTGACGTATGTCTGTCACCTGTGTGAGTAGGCGTGATAAGAGACTAGGAGAGGTCAAAGAGATGGAGGTCGTGGTACAGCTGCTGACAACACATCTGCAACAGTTGGTGTCAGAAAACTGTGTCCGTCCACACCTAGTATTGTCATGATTCCCGAGTACTGTAATCTACCTTACACTGACCCATTGGGTGAACCCATTGTGGCGCCACCTAGGGAATGTCATGGTTTCTGAAATATGTTCCCAAATTGTCGACCTCTGCATGTTGGAAGAAATATATTTACGCTGATAATAAAACATAATTTTTAAACAATCAAATCTGGGACAGCTATCCTATCCTGTTCATAGGTGTGTAAATGCAGCTGCTCAATTAACGGTGATTACCGTAACAAACAAACAGAAATTTGGTGGTCCATTTGAATAAATTCTGCTTACCTATAAATAAGTCTGTCGATCAACACATAATACTCTGGTTTTTCGACAACAACGACTTGACATAAACAGCTGTCATTTGATCACTACACAGCTACACCTATTTCTGATATGTCACATTGTCTGCGTCTCCTGCCACTCAGACAGGCACTTAGGTGGCACACTGAAATGGACATGGCTAATTGCACCAGTCAGCTCCACACAGAGCTTTGAATAACTTACTTTGGTTACCACGGCAATGCTTAATTGTTGTCACTGCTGGACATGTGTGTTGCCATGCCAACCGTTGAGTTATATAACGTAGTTAGCATGAGCTATGCAAGGTTCTCGGAGTATTGCATGTTTAGATTCTTGCTTCATTATTGGATGGACCTCTTCTTGCATCATAACAGTCCATCAGATGGAAGTACCTTTCAGGATAGGATTATTAAAACTCAGGCTCGGTATGTCATAATCAGGTGGTCATTTGTCATAATGCTGGCAACTGACTGTCAGGCCTCAAACATTACCACTTGGATGAGTGGGACGTCAGGCACTTGGGCATTATAATAATCTGTCCCCAAGAACATATTTTGTGTGTGTCCAAACATCATTAGGTCAGTAGAGGAGTTGTGTTTGTTTGTCGTGTTTCCCACATCAGATCAAAGAATATTTCTGTGGCAATGTAGTAATTTCCATTTACAACAGGTATCTGACGTAATGTGGTTCTGACAGTCTCAATAATTACTACTGTCATGTACAGTGTCTGAATGTACACGAACATGTAGAGATTACATTTCCAGCTGTAAAAAATATGTCAAAATACTTAGAGGAAATAATTTCTGTAGATTTGTATGTCTGTACACATAGCACATGTGAATGCATACAGCTGTTGAAATAACTTGTAATCGCTTTAGTTGTGTCTCAATGTGATTAATGGTGCCTCCAAAAATGGCACACAAGTGAGTCAACTTGCTTTGGCCTCACTGCTGACCAATTTTCCCATACCCACTGTTTATTACACCTCATATTTACACATGCATTTTATTGCAGCATGTTTCATGTGACAAGCATATCGTCACCGATAAATGTCAGTCAAGATGGTCTGGATTTAGACCACTCGTGATATGACAATCTGATTACTAAGTCAACTTCAAACGAAACGTCTAAGGAGAGGTTTGTCACCAGCCAACTGTAGGCAAACTCATTTAGCTGAAAAATCATTATCACTTCTCTTTCAAATGCATTCAGTGAATTTGAGTAAGCAATGAGATAGCAAGATGGTTGGCTAGTAAACGCCATGTCGAAGTGACGCTAATTACGTTTCAAGAACATATTTGGAAAGTTGAAGCATTTTTTATTTCAATATATTACACATTTAAAAAATAAACTTATATTTAGAGACAATGATGATGTCCAGTATTAAAATTGTCTTTACTTTGATGCCTCCAGTCTCAGTTCAGCTTCAGCTTGCCTTTGTTGTTTTGTAAATTGCGATTAAGATTCACAATTATGATGTATCCAAGATTGTTTTTAGTGCAGACCAACACTTAATCATAAACTTTGGTGCAATATTTAGGAAGCATCATAATTATACTATCATAATTATACTCCATTATGCCAAAAGGTGAATTACTAATGCATTGAAAAAAGGAACTGGCTGCCAGGGTATGAAAGCATTATTACTTGATTACTACTTGATTTAGGTCATCCACGCATGAATCCTGTGATTACACAAAAGATGAAGTGAAGTAATTAACGCTTGTACCCATCACCATTGTTAATTTGTAATAAACATTCATGCTGCATGTATCATGTGATCTATTAATTCGGTTGTTCATCTTTTGGTTATTATTTTAGCTGGCAGGGGTCAGCCAAAATCGTCAACTTACGAATTAGTGACAAACCATTTTGGCTAATGAAAATCTAAACAAAGATGTTTTGTTTGATGTGTTTACTGTGTGATGACATATGTTGTTGCACAGCAGACAGCAGCTTCTACTATAGTACAATGGCATTATGTTGTTGCACAGCAGACAGCAGCTTCTACTACAGTACAACGACATATGTTGTTGCACAGCAGACAACAGCTTTTACTACAGTGCAATGACATATGTTGTTGCACAGCAGACAGCAGCTTCTACTACAGTACAACGACATATGTTGTTGCACAGCAGACAGCAGCTTCTACTATAGTACAATGACATTATGTTGTTGCACAGCAGACAGCAGCTTCTACTATAGTACAATGACATTATGTTGTTGCACAGCAGACAACAGCTTCTACTACAGTACAATGACACATGTTGTTGCACAGCAGACAGCAGCTTCTACTATAGTACAATGACATTATGTTGTTGCACAGCAGACAACAGCTTTTACTACAGTACAATGACACATGTTGTTGCACAGCAGACAACAGCTTCTACTACAGTACAATGACACATGTTGTTGCACAGCAGACAGCAACTTCTACTACAGTACAATGACATATGTTGTTGCACAGCAGACAGCAGCTTCTACTACAGTGCAATGACATATGTTGTTGCACAGCAGACAACAGCTGCTACTACAGTGCAATGACATATGTTGTTGCCCAGCAGACAACAGCTGCTACTACAGTGCAATGACACATGTTGTTGCACAGCAAACAACAGCTGCTACTACAGTGCAATGACACATGTTGTTGCACAGCAGACAGCAGCTTCTACTACAGTGCAATGACGTATGTTGTTGCACAGCAGACAGCAGCTTCTACTACAGTACAATGATATTATGTTGTTGCACAGCAGACAGCAGCTTCTACTACAGTACGATGACATTATGTTGTTGCACAGCAGACAGCAGCTTCTACTACAGTACAATGACATTACGTTGTTGCACAGCAGCTTCTACTACAGTGCAATGACATTATGTTGTTGCACAACAGACAGCAGCTTCTACTACAGTACAATGACATTACGTTGTTGCACAGCAGACAGCAGCTTCTACTACAGTACAATGGCATATGTTGTTGCACAGCAGACAGCAGCTTCTACTACAGTACAATGACACATGTTGTTGCACAGCAGACAGCAGCTTCTACTATAGTACAATAACATTATGTTGTTGCACAGCAGATAACAACTTCTACTACAGTACAATGGCATATGTTGTTGCACAGCAGACAACAGCTTCTACTACAGTACAATGACATAACATTGTTGCACAGCAGACAACAGCTTCTACTACAGTACAATGACATTATGTTGTTGCACAGCAGACAGCAGCTTCAACTACAGTACAATGACATTATGTTGTTGCACAGCAGACAGCAGCTTCTACTACAGTACAATGACATTACTTTGTTGCACAGCAGACAGCAGCTTCTACTACAGTACAATGACATGTGTTGTTGCACAGCAGACAGCAGCTTCTACTACAGT
Organism: Oasisia sp. SBJ-2009; assembly: GCA_964017155.1. Classification (NCBI taxonomy): domain Eukaryota; kingdom Metazoa; phylum Annelida; class Polychaeta; order Sabellida; family Siboglinidae; genus Oasisia; species Oasisia sp. SBJ-2009. Next base: position 14,475,247 of record OZ024854.1, read on the forward strand.
ACAATGACATTATGTTGTTGCACAGCAGACAGCAGCTTCTACTACAGTACAATGACATATGTTGTTGCACAGCAGACAACAGCTTCTACTACAGTACAACGACATATGTTGTTGCACAGCAGACAGCAGCTTCTACTACAGTACAATGACATTATGTTGTTGCACAGCAGACAACAGCTTCTACTACAGTACAATGACATATGTTGTTGCACAGCAGACAGCAGCTTCTACTACAGTATAATGACATTATGTTGTTGCATTGCAGACAGCAGCTTGACAATAGCCAATGTGAACTGATGTCGGACCCCCTCCACACCAAAATGCCTGTCCCTCCAATGAAGGGCCACCTGTGATATAGGGACACTTTTGCTTGGCCCCATGGGTGACCGCAAGTCAGGTACTACGGCAATAATGAAGGAGGCAAACAGATGTATTGTGTGCAGTCTACAAAACAGCCGGCCCTGCATGTCCACACAGTATAGTCTCAGCTAACATGATTGCCCAGCGATTTATGTACACATACAGGCTACTAAACACTACAGTTTGATCATTTAGATGGAACTTTTGATCTCCTTTCACCAGTAAGCTTTGAATCTGATGTGACAAATATATGAATGAAATTATAATTATGGAATCAACATACAACATTGGCTTTGGGGATCTTTGACACAATGTCAGATGCAGCTAAAAGTGGGTGTGTAGTGTGTACTGTGTACTGTGTACAGTAATTAGGGCATGTAACCTTAGTACAACAAATGCAGAATCTTAACTGTGTTACTTGCTAAGTATTTAACTTTCACAATATATATATATATATATATATATATATATATATATATATATATACTGGTCATATTAGTAAAATGCATGTCTGTAACTAAAATCTTGATCTGAAGTGATGTCATTGATTTTCACAAACCCTTGGGAATGCAGTATTCAGTTGTCATAGTTTCATGGGGTGATCCATTATCAATTATATTTTTTGCTAATGTTCAAAATAGAAAATACAATTTGCTAAAATCCCTTGAGAGAACTGACTTTGATCATTAGACTCACTAAAAGAGTAACTTGTGACTAACAACTCTGATACACAGCTAAACTGACAAGTCAGAGTGGACTTACTACTACCCAGGGGTGATTTTTGGCAAAAACAATCCCAAATCGGGGGCGTGTACAGGCAGAAGGTGGGATAAGTGAAACATTGAATTTCTTAAACTAATTTAAAACTTAGTGGTTCATTGAACTGCCTTTTGACGTTAAAAACAGTCTGTGGGGTGACAGTTGTGGAAGTGGAGAGATAACTGGCAGATGCTACAAGGCCCCGCCGAAGTGTAGAAACACCCACCTGTACCTGAACTTTGACCCTACGGAGAAGAACGACCCCTTGACCTGCGGGGGCGTGTGCAGTCGGAAGAAGGTGTGGTGTTCGATGCAGGACCGCCACAGGTTCTTGCACGACCGGTAACTGAACATGTTGAACCCGACCAGGTTCTCAACATTGTCGTTCTGAAACAATCACAAACATGTTCTTAAATAACCAATAACCAAATATGTTGAAACCAATAAGGTTTCCCATGTAGCTATTCTGAAACAGCAATAAGCCCTTTTTATGTAACGGATCATGTTGAAACCAAGCACGTTTCTTATTTTGTTAACCCTAGAAGTGACCACGGCCGAAAATCAGCCCAAATGCACCTGCCTCTGTTGTAAAAAAATTCATTTCCATCACGCTAAACTGACACACGAAAATTTGGTATCATTGGATAGCTGACAGAATTTTCTAGATCGTGTATAATTTTCCTTGCATAGATTCAGTGACAGATTCTTCGCAGTCGAGTTTAAAAAGCACTTGATACAGTTGCTGCCCATATTTTGGAGATTTTACTATGTCCTGATGAATTAATTTACGCATCCATTCATAAAGTCTACACCCCCACACATGCAGTATCAAAAGAAAGCTTTGTGAACAGTATTCACAATACAGTTCATTACGTGAACCCACGTTGAGGCCCCCAGAAACTCAGGGCTTAAGAGGTTAACTTACCATTTCTTTTCTCAACTGAATGAAGAACTGTTTCCTTTTGAAGGAAATCTTGATTATTTTTGACCTGCAATGCATTGAAACAACACTGTTAAAAAAAGATATATCTTTCATCCAGTTTTCGTTGTGTTGGAATGCCGAGTGGGATTAGTGGAGAGAGAATGTGGGTGGATTGGGAATAGAGGAGTGGGAATGTGAATACAGTGAGATGGGAGTGGGAATGAGGGTGGAGTCGGCATGTAGTGGTGTGGGAAAATGAGTGGAGTTGTGATGTAAGAAGTGGAAATAGTGGAATGGGAACATGGGTGGAGGGAGAATAGTGGAATGTGAATGTGGGTGGAGGTAGAATAGTGGAATGTGAATGTGGGTGGAGGTAGAATAGGGGAATGTGAATGTGGATGGAGGGAGAATAGTGGAATGTGAATGTGGATGGAGGGAGAATAGTGGAATGTGAATGTGGATGGAGGGAGAATAGTGGAATGTGAATGTGGATGGAGGGAGAATAGTGGAATGTGAATGTGGATGGAGGGAGAATAGTGGAATGTGAATGTGGGTGGAGGTAGAATAGTGGAATGTGAATGTGGATGGAGGGAGAATAGTGGAATGTGAATGTGGATGGAGGGAGAATAGTGGAATGTGAATGTGGATGGAGGGAGAATAGTGGAATGTGAATGTGGGTGGAGGTAGAATAGTGGAATGTGAATGTGGATGGAGGGAGAATAGTGGAATGTGAATGTGGATGGAGGTAGAATAGTGGAATGTGAATGTGGATGGAGGGAGAATAGTGGAATGTGAATGTGGGTGGAGGTAGAATAGTGGAATGTGAATGTGGGTGGAGGTAGAATAGTGGAATGTGAATGTGGATGGAGGGAGAATAGTGGAATGTGAATGGAGGGAGAATAGTGGAATGTGAATGTGGGTGGAGGTAGAATAGTGGAATGTGAATGTGGGTGGAGGTGGAATAGTGGAATGTGAATGTGGATGGAGGGAGAATAGTGGAATGTGAATGTGGGTGGAGGTAGAATAGTGGAATGTGAATGTGGGTGGAGGTAGAATAGTGGAATGTGAATGTGGATGGAGGTAGAATAGTGGAATGTGAATGTGGATGGAGGGAGAATAGTGGAATGTGAATGTGGATGGAGGGAGAATAGTGGAATGTGAATGTGGGTGGAGGTAGAATAGTGGAATGTGAATGTGGATGGAGGGAGAATAGTGGAATGTGAATGTGGGTGGAGGTAGAATAGTGGAATGTGAATGTGGGTGGAGGGAGAATAGTGGAATGTGAATGTGGATGGAGGGAGAATAGTGGAATGTGAATGTGGGTGGAGGGAGAATAGTGGAATGTGAATGTGGGTGGAGGGAGAATAGTGGAGTGGGAATGTGGGTGGAGGGAGAATAGTGGAATGTGAATGTGGGTGGAGGGAGAATAGTGGAATGTGAATGTGGGTGGAGGTAGAATAGTGGAATGTGAATGTGGGTGGAGGGAGAATAGTGGAATGTGAATGTGGATGGAGGGAGAATAGTGGAATGTGAATGTGGGTGGAGGGAGAATAGTGGAATGTGAATGTGGGTGGAGGGAGAATAGTGGAGTGGGAATGTGGGTGGAGGGAGAATAGTGGAGTGGGAATGTGGGTGGAGGGAATACAGTGAAGTGGGAAAGAGGTGGAGTGGGGATGCAATGACAGTAGGAATGAAGTAGTTGCGATGTATGGAGTAGGAGGCAAGAGGAAGGGAAGAGAGGAGTGGTGATGAAGGTGTGAACTGAGAATACCAGACAAAAGAGAACACAAGAACAATAACTTGGGAGATGTGAGACCACTGAGATGGGGATCTTTACTAAGTTTTAGATGTGACATTGATCACCAGGCGGCAGCACGTACCACGAGAATGTGTTGATGCGGGCATTGTTCTGAAAGACGACTAGTCCAATGGACGTCACTCCAAGCTGGATCTCCAGATTGCTCTGGTCCTTCAAAGTGAAAGTGCAAGTAAACCAGCAGTCTGTGGGCAATGTGTACGCATGCAAAACACACTGAGGGATAACTTTGTGACTTGAAAGAGAAGAAATGCTCACCATGGCAACAGTTTTATGAATGAAAGAAGAATGCATACAAATGTTAAATTGATGTGCATGTGTCAAAGTAGCTACACACTGTCCAAATAGGTGACACTAATAATGTACGATGCAGTGAAAAATAACCATGCTCTGTAAATTGTTACACACCTTTATATGTATCATAAATAAAGATTACATAGAATGTGTAAAAACAATTTATGATCAATTGGAACTAATTATAATATTTCCGTTTAAATCATTATCTGACTGTGATGGATTTTATGTAAGTAACATCGTGATTTTATGGAGTTTTGTAGTTCCTCCTGAGCTGTTAATAGATCATGCCATCATGCACACAGTCACACATGCAATCTACTCAACACAATGCCAAGACAAGCTCGCAGCTCTAACAGTGTCAGTCCAGTCACAAGCAACTCAAATGTTTCACTGAAATAATGCTCACAAGATTCAGGGGAAAAAACAAATCAGACTAGCGTGTTAATTAAAACGTTATGCCACAAACATTCCAAACAAAAATGTACATAAAACCAGGTGAAAGATTAGAACACACAGGCACGTCGTTCTCATGCACAATGTCTGTTATAATATCAGCACTTCCAGAAGATTAATAATCACTGTTTTATTCCACTTTACTCATAATCATATCATACCATTAACAATTTCATGTTATATGAATATTACATACCTAACCTTCCATTCAAAACACAGTGAAACGGAACCCAACTTTTAGCATAATCAACAAATAACCTGTCTGCTGACTAGTGTAATCAAAACCTCCCTTAGAACTGACCCAACAAGGAACCACCATAGAGTGACCAGTGCAGGTCAAGCACATGTATCTTGACATTGAATCAACACATAACCTCTGCCGTATGACCAGTACCAGCAAACACATCCCAAACATGTACATATCTCAACACATAATACAACCAATGGACCTCTGTGTACGAACTAGAGCGACACCATTTAATTCTGTGTAATGAACAGTGACAACTAAACACAGCTCAAAATAGAATCAATGGACAACCTCTGAGTAATGAATTGACAATGAAACACATCTTGAAGTAGAATCCTTGGATAACCTGTGTATAACGACCAGTCTAAAAATAAACCAATGGACAAGAAGGTCCAGGTAATGACAGGTGGGCGTGAATGCTTGCCTAGGATATCTGAGACAACAGACAACCTCTGTCTAATGACCATAGCAAGCCAAACACATTTGGGAATATATTGAAAACTTTAATTAGCCAAGTAAGTCTACAAATGCCTGATTTGTTTACTATTTTTGAAGCACAAACAAACACTCCTTCTAGTAATTATAATTGAACTTCTGAGTAACATTTTTGTTTTGCTCACTAAATAATGCAGTGGTGGACAAACACATTTTTTACATAAACAACAGCATTCGAGTCGATTTCAGTGCAAAACCCTACATCTGGGGACAGTCCATGCCACGAAAACAAACTACGCTATGCAAACCGGAACTCTCTCAAACCTTTCGTGTAGCATAAAAACATCCAAACGAACTCATTCCAAATGCTCGCATGACACTAGGGGGCACCACCTGTTGCTTACCCGAAAGCGGGCGCGGTGCAGATCTACACCGTACATTTGTAAGTTCTTTGCCCTATCTAGATAGTTATACTCGGCATCGGCGGGAGTTTGCCCCCTGAAAGCACAAGACAACAACAAACTGCAGCGACTGTCTGAAGTCAGCCATTAGGAACCACCGCAGTCACCAGCACAGGTCAATGTACACAGCCTCAGTAACGCAAGGATGATCAAGTTTATATAATATGACACCACTGCCTGCTCTGTGGCGCAATCTGCTCATTTGAAAGACATTATTTGTGTGAATGTTATTTCAGGTATACTCGAATCTGCCAGCAGCCAACATCCATGTTTACTAACTAAGAATGTTGCTGCAGACATTTGTACAATTCCAGAGCAAACATTAACACAATAGAACGTTTGGGAAACTGCACCAATAAAGTGGCATAGTGCACTATGAAGGGCAACTGTTTACTGTTAACTCTATCGTGCATATTCTGTCTGTGAACATGTACCATGCTGCAGGTGACTGATGTGGCCCTAAACAGATGCAACCAGTGTTATTAAAATTAATAAACAAACATAGCATTCGCTGCACATCAACAACAACAACAACAACAACAACAAGAGCAGAAGCCAGAGAAGTAAACCAGTAGTGCCTTGTGCAGACATTATATCACTCCAGACACTCAGATCACACATCAGGCTGAACCCTCTGTGTCCCCACCATTGCCCCCCACCAATAGATCAGTCAAGTTTCTGGCGTATATTTGTTGGACTAATTCTTGCAATCCCTCCCTGAACATGCAAACACTACAAGTGCAACCCAGTGACAACGTTTCCAACAGCTGAATTTAATCTACCGCCATGAAATGAATGCTGGGAAGAATGTCACAATCACTAGTGAATGAAATATCTGTGATATAATTTTCACACAATGCAAACCTATAAGCAGCACAGTAGTGGTAGTGGTAGTGGTAGTGGTAGTGGTAGTGGTAGTGGTAGTGGTAGTAGTAGTACTAGTACTAGTAGTAGTAGTAGTAGTAGTAGTAGTCAGCCATAGCTGTCACAGCTCACAGCCAGTCATAATGGGGATGGGTAACATCAACATTAGTAACAAAATAAGTTATAACCTGGGTTGAGCTCGATTGCAACGAACATGATCTGAATACATTCTAATTTCTTTTCCTCATGAACAAACAAACCATGAGACGATAGTAATAACAATAATACCATTTTGTGAAATGTAACTTCCATTGTACACGATTAATCACAATTGAGATTTTGCAATCGAACCCAGCCCAGGCGTAACCAACGGCAACACAATGACAACAAACAACACTATGCGGTCGAGCGGGAAGCAACACAACAACCAAACAGTGACTGTCCGGCATGCTCAAGAGGGTGCTTGACCAGTGGTCATCCTTACCCTCACCCAGCTCGCCACATACATGTCCATGCCATACGTGTCGACCTGGCGCACCTGGTCAAGGTATAGCATCTCACAGGCGGCCGGAGTGAGGCCCCTGTGGTCAGCAAGTAGTGGTCAGTCCAGTGTCCACTCCCACTGGTCATTGTATACCAATGCTCTAATAGCCTCTACCATGAAAATTAGAACTTAACTATTGGAAAACACCCATTATTATAACCCCTTATCATAAATATACAAAGAAATCCATATATGTTGAAAATTTACCCACAAGGGTTGATTGTTGATTAAAATTGGGGCATAAACATTCTTCTGGCTGTTTCACTGAAATGCTGGCCATAGACACTGACAAGTTTCACTGAAATGTTGGCCTTAGATGCTGATAAGTGTCAGTGAAATGTATTTTGTTGGACACCAACAAGTTTCAGTTTCATGGATTATATAACATCTTGCCGGCAAATGAAAATAAATGCTATATACAGAACTTACAAACTCAACAAATGAATCAATCAATGCAGAATGTGCATTCACAAACAGGATTTCAGAACTACGTAGTTGGTGCCATATTTACAGCAATATGTATAACTCAATTTTATTTACTGGCAATTTCAGGTGGGTATTCAGCTTTCTTTAAACCATAAAAACAAATCCCAGTTAGTTCACAAGACGCATTTAAATCACCACAGTAACTGTAAATTGATGCCAAGCATTTCACATGAGTGATCAGAGATAAAGTTAATATATCCCCGGTGTAAAACTGCTGTGTATGATCACTGGATAGTACTAAAAAAATTATTTCTAGTAATCAATATTTCTTACATATTTAGTGCAATACAGTGCAATAAATAAATTACATAAAGCATATCACAGCAGAATGGCAAATGCCAGTCCACGGGAATGTAGGTAGGAGAGATAAGCACAGTTTATCTACCGTGCAAACTGGGGTGACCCAGTGGCTTGTACAATGCTCTATTCACCCCTCCCCAGGCCTCGCCCCTGTCACTCTCCCCCGCCCCTCCCCAGATATGTCAGTTCACCGCACACCCATGCCAGGGGAGATGGAGGGACAAGCAGCACATGAAGTTGCTCCTAGCAAACAACTTCTACACTAACAAACTGACACATAACTGCAACAAATCCTCATACAGCAAGATGGTGAAACGATCTTTAAAAATCACAGTTTGTGTTTACAAGTGACTGCCAAACAAAGATTACAAATGCCATTGTTTCAAAATATTTATACAGTACAGTTTAACATTGTCTTACCATATCTCCCAGCAGCCAGCATAATGCATCTGTCAAATATTTTACTCCCATTTTAAAGTGTAAGTATACCTCTTTACAGCCAGTGTTATTTCAGAGTAACCCGTTGATAGATAAGCACTGTTAATGCATAGTTCAGATACAATTACATAATGTGTTCTATTTCTATGTAACACAATAACTGGTGTAGAACTGTGGCTAAGAATGTTGTAATTGTACAGCTCTTAACAATGAATCATGGCCAGTTTGGAAAACAGTGTAGAAAACACCAATTCAACCCATTCTTAGAATCAAGTGAATGTTGAAGGCCACTGGTTTAAAATCTCTGCCCGGAATGCCAAACTCCATCCATATGTGCTCAACTCTACTAATATCTATAACCCATGTACGCCCCATGTATGGCCAACTTTGCCCAGGTTTGCCCAACTGTGCCCACGTGTGCCCGACTGACCTGTGCTGCTTGTGAAGCTGACAGACGTCGTGCTCAAAGTCTTCTGTTTGGTTGGTGATGAAGCGGAACTCGGACAGATACCCAGGCGTGTGGTCCTCGGGGTTGTAATCTCCTAGTTCGGCTGGACACAACAGTTTAATGGTCTCGTTTTATCTTTATGCAACCCCATTGCACCACTAAAGCATAAATGTTTTGATTGCGTGCAATGCACTGTTCTGAATTATGAGTTTCCCCGATATTTTATAGTAGCGTTACCTTAAACAAAGATTTTAATAAATTACCTGAAATGTGTCAAGCATAGGAAACAAAGTAGTTTTATCTTCTACATGGTACCATTGGGTTGTTACGAAAACAATATATCTACTCATACTGTTATAATCAGAATCTGGTTGAGTAATTATTATTATTAAGTTATTAATTACAATATAACGATTAGGTGAATAGTAGTAATAAACACAATTGTGGTCATGTCAGCCATTCAGAGGAAATTACAATAGTAAAAATTCAAACTTACATTTTAGATCAAATAAATGAATCTGTATTGGCGGCATTTAACGCATTACAATAACATTGAGTTGCAATTACTTCATGTAATCAATGTAACAATCCTCTGTAATATGAAATTGAATGTGTATTTATAAAATATAGATTGTAACTCTATAAAAAAAAAACTCATCCACTAGAAAAAGTATGGAACATTTACTGCAATCCAGTGGTAAATCCCAGCCGAATACAAAGTGGACTTTATACACGAAAGAGAAGAATTTTGTAGATGTCCCAGCGATGAGTTAGAGTGCCCAGCAGTATTCTTATAGGGGGAACTTACACTGGATGACAAACTCTTGAGGACCTTTTGTGAGGGGGCTTACACTGGAAACAGACTTACATTGGACGGCATAGCTGGCCAGGAGGACGGCACTCTTGTAAGGAACGACCAACTTCCCTTCCAGGATGTCTTTCTTCAGTTGCAGGAAGAAATGATACCTAAAACAAAGCAGAAGTTCCTGCAGCGATGTGTACACAGGTGAAATGTCTAACTCATCACTAACATTCACTAATATTCTATCATGAAAGTCGTGCAGCACAGGAACATATATATTCTAATGTTGACATTTTTGTCAAACTTAACATATTTTTACCACAGTAATCTTTCTAAACAGATATCAGTACTGGTCCTGAATCTGAAAGTAATTCAAGGTAATCCTTTACAAAGCATAATAATGCAGTCCCTATGACCCAAGCAGATGTAAATGTTGCATCCTGACATATAGGTCCACTTCCTGTTTTCTACATCAATTTGATGTCTCTTGTAAGATTCAGCCATGTTGTGTTTACTGCACAACAGTTACTGTTAGTTCCCATTACAGTGTCCCCACCTGGTGTATTCCTCCTGAAGCTTGCTTGGGTCGCTCACATAGAACTTGACTCGGAACTGGAGGTGATACGGCATAGCTGTGGAGAACAGACAAACGATGCAACATAATGTCATGTGATCACTATTAGGTCTTTTCTGCTATGTTCATGACTTTATATGTGGTGCATATTAACCGGAAAGATGTGTGTGTGATAACAACGTTACAATGTTGTAATGATTATTACATATGTTGTAATAATTATTACATATGTTGCAACAAATAATAGAGGCATGGTTCTGGAAAGGCCGGCATCACAAAGACAACAGGAGTTTTCAAGCAATGATCCAATATTTTACTTTTTCTATACACTTAAATGAACTGTTAAATGTATTATTTACCCAGATATTTCTGAATCAATTGTTTCTGGTTTTTACAGTTTTAAATATTTATAATAAATCCTCTTCTTGAAAATATGGATCCCTGCTGGGATGAATAGACTATACCCATGTTCTCTTTCTTATCTAATGTGATGAAAATATGTGCAGTACAAAGCATTGCATACAAACTATCAATATTTATATTGTTCATATTGACACCATTTTGTACAATATTATGCAATTGTTTGAGGTAGGACTTTTTAAGTTCTATAGTATGTTGCTGTGCGTGCATGCAGCTAGGTGCATCCGAGTGTGCTGTTAGCATCACATCTATGGCTAGCATGCACAACCACACCATTTTAGGTTTGTGTGTGTGTGGTGTGCATATTTGTGTGTGGTGTGTGTGTGTGTGTGTGTGTGTGTGTGTGCATTGCGTATGTGTGTGTGGTGTGTGGTGTGTGTGTGCATGCATGTGTGGTGTGCATATATGTGCGTGTGTGTGTGCATGTGTGGTGTGCATATGTGTGTGTGCATACGTGTGTGTGTGGTGTGTTTGCATGCATGTGTGCATGTGTGGTGTGTATGTGTGGTGTGTATGTGTGTGTGTGCATGTGTGGTGTGTATGTGGTGTGTGTGTGTGTGCGCGCGCGTGTGTGTGTGCGTGCGTGTGCATGTGTGGTGTGCATATGTGTGCGTGTGTGCATGTGTGGTGTGTATTGTGAGTGTGCGTTGTGTATGCATGTGTGCATGTGTGGTGTGCATGTGTGTGGTGTGTTTGCTTGCGTGTGTGCATGTGTGTGTGGTGTTTGCATGCATGTGTGGTGTGCATATGTGTATGTATGTATGTATGTATGTGCGTGCGTGCGTATGTGGTGTGTTTATATGCATGTGTGTTAGTGTATGTGGTGTGTTTGCATGTGTGTGTGCGTGTGGTGTGCACATGTTTTCTACCTTTGATCTGTTTCTTCACTGTCTTCAGAGGATCCAGCCATCTCTGAAAACACAAAAAAACAACTTCAAAGTTATAGAACATAACCACATTAGGAAATATTTGTTTATTAAGCACTAATCATCATCTTATTCACATTCACATTCACATTCACATTCACATTCACATTCACATTCACATTCACTCACTCACTCACTCACTCACTCACTCACTCACTCACTCACTCACTCACTCACTCAATCAATCAATCAATCAATCAATCAATCAATCAATCAATCAATCAATCAATCACAATCAATCAATCAATCAATCAATCACAATCAATCAATTAATCTATTAATTAAAAGTAATTAAATTAAAAGAGAGAGAGAGAGAGAGAGAGAGACAGACAGACAGAGAGACAGAGAGAGACAGAGAGAGACAGAGAGAGACAGAGAGAGACAGACAGAGACAGACAGAGACAGACAGAGACAGACAGAGACAGAGACAGATCTGCCACCATGCAAGCAACACTAAAATGACATCCAATACTTGCTGAAAAATATTTCTACAACATCAGATTAAATTAATAACTGTAGAGACTTTAGTGTAATACTGTAATATCAAATGAAACATTGACACAAGCTGAAACGTTCTAAACAATATACAGTGTACATCATGTACAGCTGTATAAATAGCATTGTAAAATTACATAAATTGCACATTTATTACATAGATGTAAAGAACTATCTGTATAAATGTAACAAATGTTGTACTCCTCCTACTGAGCTCATCACTTTGTTAGCCACTTGTGAGTGGTTAGAGTGTCAAAGAGCAGACCATTGTTGACTTACAATCACCCACAACAGATAATAGTCACATATAGTAAATTGCCACTGACCTCAAATCCACTCTAAGTAGGTATGCTTATATTCTACTGCCATCATTGTTTCTCCTTGCGTAAATCGCACACGTTTATTTTGCATTCACAACATGCTAATTGTGTCAGAGATTACCTAAAATAACTACATATACAGAGTGTGTCAGATAACCTAAACTAACTGCATATGCAATGTGTGAGATGGTTATCTGTGTAGTCATTGTCAATGCAACGACAATGCAGAGTCAACATACGTCATGCAGATATGACACTGCATTGACGGAAACACTGCATGAATGCAGGCATCACACATAGCTGACTAAATGCACAAGTAACATCAGCACCCTGCGCCGTAGACAATGTCTCAAAACAGAATTTCATTATGTGGTTGATACAATAATTATAATGAATACGGACTCAACAAAATTAAAGATGTGATTTCTTAGAACACACAATACACATGAGAAGGAGCACTTGCTCTAGGCTACAAAATATATATATATATATACATGTATGTACACACACACCCGAAACAAATCACAAACAATCACATAAAAACCCAAACATTATGACAAGTTTCAACATTAACATCCTACATCATGAATCACAAATGTCCACTTCCAATAGCACTAGTTAGAATGTACAGATTGAAGACAGAAACTCCTTGAGAAGACCGAAGCTGCAGCTCTGCATGAAACACTATAGCACTGAAATAACCAGGCTACCATATTGAGCAACTTGCACAGAAACATCATGTATATTTGAAAGAATGAATAAGCATTAGCATACAAGATCAGCAAAGGTATGTTGACAATTAGGGCGGGTTGAAAATAAGCCAAGCATCCCCATAATCCCATGAAGCAGCAACTTCACGTGTCTTCAACATGACACGTTGCAAAGGCCGGCCAAAGTTACATCTGTGCCATGTCGGACAGCATGTTTCAGCAATAGACACTTCATGTTTTATAATGATACTAAAAACTAGCAATGTAAATGCTGCAAATATATTCATGTGTGCTAAGTAAGTTATGACATCATTACTTAAATTACAAATAAACGACAGCTAAACAATTTATGTGCAGATGCATGTCAATTACAGATCTTAACTCGCATTAACAAAGAACATTCTGGAAGTAAGTTGCTTATTAACAATACTGTAAAATCTAATGTCAAGAACATTATTTAGCTGCACTTGGGATAATTTATCACCATTAATAACTGGGCTGGCGGCTTCCGGTTACTTGTCAAATTAAAAATAGCTAATATAACAAATCATGTCCCATCTAGACAACATTCTTATTTGGTTCATTTATCAACCCACCCACACAGCTCAGCTGTCTCACGTCTTGTTTACATGTTTCCTACAACAAAGCTTATCACTGACAGGAGAGTTCTGTGTATAGCTAAAATCTGGAATGAACTCCTAACTACTTCGAAATCATCTGAATAATAGCTACAATTCATTATAAATGCCAGAGAATTTGTTTCAAAATTGCAATGCCCCACTGTCAACTTGTCGAGTTAGAAACTGAGCCAAACTCTTGGCTGTATCAGTCTGCTATCAGGAGAAACAAACTAACAAGCTGAATAATACTGGCCGTGTTAGACACACACTAACACAGTTAATGATATATTAACTGTGTTAACATGAAACAAACCAATACATCTCAAATGTGTTACTGTGAAACAAACGTGTTGATAAAGCACACATTTACCAGGCCTAGTGGCCGTAATAACACACAGAGGAGAGTCGTCTAGCAATTATCAAACTCCTTTAATGGAGTTAAATAATTTTGCACACGCATAAAAATTACGTTGATGCCATTATTTCAGTCATCACCACATCACTGACCACATCTACACTATCATCACTGACCACATCTACCCTATCATCACTGTAGCTGGTGATATAAGTGTACCCTATGTACAAGTCAGTGTTCGTGTTTGCGAGAGGGGGTATACTAGGAACTCTGGTTGCATTTAGAGAATTACACAGAAGTGTGTAGTCATTCATCACTAAACTGCAAATGTTTAACAGTATCCAGGGCAGTTGAAATATGTTTCATGTCACCAATCGTTTGCAGAAATGTACACTGCATTCTTGGGATAGGAAATGACATGTTATTTTGTGACTGTATTTTCTCTGGGGTTACTCTCTGACAGAGACAGGGTCTATGATATGCATCTGGCCAGAGAGAAGCGAGCGCAGTCAGCCGCATCTACTGCGAGGCAAGCCGGGGACTAGCAATTGTGCTACGTCTTACCATCACGTCGGTCGTGATCACTGGTTCATTCGGGTCATGTGACGGATGCTGGTAGTACTGCTGAAACCAACGTCACGGTACAGCGAACACGTCTGCACGCACGCAGGCAGCACACACACACACGCACACATAATGATAAAGTGGAGGTCCTCCTGGTTTCTCTACTTGTTTAGTTCTATCCAGTGTTCATATGTATTGTGCTGTTACCTTGACGACATCTGGGAATACAACCACAAGACTGTCACCACTAGTCCTGTGTTCTGTGCTCTGTGTCCCCAAGTGTCACACGTCACAACCACCAGTGTTGAACCTTTATTATGACGAAGTGTCGCTCCATACAACACCAAACAACACACACTATAACACCAACCAAGAATTAAACCGTACAACACCAAGTGTCGCAACCTACAAACCCTAACACTACACCCTAAAACACAAGTGTTGCACCTTGCAAAACCAAGTGTTATACCTTACAACACCCAGTGTTGCTCCATACAACAGTGACCAGACGTACCATTCCTTCAGCGCCTGATGCGTGGTCAATGAACTGCAGGCCGAAGTATTCCTTCTCGATGAGTTCCAGGTGCTCAAAGACCTTCTGCAGCAGCACATGAGCCTTGTCTCGCTTCTGTCACACACAAATGACGTCTATGAGTGCTATTGCAACATAGACTACTCAAAATTTGCTAAGGATCACACAATGTCTATAATGGAACAATCTTGAGATGGCAGCCATCCAGAGACTCACTGGAAGCATGAGACGCCGTTGCCAGGCTGTGATTGCATCACGTGGGTCACACACAAGCTACTGACAGTTGTTGTTGCTGGTAATTGAACTGTTTGGGAAATTTTCATGACGGAGTAACATTCTGAAACCTCCATTTTGGGGGGTGTGGGGGAAAACCTCAATTGTTGGGGGTCTGCTTCTTTGATGACAGAATGCGTGTTACCTATTGTTCACATTTGGTATATAGCAATGAAATTCAGGAAATAACCATGTCCTCGCATACATGCCGTTTTTAGTTTTTGTGTGATACACATGCCATAAAATATAATATCGCCCTAAATAGTGATCCCTAGCAAAATGTGAGTAGTATACTTGTGACATATCACTTGCTGCTGTACACTAACAGAAGGGCAGAGTAACAAGTCACAGTCAAAACATGGCATATATCGGTACCACATACAATTACATAAAGAGGTATGACATTATTTAACATTTATACCTTCCTTGTACAACCAATCTGCCTTTTGCCATACACCATTTGCTCGGTTAATTAACTGATCCAATAAAGTGAAATCAAATTTATTGTGTTGCTGTTTGGTTTAAAATTAAGTCGCAATCAATGTTTTGGCCTGTTTGAATGTGCGAGGGTGTGTGTATGCGTGCATGCATGCGTGTTTGAATATAAAATAACTGTCTAACCAAATTTACATCTTCATCTTTTATGAATAATATTTATGAATAACCTCAACATTTTGTCACCCATATTGCTAAAATACACATGCATGCGAAATAGCAAATTAAAACTTAACTTTGCATGTTGTGAAATTTCAACACAGCCTCTTTGTATTTCATCAACAATATTCATATTTGACATTTTCACATGGTAATGTATAATATATGTGTTTCATTCAGACAAACACAAACATGTTTAATCTCACACCAGGAACGGCCGATCAAGGCCGATGTCAATTTGTGCCCTTCACCCACCATCTCCCCCCCCCCACACACCCACCGGAAGCAGACACAAGCAAATGCAGAACTAATCCCCCCTGGGTGTGAGAGCCAATGCACCAGGTATGGCGGAAGACAATTCCACAGTTGTGCTATTCTAGGAGAGAAGCGGACTTAGTGGCATTGAGTGATTATACTTGAGATGTTTCGAAGGGTTGGCTAATAACCTGCTCTGGTGGGTCAGCCCCCCCATCTGTCATCTTCTGACAGCCATGTGAGTGGAGGCTTCAACCGATGAATTGTGCCAGGCTGTTCCCACGGGGGGAGTACAATTGGGACTGAAATTTGGGTTCTGATCAATCCAGCAAGAAAACCACAATTTCATGGTACGGCTTGTGTTTAATAATACGAATATATTTATTTGGTATAGCACTACATCCATAATCATTCGTGGCGCTTCACAACAAATTACAATTTAATAAAAGACATAAAAAGATATATGTATACAATAAGACAAATACTAATGTTTTTAAATAAATGTAAAAACAATATATGTATAGGTATATAAATAAATAAAATTAGTACGGTATTATATAGCGTAGCACTTTTAAATAAATAAATAAATTACGTATTAGTCATAAAATACATAATTGGTCTAGTGTATAATTACATTACAATGATACTGATAAATGACGGTATAGGTATAATTATTATTAGTAATAAATAGCTTAGTATGTTAAAACTTTAAAAAAAATTATAATAACAATTACTTAACAATAATGCCAATAAATAAGTGTATAATCATTATGTATTGATAATATTACCAAATAATCTAGTAAAAATAATAATGTTCATGTCGAATTACACTAATATGCAATACGAAAAAAATATGTCTTCAGTAGACGTTTGAAGCTGGTGAGATTGTCACAAGTCTTAATGACCGTTTGTGTTTCGTTTAGTGTTTGAACATACTTGAACTGTATTTTTACATGTTTGTATGTGACTGGAATTTGGGTTGTGTTCAATGTTTAAGCACTTCCTTCAGTGAGGTTATAATGGAGCATGTCGTGAATTGGACAGGATTGCCTGGTGTGATGTCGCACACTTGGGACATGAAATGAACGACCCACACCGAGACAGACGTCAGCCGTGACTTCTCACCGATGCCACAGACACACCAATAAGCGGGAACGGAAAAAATTGCCTGGAATTGTGTAACGGTGCACAAAAGTACAATGTTATGCAAAAAAACAGCAATCTAAATGTTCATTCTCTGTGGCCTCAAAATAACATCTAAACATGTTTAATTCCACAAATGCAATTTAGACAGTGTTAAACACTGCCATAATCCACCACACAATAGGCTTTGGTGGCACTGCCAATGGTCACTATGTGTGGCAACAAACTATGCAGGAAATTACTAAAAACAACTCAACATGGCCTTGGTGATAGTTAGAAAAGTATATGAATAGCAACGCAATATTTTCGAGTCTATTTAGCTAAGACTGTGGATAAAAAGATTTATTCTAACAAGACTGTCATACTCACGTCAATCTCGAAGACAGCCTCGGAGTCATCCAGGAAGCGGACCACACAGCGCACTGACTTGGTGACGGGCTTGTTGCGGGCCAACTCCGACGCCTGCACATTGTATGTGCCACTCGAAGCACCCAGCTTCATCGACATGCTGTGTCGACCTGGTGGACACAGTCAGAATTAGATTGTAGAAAAAATGTTGTCATACTTTTACTAAGTACTGTATGATTACCTGAGTAACAACATCCACTGATGTTGTTATTTTATACCAATTTATAAGAAATTATTATCCACCATGTTGTTATTTTATACCAATTTATAAGAAATTGTTATCCATCGTGTTGTTATTTTATACCAGTTTATTAGAAACTATTATCCACCGCGTTGTTATTTTATACCAATTTATAAGAAACTATTATCCACCGCGTTGTTATTTTATACCAATTTATAAGAAACTATTATCCACCGCGTTGTTATTTTATACCAATTTATAAGAAACTATTATCCACCACGTTTTTATTTTATACAAATTTATAAGAAATTATTATCCACCCGTTGTTATTTTATACCAATTTATAAGAAATTATTATCCACCGCGTTGTTATTTTATACCAATTTATAAGAAATTATTATCTGCCACGTTGTTATTTTATACCAATTTATAAAAAATATTATATTATCCACCACGTTGTTATTTTATACCAATTTATAAGAAACTATTATATTATCCACCACGTTGTTGTATTATCAATATCAATTGATAAGAAATCGATAGATTCTGTTTTATGAGTGGCCACAGAATATAAGAGTGGAGTCTGAATGAAAGGCTGAGTCCCAGAAGTAACACGAGATGGTGGTAGAGACTTACTGTGGCACACATAAAGACTGCAGTCTCAACTGAGACAGCAGACGAGGGGCTCAGTCTCGTCACGCTGAATCCATCCTGTCCTCCATCCATCCAGAAGGTTGTTGTTGTCGTCAGCCCCCGCCACCAGATGTCGCCAGCATGTCGTCTGTAAGCAATCAACAGGCATGTTAAGAGTTGCTGTCCTAGTAACAGGGTTGAAAATCACGATTTTATCGAACAAATCGCATTTTTTCTCTCGATTAAATCGGTTTTTTTCTCTCGATTAAATCAGATTTATTCGATTACATCGATTATTTGATTTTTTCAACATTCTTGACACTCATAAGAAATAATATGCATTCAGAAAATAAATAAATATGTGGAATATCATAATATACCCAATAGGTTGAACATTTCATTCTTAGCATTTCTAAAGAATTAAAGCAAAGTTGTTATGTAAAAATGTAAAGTTTATTTTAAAATACATACATTTAAATCAACTGGCAGTAGCATGCACGTGAGTAATCAGTATAAATTTAAGATAATCTGAAAAAATCAGATTATCTTTCAGGTTGATTAAATCAATGATTTAATCGATAATTTAATCAATTTGATTAAATCAACCCCAACCCTGCCTAGTAACACACACTGTTTGTATTGTATAGTTAGGTAGTCACACAATATAAGTAAACAATACCTGTGTATATATAAACACAGAGAATTGACCATATGATTGCATCTTAGCATATTCAGTTGTAAATAGAATGATTTCATTCAAACATAATAGCGTGTATGGTGTGAATGTACGCAGTGGGCAGTGGCAGGTCCCAACCTGTGAAGAGATCATCTTTCTGTTAATTATTTTGTGCACCTTCCGTGTAATAACCTTCTTTTAATAATTAATAGCTTCTTTTTTTCAAAAAACTCCACCTCTTCTATAAGAGTACAGGCCACACAAGACAACAGTAGAAATACACCAGTCAGGTTGATGTCTTCAGTCATTAACAGCACCACTGACGAATGCCCATCATGTGTGCCTTCTTTACTCCATATCCAGCACAACCACCCTCCTCCCAGACAAGGGTTTCTGCACACCTTAAGATTGGGAGAAAATTACAGACGATCCTAAACTGACACTAAGATTTTGTGTCCTAGCGTTACTGCCCTAATCCCCCCCCCCCCCCCCCCCCCTCCACCACCACAAGACACCAAGGTAGAGAATTCACCAACTGAAAATGCACTCCATGACCTAATCATGGAGGAAATTGCAGAAAATAGAGAAGTTGAAAAGTATCATCAGGAGGGTGGAACTGTCTGAGGTGTAATGTCCTCCCACCTCCCACCCCCACCCCCACCCCCCACTCCCCCCCCCATCTTCCACCTCCCACCTCCCACCTCCCACCTCCCACCTCCCACCTCCCACCTCCCACTCCCACATGCACGCACACGCAAACATACACACATGACTTGCATAATTCATAACTGCCCAATCATTCTGTCATTGGGCCAATGTAATCAACTCATCTGCTTATTAAATGTGATTCCTGTTATGCCAGTCTTTGAATGAATAAATCATAACTACTGAATCATAGTGAAATCGAGCCAGAGCAACCGCTGATGATTTCTCCCGTCACGAATCAAGTTCACTGATCAACGTTCAAATCTCAAACACATGAATGATTTGGTATTATGCGTATTATGGTCTAATAAAAGACCACAACGTTTTACCAGATGCTGACTGCCACAGACTTCATAGTTAAGAGGAGTATCCTGACCCTACTTTTTGTTATTTATCGTACAGTTATATTTACCATAATTTCACATGTATAAGTTTTTATTATTTTCATTTTTTACATGGATATATTATATGTGAAATTTGAAATGTATTGGGTCAAATAAAAGCAAATTCTTCTCTGTTATTTTTATTGACATTAAAGAAATCTGCTGTTTGGTAAATAAAGTGGCTACCATGTGTTGCATAGAATAGAGGAAGACACTTATATAAATATAATTTGCATTATTTATTTATTACCAGGCCTGAACATAAATAAATTGATATGTCTAACCAAGAATATCACCAAAACTAATTTGCACAAATGACTGAGCATTCTGAAGTGAATGCCAGTTAGCCTTCATTGTTCATGAACTTACTCTAAAGACACGAAAAGAAAAAACTGAATTGACCAGGGACCTTTAAACACGATTCACATAATGAGCTCATCGAATTAATAAATCATAACAGCTGAATCATTTGGAAATCAAGCCAG
The DNA here is from genome assembly GCA_964017155.1 of Oasisia sp. SBJ-2009. NCBI lineage: Eukaryota > Metazoa > Annelida > Polychaeta > Sabellida > Siboglinidae > Oasisia > Oasisia sp. SBJ-2009. Next base: position 14,496,191 of record OZ024854.1, read on the forward strand.
CACAGATGCCTAATTTACTCATTAAAAGACGATTACTATCGATGTAGTTCACTGGCCAATCACTTATGCACCAGACTAGCACTTAACTGTGTTATCTGCTTGGGCAGAAAAAAACAGCCTTATCAAATCTGACAATAACTTATGACCCTCAAATTGTACTGCTCTGGATATCTGGGTCAATTTGAACTCCTCACTCAAGTACAGCTTACAGAGTGACACGTGCTCAGTGGTGGACTGTGACATGGTATATTCTTTTTAAAACATGAATCGTAGCAAACCAGTTTTACTGCCAGTAATGAGTATAAAATTCTAAATAATAATAATGCCACACATCTGGGAAATGTTCAAGAAGCCATACTTAGAGGTGCAACATATCACTATCACTTAGAATAATCTAAATCATGAACATGGACCCACAAATAATGTAACAAAATTAAAGGTCTTTCAGCCAGATCTCAAATACTACCAGGTAGGCATATATGTGTTTTTCAGTGAGGGTCTAGCAGTGAATTTGGGTCATAACAAATAGCTGGGTACCTTACTACAAAAATACAATAACTTATTTGTTTCATTTTCCAATAGTTGAAAGGAACTAATAATGGTAGTGTCTTTCTCTACAACAAATGTTTCCAAGACATGTTTTTTTCCATTTCCCGATGAGTTTTTTTTTTAATTCCCAAAGTACCCATTGCAAGGGCAGTAACTAATGTCCTTCAGAAAATCGTATGTAAGTGATAAATAGGTAGCCATTAAAAACACATCAACATTCCCTTAACTACCCAGCCCTATTGAGTGCCTGACAGGAGACAGGACAAGGGCACATGTGGCACATGCTTCCACCTGTCCACATTCCTGTGTCACGCTTGAATGAATCCCTTGATCAAGGAAGACCACTGCTGTTGTGATATAGTGTATTGTGTACTAAACATCACAGTCAGGACTCTGGAGACTCAGTTGCATCTGACAATGTCCTTCTATACATGGCTCCAACGTAATAATAAATAACACACGTGCTGAGCAGGAAAAGTATGTCACAGATGCTGGCTGTGTTTCTTTGTGCATTGAATCAAAGGCACAAAGTAAGTTCTTAGATGATAATATATAACATGGGACACTGGGACCCAGTACATAGTGACTGCTCCTAGCACTGTATTCTTCAGCCTCCTTCCTCAGGTAGATCTGTTCAGGCCAACACCAACTCAAGGCTCAACTGATGTGTGAATACAAACATGTTGCAATTACTGCACGAAACTTCATTCCTACCCACCACTGTCTATAGCCAAGTACTCATTTCTACAGCAGAGTGAACTGTGACAATGTAGAGCAAACAAAATTTTCTCTAAGTTTCGATAAAGCTACACAGCGATTTAGAACCACATTCACTTCACTATTTTAATCAATATAACACCGCATCTCTATACAATGAACTGAATTCTGCCTATCGCTCCTCAATTTAAGCATGCAAACCTAAATTATGCTCTCATTATCACACTACCCTTAAAATGTCTAATATTAAATATCAACATGTAACATGACAAAAAATGAATGCAGATGCCAATTTCACAAAACTTCATTGTCTGGATTAGGTGGCAATTAAATAAGATCAAACGAATAACGGTAATTAATGTGTCTAGGCAAAGCCTGTAATACTGCAGTGGAATCTCCAAGGTGGTTATAAGTTAATAGCGGCATGCACCAGTAGCCACAGAGAATGTCAGCCATGCCCTTTGGCTGTTTTAATCCCCTTAGTGATGAACCTGATGGATTTCGTTCTTTTCATAATGAAAACGTGATTTAATCAGCGATCACAAGAACCACCCAGAATACCCATGAGGCAACAGCTAGCCGTGAATTAACAACTAAATTGAAACATCTATCCTGACGCAAAGTTCTTGTTTTAGAGACAGTTCAAAGATTACAATCGGGTCTTTTTTCTGTACGGGCTGTAACACATGGTGACCTCCAAAATAGTCACAAATTATTGGCCAGTAGTGACATGGAAATTCCCCTCTGTGTGCCTGTCTAGCCAGCAGTAATTCATTTACACGGGTTATTACATGATCAGTAGCCCAGTGGCACAGCTCTCAACTCGCATCCAACACAAGTGCCAGGTGGGCAAAGGAAGTCAGATAATTTGGTTCAGCTCACACCGTCTCAGTTGACTTTGCGTAAATGTCTACCCACTTCCAGAGTCCAGGCAGTACTGGATATCTATTAACAAACTGGAATGCCTTAACACTTCCTACTCGATGTACATCCATCGTAACATTAACAAATGGCAACCTGAGTGGTTGTATACTTCCTACAACGCTTGAGTTGGTGTATAACTGAACAGCCCAGCTAGGTGATGTGTGGGGTGAAGTGTAAACACATAACTGCGCCATCAAGAACAAGACAACACCTGCATGACCCACAACTGGAAATGACGAAGTACTCGCAGACATCAGCATGCATACAACCTTGCATTTATCACACGGAAACCATCACTCTTTTATGGTAAGCTTTGTTCTCAAAATACACCTCAACGGCTGTGTTACCGGGACAATGAAACATTCACACGTTTAGCCCTCTCTTATGTTACCTTTTAAATACCCTGGCTACATAAACCAATGATGGCTGTGGGTGAGACAGGAGAACAAGGCCATCGCTCAGGCGGAACCAACAAAGCACACCACTGCTGTGTGGCTGGTCAAAGACGACATTTGAGAGAGAATTCTGACACCTGATCTGGGAGCCAGGACGTGATGACTTGAAGGCATAGGCTCTGTGTCTACCTGGTGACTTCAACGTCATCACGGAGGTGTACATTTATGTCATTTGGACAGGTAAAACCCATTGTGCACAGGTAGAAATATCACCACACGGGTGGCGGATGAGTAAAAAAGTGAACTAGCAAATATGGGCCTTCCAAAATCATACATGCCTTGAAAGTAGGTGTCACATGTGTGTTTGAAGTTTAAAATTTATTTCAGGTCATAAAACACATCTTAACGTGCTATATTAGTTCATGTTTTTCTTTGCACCAGACACATGTCATGACTTCCTCTCAAAATGTCCTATATTAGTTCATGTTTTTCTTTGCACGAACTTTTCCTTTTTGTCTTATTTTTTCTGAAAGTTATTCTTATAATACATTCTGTGCCATTGGGACTACCAACGACCCTCCAACCAGCTGGAATTTCCAATACCCTGAGAAAATGTATTAGTTTAATTAACCCTGCCATAAACCTGTCTGGAACTTACATAGTCTTTGCATGGAACTGAAGCCACAGCACTGAAGGAGGCAACGGGAAAATTCCAAGACTTTTCCAATTAGAATGTAATTTCTGTGGATTAAATATAAATTCCCTGACAACAATGTTACCAAATAACTGAAGTTTTTACAAAGACCTTACACATAAACACAGCTCTACTTACAAAAGGTATGCAGGATCTGCTGCATATCTTGCTAAACAAAAAACTGCATGTCTCTCTTTAATACCTAAGAATGTCTAGTGTCTGAAATAACAGAATGATGGTCCTTCAAAACATCCTACTAAAAGTGACCCATCGGCCATCAAACACATCTAAATATAACCAGACTGTCAACACCTTTAGAATCAAACTACTATTACGGGCCTCACCTTTCCACCACACGATAATCACCACCTCTCTCCAGTTTTTCCCAAGCAATAAACAAACAAAAAGCAACTACATGACCCATTTGGAGGCCTGCGAAACTTTGTTCCAGGCTTCATAACAAGTAACTACTGCGTTCGTAGGCTTTGATCCTTGTTTCATCTTGACAGAGGATCTTGACAGAGTCTCAATCGATCCCTGACTGTTAAATCTATTCTCTGTGGGCCCTGGTCTGTGTAGACAGGATGACTTGGTCACTCAGCACGCCTCACCTCACTTCAACCTGCCACAGTATCCCCCATCTCACACTCGTCTCCTGCATCATTAGAGCTGGTAGTCGGTTTCATTTTCATAACTCTTCATACTCATGACCATACTGATCGGCTGTCACTGTGAAGCTGGCTTGTGGGTGGCTATTTTATAATAATAATTGTTATTTGCAAAGCGGCGTATATCCGGAAAAATTTCCGCTCAGAGGCACATAAAATACATTGTAACACATACATATTTTAAATATTCATAATCGGCTTAAACTTGCAAGTAGAGACGAAATGTTAAATGATAATAAATAAATAATTAAATAAAGCTTCTAAAAGTTCCAGTTCATAAGCTAAACTTATCAGCAATAAATAGATAAAATAAAATAATAAAATATATTAATAACTTAATAACAAAGTAAGTAACAAAATTGCAAACCTATAATTACAATTAAAATAAATTCATTATAAAATACCCTACAAGTAGTTTACAAATGCGGCCTTAAAATATGTGTTTTTAAGTTGGACTTAAAAAGTTCAAGTGAGTCTATTAGGCGAAAAACTGTCCGGTAGAAATAAAAAGTTTGATCAGCAACTGGTGTTAGGTTTTTTTCGTTAACTATTTACACCTTATGTAATTAAATGACATATTTGGAGTCCTTTCAGCATATCACCAAAATATGGGCACATGTGCAATTTTCTCCACATACTTTTGTTTTGTTTTTAAAACAAGGGTGCTCACTCCTAGGTTTAACTTTCATTTAATATTACATCCTTATGACAACATGTATATTAAAGGTCTACTGCCAGCCAAATATTGTGTTTAGTTGAAATAATGCTGAGGCAAGCAGAGTTAACCACAATACTCTTTGATGTTTAAATTTCACACGTTCTCGATAGCAGATTCCTATTAAAATTACTGCTCAGCCAAATTTGGGCAGGAGCTTAATGTTGCATTTTTTCATTATGTTGAAGATTACTAATGTACACACAAGACGCTGGTAATAAAGTAGCAATACTTGTCAACTTTTACAATAAACGTCAGAAACCCAATACAGTCTGGTGTGTAAACATAAAATTGATGCTAGGTATTACTATATATATACATGAAATCTGGGTCAGTCAATATTTTCAAACAGCACTCATTAACAAATATAACATAAAATTACCCCAAAAATGTTCCTAGTGCCCAGCAGAGACACTAGACAGTAGTCATGTACATTAACAGTTTATTTAACAACAATGAAGTCCTATTAATGAACTGCAATATGTAACATGGATTTATAACAATATTTTTATCAAACAGGTAATGCTACATCAAAATATTGCTTTCTAATTTGTTAATAACTGAAGTTAAAAAGTACAGGACACTATAAGTTGCACATAATTGTGTTGTGTACATAACACACTGTACCAAATAATCAAAATAAACAAACTGACTGTACTGTCTAAACTCATTGCAATGTTCCTAACAATCTCTAAACTGCAGTTACTGCAAAGTGTACAACAATTTTAATGATGTGTAAAATCAACCAGCACTTTGTTGCGCAGTTAGCCCAGCCCTATACATGTACAACACTACATGGACGGACATAACAATGACATTACAAAAGTGCCAGACAGAATCACACAACATGTAATTTAATAAAGCATGTAATCACTATTTATGGTAAACTGAGTCCTGTTTAAAGACAGTTTGCAATAGCACAATGATTAGTAGATGTAAATATGCGTCATCTTTGCGATTTGGCGTACATGTCACTGGACTACTTTAATCTCACAGTCGATACCCTTACTAATTATAATTATATTCCCAGAACTACCTTAGTTCCCAAAACACTACTGCCCTAGAATTAAGGAAAAAATCTGTCGTATAATAAAAAATTCTTGTCGCTTGGCGAATCCATTTCTACGATATAAAACCTGTGGTGTCAAATTCTCAACTACTTCTCTGTTACAATTAAAAGTGACAGATCTCCCAATCTTGTGTGTACAACGTTACATGACACGTCTGACTTTACACCTAACTTCACAATGTTCACATGGACTCCAACATCTTACGGAAACGTAAATAAAGAGTTAGAAAGCTATCCCGATGAGAAATCGTAGTCTTCACTACACTCACAGTTTATCTCACACTTCCTGACCCTTGATATGTTGGATGACCCACAGTGCTGGCACGATTCGTTGCCCCAGATACATGCGTCCTATGATTGGGTTGGTTGTGTGGGTTCGCAATCAGTCAGACTGGAGAGGCCACGGCAATGCAAGGCAATGTGGTTACACTGATCAGGTTAAACTGGCTGTAGCACAGCACAGAAGGGCCAACCACTTCAAAGTCATTGATTGATGTCAGCCAATGCAGACTGCAGCAATGAGTGAGGAAATGAGACCATCCACCACCAACACTGGGCAGCATGAGTATAGCAGGAGTCGCCCGATGCACGCTTTCTTCAATGACGTTTCTAATGCCCACAAGGTCTACCAATATATTTAATAACTTATACTAAAACTTACATCAGACCAATTTTTTTTTAATTCATAAAATGTTATCAAAATATAACATTTTAAATATTAATCTAGATATTTCCAGCCCAGAGGTGGAACTAACGTCACATCAGAGAAAAATATATAATTATATAGCTGGGGAGGGGAGATATTCAGGGTATAAGACATATCCAATTCCAAGGGTACCCTGTTATACAAGTACATGAAAGCACCACTGAATCAGGATAACCCATTGTACAACCACAGACAAGTGATAAATACCTGCAATGTAATCCAAATATGTAACATAATCAGGAGCCACTTTGTCATGTCCCATGAACCCGTCCCACAGTGATGGAACCTCATGGGTACAGACCGCTATATAGATGGTTTACTCTACAACAATCACACAGGTTGGAGCCGTCTGTCACCCGGGAGACAGACAGTGCCCACAAGACAATGCTGTTAAGCTGCTATGATACCTAGGGCAACTGTTCCACTCACACAAACTCCATGTGGAGTTGCTTAGTGCTCTTAATGCTTCAGTCAGTCTATAAATAACAGACAATGGGTACCGTAGGGTCACTGAGGGATCTTAACAAAGCATTCATAATCGATAAACATACATGCAAACCTAAATCTAAAACTGCACAGGTCTACATTAATTTTCATTCGAAGATACAGGGACCATTTGCTTAAAAATATAATGACATATTTAGGGAAAATGCATAAAACAGAAATATTTATAAATTTAAGATTTTCAGAATGTAACTGAAAATGCCACTGCTCTATATGAGAACGTTATTTCCATGATACTGATGAATGCATTTCGGTGCATCATCCTGATGTCAATAGTTTCATATAAGATCACAGAATGAATGTTAAACAGCAAAATCAGACTTGTGAGCTCACGCTTTAGTGAAATGGTTCCCAGGATTTTTCCTACAACTAAATATAACTAATAACTAAAAATATAACTAATAACTAAAATAAAGAGTAACCCTTAAACATTACTAGAAATGGCTGTCCCATATATCTACACCTGAAGAAATTGTTCATAAATCAATTTCAACTTTTATCCCTTATACTGACCCCCCCCCCCCCCCCCCCCCCCCACTACACTGCCCTCAACCCAAAAGACACATTAATTAATTTTAGTTTACAGAATGTAAAGTATTTGCAAGAAAGAACTACCAGTAACCTTCTAATTATTAACATCACAGAATCTGAAATCACCAAACAAGCTGCAGTCTAATAAACAGTCATGTGCACCTGTTTGTGGGTAGCCTACTAGCAAATTCAAATTAATTAATATTGTATAAAATATTTAATTAAGTGAAATAAATGTAAATATCTTGTTGTCTGGCAACAACAACAGCACCAACTAAAACTAATAAGATTTGACATCAACCATCTAATAACAAAATTTGATTTCTTCAGACCAGAGGCACTGTATAATAATGACATTAAATTTACATACTGTACATCTAGTATTTACAGCTCTCATTAACTCCTATTTTAACAGTATTCAGATTTAATGCACAGCACACAACAGAAACAAAACAAAACCCTGGCAATGATGGTTATTGGCAACGGTCACTTCTTACTTGTCCCATTGATATTGTCAATGTCACTGTCAACGTCAGATGGTTCTCTCAAAAGACAAAATGTTACTAAAAATTCTGAGCTCACTAGGAATGGAATATGAGGAAACAGCACACACACACACGCGCGCATGTGCATGCGTGCGCATGTGCATGCGTGCGCATTGTGAGTTGTGTGCATACATAGTTATTTTGCATACACACTATAAACCTTTCCATTTTCTAAAATTCATGGAAATAAATAATTATTTATTTGCACATGTATAGAAAGCACCGATACTTCCCAGGACATTTATAACAGCAATAAATTACATGTCAATATACCAGAATATATGGGGATTGAGGAATACAGGTTTTATTGTAAAAACGCAAAGAAGAATGTACTTGTAACTTGGCCTTGTGCGAGTCAAGTCCCTTGTTCTCATACAAAAGACCCCTCATTCTGTGTCCTCATCAAAGAATACATGAATACCACATCTAACATATTCAATCGATTTGCATCATATAAAAATAGCTAACAAAAGAACGATTCAGCCAGACCCATGACAGGAATAGACAAGTCTATGATTAGCCAGGCCACGTCCGTCCGTGACAAGTAATAAATAAACAGTGACTGTAATAGACATTTGTTATCACAATCAATCAGAGTCAGGATGGAAGGTAGTTTTAATAATTAATGTTAGCCCTATTTTGGTCCACCAGGATTCACGACCTATCATAATACTGTGGTGGGTTAATTTTAAATGTCTGTTTTTAAATATGATCATTGTATAGTTACACTATTCACAAGCTCAAGTCCACCCAGCTACCTAATCTAACCATTTCTAATGGGAATTAGGGATGGACAGAGTGGCTTTTATCTCCGGAGCAAAACAAGTAAAATACCCCTACAACTCCACTGCATGTAAACGTAAACAAACGTACAGGGTGATTTTCACCCACTACTTTGCAACATTCCCCTGGGGCAAACAAGGATAAATCAACTGATCTATGCACATAGTCACATACATCTGTAGTTGAAAATATATACTTGAGTTAGTCTTCTGCTGTATGGATGTACCGAGACATGATTTAGAAATGGTCCGCCCACGCCACATGTGGCGATCTTCAACGAAACAGCACTACGTGTAGTAAAAACACTGCTTCCTGCACAGAACATGTCAGCCACATCGTGCTGCCAGTTTACAGCAGACAACAGATGCTATAGCGTTTAGAAACCTGCACATCACCCACACATTATAGGAGTTCCCAACATACATTTGTCAGTCTCCAGATGAACCTACACCAGCCTGGTACACCAGTTGTGGCATGACCCCCAAAATATCTTACATATCAGATTATCAGTGATATGACACAACCCCTGAGTGGTTTCACACTTCAGGCGTCACATCAACCCCAAGTTGTCTCATACATCAACAGTGACATGACTCCTTAATGCACAAACAGGTGCTAATTAGTTCACTGAACCAGGTGTTCACTCACTGAACCTGGTCATTTCCTAATTACAACAACAGTTGTTACCTGGACCAGGTAATGATGGCACAGGATAGCAACTGTATCTCCAAATTTCAGTCATTCTAAATGGTAGAACTAACTGATGATCATGTTTACAGTACACACAGTGTGTGTGTGTGTGTGTGTGTGTGTGTGTGTGTGTGTGTGTGCGCGCGTGCATGCGTGCACATACATGCATGCATGCGTGTAGTGTGTACTCATGTACCTAAAACAAATCCATACCCTTGATATTGTGACAAGAGTCTTGAACACTTGCCCTTAATATTGTTAAGTCAGTCAGGCAATCAATAATAAATAATAATTTTTCGCACATAAATTTTCAGAAAGCATGTTCAGGAATAGTAAATAAAATGGTTAGTCAGTTTTAACATATATGTGAGAACACGATTAAGTGTTGAAGAGACTTATGCTAGGGAGGTATGCACCAAAATAAACTCTTTAAATGATAATGTCTTGCGAGTTGCGACATCTTAAAATGTCACATTCAGTCCCTCCAACAAAATATCTTCCATCCTGTACATGTTTAGCCAGTTGTCTCAGCCTTAAAAATGTCAAAAATGTAATGAAAGTAAAAATGAAGTACTGGCCGGTGGTGGCCAACCACTTGAGGATATATTAGGTAATTTTAGGTTTCACTAAAACTGCAAGGCTTAATAGATGTTTTGGTTTGTGTCATTCAGGTTTTGATTACCACATGTGATAATAATTGCTGAACAAGTCTTGAGTAATGCTTGTTGTAAACAAAAACTGTTACAATCGCACAAACATCCTTGTTATCACCCGCAATCAGTTATTATTCCTGCATAAAAATGTGGTCAAACTGATACACCTACATACACATGACGACACTATGGGTAGCCTAGACGCCCAGCAACTGCGATTAATGTTACAGCGTACGTTGCTCAGATTTCATCGAGAGAGACGGATGTGACAGGCAGAGGGAGGGAGAGAGGTGGACAGACAGACAGTGACGTAACCGTGCCATCTGTCCCCGCGGCTCTACTAATGCCAGACAGTCAGCCATCAAAACGCGAGGCACCACATCAATTACATTCACCAGATTATGCATCGTTGTGGTGTTTATGCCCGATCGCTATGTCATTTCCATTCTGTAATTTGTTCACGTGGGGTCCCCATCGGACGCCGGTTATGGCTTGAAACCATCCCAGGGGCCAGGCGGAAGCCGTCCGGAGATACTACGTATATCTGGATGGAGATCGTATTCTTCCAAAAACTGGGGCAATTCTGCCGGATTTACGCGAAAACCATCAGAAATCCTCACTACCAAATTCACCAGTCCTGAGGCAAAAATATACATTTGCTTCTTTTCATTTGACATACCTAGTAGGTAAATTATAGCAAAATCACCATGTATTTGTTAACAGTATTTCTACACCCATCTCTCTGTGGACAACTGCGATCTGTAAATTAGACACATGATACAATACTATGTTAGTACCATGGTGGCTGCTTTTCCATGGGTAAGTATGAATCTGTAGCCCTAACTATAAGGACACTGGAAAAGCAGGATCATCCCTGCAGTGTGATGTATATCAATCACTTCAGTATGCATCAGGTTGTGAAACTGAACCTTTCAGTGTTGATTTGTCCTGACACACCCCAGTCCCCAAAACATAGTTATCATAACTTATGTTACCACTACAACTACTGAACTACCACACATCCTGCTCCAGTGACTAATATATGCCAGGCTTGCAGTATATCCATTATCTGATGCATGTGAACTGTACTGTCCCTTCTACATTCATGAGTGTTTACCCAGGGTCCTTCAGTTTTCACTAAACAGGAAGAGAGTGTATAGACTACCAAGTTTCATTCAGCTTTCCCACACTACTTCTATCTGTAAAATTATAAACCATGTGTTATTTCAGGCACAACCTATCATGACAGGGAGGACTGACTCCAATGGTGCAACTTGGAATGTCATTTATAAATTAAAGACAAAATTGCAGTTAGAGACGGTTTTTAAATACAACAATATTATTAACATTATGTTGATGTTAATTAATTGAAGTATGTTACCTATTATCATTGGAATAACTCAATAACAACACTGCAGCCAATGTTATCTAGTGTCTGTGTCTATGACAGACATCATTGACATTCATAAACAAGTTTTTACTCTCATCTACTGGCTTCCTTGAATTATAACGGCGGTGTCTCCAGCAACACCACCTCTCTCCGTCTCTCAGACAGATTCTTCTAGGATTTCCAGTAAATGTATCACTGCTGCCCTTTGGGTGGTTTAAAATTATGAAACCAGCTGTCAAAACACCTGCCTCTGGAGCTGCTCTCCTGGCCATGTGTCAAGTGTCAAGAGCTCAGAGTACCTGTGCTACTCCTACTGCGTCTCCATCAATAATATCCTATTTCTACTGTACATAGACCTCTTCCTCGACCAGGGGTCATATCATAAATCACGGACTTATAAATACAGTCATGGTCAACAGTGCCTCTGACCCATCTTTCTACTCAAGTCTATGTACTTCTTCCTGGACTGCAGGGGTTGTACAATAAACACAAGCCTCAAACCACTGGGTTGTATAGCATTCTATTTTCTTCCTGGCTGAGGGTGTTGTTTCATAAATACGTAGTCATGGACATCTTCCTAGACAGTGACGTGGTTTCACAAATATAGCTTGCCTTCATTCAAGCATGTAAACACAAGCATTTCCATTGCAGTTGTCTTTCGATAATAACTTCGCCGTTCAGTATTAGAACATAATAAGTCATCTGTGTCAAAACTAAAATGTCACGGAATTACGTCAATCCTGGCTACACAATTCACAACCAAGATTTTATTTTTTTATTTTATTTCAACATTAGCGACTTACCTAATAACACGTGCGGCGATCTGCCAAAGCGCTGCAACTCGGGGGAAAAGTACCATCAACTTTCAAAGGCCTGTGTGCCCACAAATAAAATGTCATCTTCATAAAATTTCATGTACTGGACAGCGAAGTTCACGCCGGATCGAATGGTACCACAGACTACCCGATCAGATGCGCGGAACAGCGATGTTGCTCAGGAAATACAACTATGACATAAGTGGTCACGTTTACTTGCGTTTTAGCGAACGATTTCTTATTAGTTCAGCGTAGTGTGTATCACCATTCGGTAGAGTAATAATTTATCTTCAAAATACACTTAATTGTGATTTAATTGGTCAAAAATTGACGTTTGAGAACAAAGCATGTTTTACGCTGACATTTTTACCCTGATGGTACGCGTGATGAGGTGCTCGCGCTAGCATCACAACATAGCATCTTACCGCAGGCAGCGTGTCGCCACATGCAGTTTTTTGTTGAATTTCTTTTGAAATGCTACCGAACACGCTATATTTGAGTAACAAGAACAACATTTGGCGTATAAAGAGTCAACATAATGACATTTTAAGCACATAAACTTTATTCCACAAAGATTAATACTTCTATATGTAAATCACACAGAAATATAGTTCATTTTAGTGAAAATTTCTTGCACAAGCCTAAATTATGGCTAGTTTGTTCAACAGATGTATCTGAATTTATATAGTAATTATGGTACTCTAACTTTTTCAAGTCTCTAAGTATGTTTCAGAAAGGATGGCAATGATGCCCTACTCCCCTATTTGCCCTAGCGTAATTATATGGCAGTGAGTCATGATCTGGTTCTTGAATCACCTGCGGCTTTAATGAATCACCACCTTATCTCTGAAGTACAAAGATAGGCAACAACTGCAAAGCTACCTCATTTGGGCACATAGAGCATCTACGGGCACTTTAAAGAAGTTCAAATCAATTTTACTCATTTTACTCATGAATGGTTTTGTACATTACATGAACTGTTTATTCTCCTCTATGATTGCAAACTCATACATCAGGTACAATAACTACCTGACATGTCTGCATGCCCTTGAAGTTGGTTGATAATCTAATAATGTGTGAGAAAGGAAACAGCTTAAGCTGAATAAAAACAGCCATTTATTTTATCTACTTATTTTATTGTAATATTTGTTTTTCATTATTAATTACGCTATCGTTTCTTTGACATTATTTGTTTCTCGTTAAAGTAACGTGAATTTACATGGCAATGTTATTTATACCACATCTGCTTAATCTTGTTTACAAACTGTGTGTCCTTCAAGGTCATAACATGAACTTGTGAGAAGTCACTTCCAGTAATTGGCCCACATGTGGTTTCCTCATTGTTGGCCGGCCATTGTAAATCACAGCTCTCTTAGACAAGACTCTCTGACACTCCTTGTAATGGTGAACCACTTGGTTCCCAAGTCATACATTTTATCTTAGAACACATTCATGGTGTATCCAGTATCCAGCCTGTCAGGTGGTGGCACAGCTTATCAGCAACACTAGATAGGTTATGGTTCTCTTGTATGTATCAATGCCCTGACACTGACAGCCATAGTAAATAGGCCTGGGCAAGGAATTTATTATAAAATGTCATTTTTGACTTAACACAACTTTTTAACTTATTACTAGAATAACTCAATATTACATGCATCCAAGGACAACAACATGGTCAACATGTACATAAATTATTAGAGTGGTATGACTAATATTTCCAGAGATATGCGATATTGAAAATGTGGGAATATGTTATTTTAGCAAATTGACACTTGGCAAGAGACAAGCACAAAATTGAAAAAAGTCACTAAAGGCGATACAAATATGAATTTGTGAAAAATACATATTATATTCGGATAGTAAAACAAGTTTCATTCAGCCATGTCATGTCGTTTGGGTTTTATATGACGTTTTACTTTTTTCCCCGATTACCTCGGGGAAAAATGTCAAAACTTCAAGGTAGGTAGTATAGATTCAAACAAAAATCTTTACTTTTCAACACAGATCAACCAAATTTGGCATGTAACTAGTTTTCAGTAGAATTGAGCTATTTCTCATTTTTTGCATAAATTATGCAAATTAGGTATCCAATATGGCCGCCATGACAGTGAAAATTAGGTATATTTTGACCATGCTCTAGTCAAACATATATTAAAGTTACAAACTTTTAATTTAGCACAGGTATTGTTGTTATGTATATCTACTGCATGATTTTCACATAAATCATATAATTGTGTTGTTTACGTGAAATAAGAGTTCTTCTAAAAAATTCTCAATTTTGTGTACAATTTTGACATAATTAACTAATCTATAATTTAGAAACCATTAAGTATATATATATATATATATATATATATATATATATATATATATATATATATATATAATATATATATATAATATATATATGTATATTATTTGATTACATATGTTGTCATATATGATCAAATGTAATAAAAGTATTATTATAAGATTATAATAACATATATTTATAAAATAATTGGTGTTAAATTGAACTACTAATCAGTTTAATAACAAATATTGTTATATGTAATATTGATAAATTCCGAAATACATTCCATCATGTGGGTGAATGTATTTCAAAATGATTTGACAACATACGTAATTAAAATATAAACACAAAAAGATATATAAACTATAATGTTATGGAATTACGACGCTAGGTCGATCAATTCGTCTCCAAGAATTGTTATTTCTTGTCTCTGCTTTTTAAAAATAAAATTGTATACTATTTCAAAGGCATTGTAAATGTAATAATCCACGTGTTGCGCGAATACAAGTAGAAAGTCGGCTTTATCGCAACGGCGCAGACATTGCAGCGGCGTATGTTTGTCGTTGGTCTAGCTGAAATAGCGGCGCATTATGCCGAATTTCGTATCAATTACTGTTGTGTGGACAATACAGTTGTAATAGTTGTCATCTATAATACGAGTAAAACAACACGACGTGAAAAATATGTTCATAATTAAAGATCGTTTCTCAAGTAAACGGCGAGCTTCGACAGCATCCTTGACACCCCTCACAACAAAGATCGACTAGTCCTGGCGCCCACCGTGATGTTGATATCTAGGTCAGCCTATTTCGTTGCAAGGGCAAACCCATAGATTTAGCAACAGGCAAATAGACGAATTATTCGCTATAAATTATCACTAAAATGCAATACGTTGACCATGAGACAATTGGTAGCCGTTATGTGCCGTGATGTTTAGAAATTGCTAACATACGAGTGGAATACGACATTAGCGACTTACTTACAACTAACGCGTGCGGCGATCTGCCGAAGACTCGAAGGGTCGCGACTCGGGGAAAAAGTACCACCAGCTTTCAAAGGCGTGCGCCCCCACAAATAAAATGCTATATTCATAAAATGATATGTACTGGATAGCAAATTTCACGCCGGATCGAATGGTACCACACACTACGCGATCTGATGCGGAACGGCGACGTTGCTCACGAAATACGACCATGACATAAGTTGTCATGTTTAATTGCGTTTTAGCGGACGATTTCTTATTAGTTCAGCGTAGTGTGTATCACCAATCGATAGAGCAATAATATTTCTTCAAAATAAGCTTTATTCTGATTGAATTGGTCAAAAATTGACGCGGCGCAACGTTTGAGAAGAAAGCCTATTTTACGCTTAAATTGTCAGCCTGGTGGTAAACGCGATGAGGCGCTCGCGCTAGCGTAACAAGCATAGCATCTTAGCACAGGCGGCGTGTCGCAACAGGCCGATTTTTGTTGAGTAGGGGGTCGTTTTAAAATGCTACTGAACGCGTTATATTTTAGGAACAAGAACGAAATTTGGTGTACAAAGAGATAACATAATGACGTTTTTATGCATATAAATTGTATTCCACAACGGTTAATATTTCTATGTGTAAGTCATGCAGCAATATGGTTAATTTGAGTGAAAAATCCTTGCCCAAGCCTATAGTAAACCGACATTTTAAGCTGAAACTTGGCTCACTGCAGCAATAGTAGTTCCAGTAACATGCAAATAAATCACAATGTCAATCAGTAGCCCTCCCTCTGTATGTGGAAAAGGGGTGATCTGATATGGACACAAAGTTTAATAATTTAATGTAACTTAATTCAATCCACCAGCCACCCCACCCACTCATTGGTGTACAACTATGGTAGGACTTGGAATTTTAGTACTCCACAGTGTCTTACATGTAATCAATGTTCATCATCAAATTCAACCGAGGTGACATGGTGGTTACCAAGCCTTTACAAACATGTACTCTTTAGTCACTATACTGTCAAATTCTAAACTTCTGATCCACAGTGGTTTGAGTGTGTACAGTGACCATAGCTTTATGCAGAGACCCATCCACCCATCATTTGGATGGTTAAATCCTATTGTGGACAGGGGGGAAAACGAAGGAGCAAAAAAGGTCCTCCAAAACCATGCATATTGTCAGTTATGCCTTTATGTCTTAAACATGAGTGTAAATGGTGGCACATGTGTGTCACATTTTAAAGTTTGCAAACTGGCATAACAGTTAACATCCATGTGTCCCACCAAAATATGCGCGACTGACAAAATGTTTCGATCATCGCTAACACGAATAGTGAAACACCTACGATTGACTGCTGACTTAAATTTGCTGGAAAGTAAATTTTTTGATAGACATAAATAAACTTGGTGTCAAACTGTCGATAAATCTCCTGTCTACATTCGGGTATAATTTGACTGAGTTTGCACGCAAAACTAGTGCCATCTAGTGATTATTGCACACACTAGTGTAAAACCCTGACAGATCGGGGTTCAGGATCCATTCAGGTTAAGTCTATAACACATGTGTGAGAGTAGGTGAGCCAACAAGTACATTCTGTAGGAGCAGGCTACTATCTAGTATTTGTATATCAAACGTCACAGGTCAGAAGCCAATGTTTGAACAAAGGTAGCAGTCATAACAGCCCCCACCAGTGCTGACCCCAGATAGCAAACATTCCACAAACAAAGACAAGTTTATCTCTCATTGGACAGGGATGAATACTGATCAAAGTGGTATCAGTACATTGTAGAACCAGGGCAAACTTGCTAATGATAAGTTTCACAAAGGAATATGGTTTTACACTGGAAACTTAGTGCATGCAAGAGCTTGTAATACTAATAGCCTTAGGGAACCCAGGAAACAGACTTGCATAAACTATCAAGAAATGAAATTTCATATAAATACGAAAAACACTTCTGCCACACAAATACATAGTATGTTAATTAAATTCCAGTTTCTGTTTACATAATTTACAGGAAATTCCTAAAAAGGGGACACTGGTTTTAATTCGAATAGTGACCACCTTTTTAAATCATTGTTTATCACTTGTCACAAACACAAGTGGCAGCATTACTCGACAATTAATCAGACTATTTATCTGACAATGCAATTTCCCTTAAATATACAGGTGTTAACTGCTGCAAAAGTGTATTAAAGTCTATTGTAGTATAATTTCATTTTGTTCAATCTGGCTATTAAAGTTTTTAGTGTACCAAACAAAAAAGACAGGTAATTAATTTCTATGGAATTGTGTGTGAATACAATCACATAAAGCCTTTTTTTGCAGTTAATTTCCTGCAAACCGATGTTGACAGATCCCAGTTAAATGTGGGCAACAGCGAAACAGGGTTGTTTTTAGCCATTTTTACTAAAGATGTTATCGAAACTGTAAATGTTCATAATTATTACATTAAATTAATAACGCATAATATAAAAGATTGCCGTATCACACAATTATTATTATTAACAATGTTTGTGTGATTTAAACTAACTATTTTTGCAGGGTACTTCAAATGGGTCTAGCTCTGTTACATCTACTTCCAGTTAAAGCTATATTTTTCCCGTTATAGCTACTCGTTAAGTTTGGCAGGCAAACTAGTCCCATTATAGCTACTTATATTTAATTACATTATTCAGGAGGGGACAGCAATAGGAGCATTAAATATTTTAGATTACTGTAAGATTTCTACAAGAAATGTATTAATGAAGGACATATTTTAAAAGTCATAAGGATGATAATTATATAAATGTAACTCTGTTATTTGAAATGGAAAATATACAATAAAACACAAGCTGTGCACATTTTAAAAAAAGACAACTACGTTAATTGTTCAGAGTACTTACAGAAATGCATTTATCAAAAAGTAAGGAAAGTTATAAATTATTCTTGTTGTGTGGTGGTGTGATGGCAGCATCATGTTTGGCAACTATGAACTGAAAGATGTAGGGATGATGTTTCCCCACCACTTTCGCAAACTTGGAATTCCATCCCTCAACATTTGTCAGTTTCTGTGTAGACATTCCACATGTCCATGGAGATCTTTGAATCATCATCAAGCCATGTCTCCATAAAGTACTCATTAAAAGCTATCAGTCATGGAAATTCCTCAGTGGGACACACATCAATGTCTTCCACCCCTCATGGACATCACCTGGATGGAGATGAAATAGTTAATGCTCCCTTATCTTGTTACATTGTGAAATGGAAAAATAGAAAAGTAGCTGTAACCAGACTTGTTCAACTGTCAAACTTAATTAGTAGCTATAACGGGAATACAATGTAGCTATAACGGGACTTAGCTAACTAGCTATAACAGGAAGAGACCACCAAAGGAATGTATTAATGAGGATTCCTGATTCAGGAGCTTAATATGACAATGCATCAATGCCACTTTGAAGTAATGCATGCACTGTAGCTGAAAGAAACTGCCACTTGCAAAACACTTTTAGAACTAAGCCAAATTGTATGCTGCTTTACCCTGTGATCAGATTATAATAGTAACAACAGATGCTGCAATAGTTGCAAGAGTAGAGTTCATGGGTCAGATGGCGGGAGATGTCAATCACCCAACGACAGCTGTGTGAAGATTTGAGTCGTGAAATTGGACACTGACAGGATATTCACGCCTGAGCATCGGCCATAGCCATGATAGGAATGTCAGCTAAACAACACCCCCCTTCCGAGTAACCTAGATAGAGTGCTTCAAGATATCAACTTACCGGGCTTACGATACCACTAACACGAGCAACTAGTTTCGTAACTGTCAATGGAAAGTAACGTAATAAAAATAAAGCACCTGCTTCGTGTATGCTTAAACACAACGTCGCCCCTGTCGGGGAAAATCACCATACCGTGTCCGTCCGTGCCTCTCGCTTCCCGACTAACTTAGTTTGACGCCCCGATGCTCGCGCGTAACTTACTTCAAAGGAAAAGCGGTTCAAGTAAATGTTATGGGTGATTTAACTCAATCGCATCTGACATAGAGGGCGTCATTTCGTCTACTCGATTTGACGCATGCTCTAACCACATAGGCCAACAGAAGCCGTTGCAACAGCCAGCTAACGACACACCACTCACACCCGTTTAGCTTCGGTCTACGAAGTCTGTGCGCCATCCATCCACGCACGCCCATATTTCCGCTTACAAAACAACGGTGTTTGCAGGTCTATTAATACACTTACCGTCACAATTTAGATGGTGCTGCAAAGGTTCACTATATTTCAATAAAACAGAGTCCAGTGCAAGCGATCGGCGACGGCGTAGATGTAGATTTTAATCCGGCAATGATTCACATCAGGAAATCATCTTTGACTTCGCTAGGCTAAGAAAATCAAGATGGCGGCGGTATAACACAACAAAGTCATGTGACCACGCCAAAGGGGGCACGTTATCTCTATGCTGAGCTGCGACAGGGCTCGTTGAAATCCAAGGAAAATCAAAAGGGGTCGGCCTTGTTTTGGGTATTTCTTCTGGAATGCATAACGTATATTCGTCGTGCAATATGAATTTGCAACTCATACCATTTTGATGCCAAGCACTACGATCGTAGAGGGATACCGCATAATTTATTATTTATGATATGTCACCGGCACCGCGTTATAAGTGTCTGACCATGCTGCATGCACTCTAGCCTAGATAATACTGCATGCATATAGACTTACAACAGGACCTTGTCCTTGCCTAGCATGCATACAGCCATATGTACGAAAACTATACGTAGTCGGATGATTATGCCTTATTATGTCAGGGTTCAGGCAGGTAGTCTAGCCATTGCCATTGGATTTTTGTCTCCACCCTCGCAAAGAAAAGTCGCAAATCGGCTCCTAGCTATAGCTATCGCCCCGACTGATCGTCTCCGCAAACCGTGACAGTGAGCAGAGTCGATCTACAATAATAATAATATTTTTTTTCATATAGCGCATATATCCATAGCGTTCACAGTGTTATACATACGACTTCCATAAAACTTCAAATAAATAAATAGTTAACATTTTACAAATTTTAATAATAATAATATAATATAAATGTATTGAATTATAAAAAAAGTTTGACACTACTACCAGACACGACTGACAAACAAACTGTCGATACACACCCTCTAAAGACTGACAATGAAGTTATTCTACGCAGCAGAAGTTTATTCTGAGTGTCAATGATTATAACTATACGCCGTCGATACGATATGCTGGTTCGTTTACACGTGCCTTCGGAGATCAAGTGGTCCAACATGAGGAAATTATAATTAATGAAAGCATAACTGTGTATGGGGATGATTCTAATTCTTTATATCTATATATTTGTTGTGTCTATAATGTTTCATAGTGTATATGTGCTTTAGTGTGATTTTATGTTGTTTTATTTTTATTGTGGTATTTATACCCCCTACCTTTGCCTGTTTATATTTTGCTGCACACAAGCAGAACTGTAATTTCCCTGCGGGGATTAAATAACGTATTCTCATTATTCGTATAAGAATAATTGGTTAATTACTATATTGCAAACTGTGCATACATATGTATAGTTTGCAATGTAATAACCACTTTGTGCGAGTTCAGCGTAACCACTTTAGAGTGGTTCATTGCATTAATTTATTATTGTTACTGTAAAAATAACACAATGGATACAAAATGTTGAACGGTGGTTTTAATGCGTGTCCACTGCACCATCATCGAAAGGAAGGGATTCGTGTATAAAACCAGGAATCGTAACTTAATAACCGTGTTTGCGTTTCTCAAGCGAACCATAAAAAGATGCAATTGATCGAAGATTTTGACACAGCCCCAAACGGGAAGTAATTTGTAGCGTTTGCTGTGCAATTCGAGGTTCTGGCCTGGTGATCATCAGCCCCTTCGGAACCAGGCGCCGACGTCACGTAGAATGCAACACTTGCCGTACCTCGTAGACGCTGCTACACGGCTTTATTTATGTTGTAAATAGGCTTACCCCTTACAAAAAGAGCCAATGGTATACCACTGATTACCATTGAATACCATTCAGTATCAATGATATATCAGCAGGACTCAGTGATACTCTCAACGGTAATTTAAAATACCATTCAATACCACTGAACGGTACAAAGAATACAAAATACCATTAAAAATATCATTACAAAAAAAAATCAGATACCATTCAAATACCGTTGGCCATAATGCCCCCTAGGACCATTCAAATACCATTCAAAAAACATTCAAAAACCAATGGTATTTGAATGCTATGTTTTTGTAAGGGACGTTCAAGTTGCGTTCATATCCTTTTGTTATTATTGTTAAACAAAATGTAATTATGAAGAGAAAATATAAATCACAAGTTGCACAGGGACACTTTCCCAGGAACAACTGATAAAGTCATCCACCTCAATGCTTTGACGGATGAGCGGCACAGAGCAAGAGCCATTATGTAGAAACAGACATGGTATAATCAAGGATTGTATAGCTTCTTTGTGAAGCTATAATATCCTTGTTATAATCTTGCAGAAGGAGCTGGATGGTTTACAAAAATGTCTGTCTGGATCAATGTTATACCAAAAACGCTTGTATGTTTACGCTGTACAACATTATTCTGACACACACCGAACCCTTTCCAATTAAACAAATATTGCCTGTCAGTTCTTAGCCTCCTATAAGAAACTGTTCTCCAGCGTCCTCTGTCCTGATCTGCTCTCTTCTGTTTTCTTCAGGTCTAGCATGTCTGCCGGAGTCTGCTTCAAGTTTTTGTGCGGGCTCCAGGACATGCACTTGTTTGATGAGGATTGATACTGGAATCCGGAGTTTATGCCCGATCCATCCCATCTTCCTTTCCCGACTTCCTGTTACACAGGTTCACGTTTCGGATTTTAT
>OZ024854.1:14521180-14531180 GCA_964017155.1 Oasisia sp. SBJ-2009
CGTATAGACAGGCTATCGATCAATCTGTAGACAACTAGAATTGTTGGTTGACTCCGAAATTGATTACTCCTGTTGTATCGATGCACCTCTGAGTTAATTTTCTAAGGATTTATGGTCAATATAAGTTATCGTATTATTATTATCACATAGTATGGTTATCTATAATGCCTATGTCATCTGCGAAGTCCAGGTCGTCCAGTTTAGTCCACAGTGACCACTGAATGCCACTTCGTCTGTATTTTGTGGAAGTCTTCATGACCTAGTTAGCCAACTACCAGTGGGAAGAGCAACGGTGACAACAGGTCCCCTTGTCGCACGTGTACTCCGGTCTTTACGTGGACCTAGGTCCAGATGAGTTCTCCACGGAGAACCCTGCCAGTCATTCCTTCATGGGAGTTTCTGACGATCGAGGTCCACGAGCTTAATAAGCATTCGGTCAGACGAGTTTCCTTATGTTCTCTCTAAGCTCTAGCTATATACACTGTCGAATGCCTTTTCGTAAATCACAAGGTGATGTAGAGCAGGGAGTTCTACTCTACTGACTGCTACTCTACTGACTGCTTCACGATGATTCACAATCTGGTCCACATATATGTTCTGTTCTTACGCGCCGCGTCACATATGACTCAGCGCAAGTTTCCATGAAAATGCTCCAAAAGTCATCGTTAATTGTTACACCGTATCTAAATTTTGGAGTCATGAAAAATATTTCCACATGTTTGGTATTACTAAACGCCTACACGTTCTTGTGATAACTGCCAGGCCAATTGCCGGCCATTATCATCTGAACCCATCGTATTCGTGAACTCCCCAACAACTTATATGCGAGACTGACAAATAGTAGCGCCATCTAACGGCGCCGCAGTAATTAAAGCAAATATAATAATTATAAACAATATATGTTTATATCTATGATTAAGGCTACATCTGGAATATGACATGCAAGTCTCGACTGCCGCCATATCGTTTTTCTGCTATTTTACCATTTTCGTTCATGATCCGGTCACCAACGACTTGAATGAGCTATGTAGGCCCTATTCTTTAATTCACACAGGCCTACTCATGGGCATAATTGCCACGGGAAAAACCTCCGTTGTAAATATTTCAAATAAAAAAAACTTATTTAGAAGGTAGGAACTATTATACATTACAGACTATTATTATCTTTTCAAATTGTTTGCCTAAAAATTAAGTAAATTTGACTTTGGATTCGCTTACGGACAACAAGTGTGAACGAAGAACGAACACAGAAGTTTGTGGCTAAACTATCAGCATAATTACTCTACTGACTGCTTCACGATGATTCCCAATCTGGTCCACATACATTCTGTTTTTCTGCGCCGCTATCTAAATGGGTGTGTGTGTGTGTGTGAGTGTGTGTGTGTGTGTGTGTGTGTGTGTGTGTGCGCGTGCGCGTGCGCGTGCGCGTGTGCGTGTGCGTGTGCGTGTGCGTGTGCGTGTGCGTGTGCGTGCGCGTGCGCGTGCGCGTTTGTGTGTGTGTGTGTGTGTGTGTGTGTGTGTGTGTGGGTGTGTCTGTCTGTCTGTCTGTCTGTCTGTCTCTCGGTCTGTCTGTCTGTCTGTCTGTCTGTCTGTCTGTCTGTCTGTCTGTCTGTCTGTCTGTCTGTCTGTCTGTCTGTCTGTCTGTCTGTCTGTCTGTCTGTCTGTCTGTCTTACTGATAATTTTACCAAGCCATATTCACATGAACATCCTATTAGTTCATCTGTTAACCACTGCACTCTTATATAATTTTTATTACGCGTCTCTTTATTTTAACTGATATTCACAATATAGACTTAGTTTTATATATTATATCATGCCAATGTATGTATTATTGCTATTTATTAAATTTTATCAGGTTTTTATTCTTCACCGTGTGTCTTTTATAAGTGAATGTACATATGAATATGTATGTAATGTTTCTTCTCCGGCAACGGAGGCTGAGTAAATTACTAATAATAAACAATATCATAATCGTGTGTGTGTGTGTGTGTGTGTGTGCGTGTGTGCGTATGTGCGTGCGTGCGTGCGTGCGTGCGTGCGTGCGTGCGTGCGTGCGTGCGTGCGTCCGTGCGTGTGCATAAGAGTAGGCCGATGTGCTGGCCGCTGTGCTTCTAACGTGCCTTGTTAACTTTGACGCCGTAATGAGGCGCCACTATATTCTAGTGCCAGAGACCTCGTGAACATCGGACCGTGACGACAACTAAAAATTGAGTCTATTGCTATGGGTCGGTAAGAATTGTTAACATTTTCGGTAGCGTACAAAGAATACGTATTTTTTTGAAACCCCCACCCTCGCCCCAAAGAGTACACTAACAGTGTTGTATGTTGTGATTAATACGTAGGCCTACCAACAATAGAAAGTATGCCATATGACAATTTTTAAGCGCACGGAAGACTACGATCCCTTCCCTTATAGCGTTCAGTGTGTACGCTTCAGAAAATATTAAAAATTATTAAAGCCCCCTATAAGTCATCACTGGGAGGATTTGTTTCTGTTTCTGTGAAACATTTGAACAAATGTAGCTCCATAGCCATAGTGCCTACATAACTATGCGAATGCACACAGACACGTTGGTGCGCGCGCACGCGCACGCGCACGCGCACGCGCACGCGCACGCGCACGCGCACGCGCACGCGCACGCGCACGCGCACGCGCACGCGCACGCGCACGCGCACGCGCACGCGCACGCGCACGCGCACGCGCACGCGCACGCGCACGCGCACGCGCACGCGCACGCGCACGCGCACGCGCACGCGCACGCGCACGCGCACGCGCACGCGCACGCGCACGCGCACGCGCACGCGCACGCGCACGCGCACGCGCACGCGCACGCGCACGCGCACACGGGTGTTGACAGGGCCCATCACGAAAGACATACAAAGTGCTGATGACTTTTTTCGATCTTTAATACAAGTTTGCTCAAGCGATCAGGTGATCTACAACTGCCGGCTACGGAGAAATCGTAAATGATGTATTGTTATCTTCAAAATACTCCGAGAACCAGATTGGGAATTAAGGTAACTTTATTGAAGTAACTGGTGGTAAGCTTTCAGAAGAAATAATAATAACTGATCATTTTTAAGGTTCCTAAGAAAAAATTGCAGTTCATTGCCGAGTTTACACCTATCGTTTCGTCATTTGACGAAATAAACGAAAATTATATTACAGATTGAGGATTTCAATATGAACATTTTGAAGAGAAAAAAGAAACAAGAAGTTTTAGGGAGTTCGTTGTTTCCTTAATTTTATATAGGTTAACGTTACCTTCATGTTATACTTTCTGCCCTACTATTCATCAAATAATGCCAGTTTTAATTGATCAATTGTTTTGTAAAGTAAGTATATATATATATATATATATATATATATATATATATATATATATATATATATATATATGAATCTGTATAAATCACGCATTTTATCTATACAATTAACATACCACTAGTTATCATTAGTACCGTTTTATATGACAAGCACAAGACGTTATTCTAACAATTTGTAGGCTAGACCTCTATGAACAATTTTAATACAATTGTATACAATAGATTTCTCATTAAATAATTACAGCAACCTTGACCAATCTCCAGTCTGGTTGCAAACTAAAATATAAATAACCATAATACTTTATGAAGTAAATAAATATGCAAGTAAGTAAAACTTATGCTATATAAAGAGTTACATTAGAAATACAAACATGAGAAAGCAACCCGGATTATAGCCTCGGTTACCCAGACTCCGTGAGGTGGCAGCACTTTTAAACCCCTCAACTCCGCCTGGGACATTAATGGGCTTAAAGTGAAAAAAGGCTACAGTTTAGTGTTATGCACCTAAAAGAGTTTACACTAGCTAATCATTTGCATCTACAATCCAATTTTTCACCTTAGTGGTTACCTCAGAAAGTGGTCTTAAAGTGGGAAAATCTAGCTAAATCACCGACACCATGAACCGGCCCATCTTGGATCTTGCAACCAATCACAACCCAGCAGTTTGGAAAAGTAATACGTCAGAGAGTCGTCTGCTGGTTCAGCTGTCATAACAGAGAGCCAAGCGGTACGCTAAAAGTTGCCTTACGTCGGTTTACAACGAAATCGCGACATCAATATGCCACACTGTTCCTCAAACGCTTATAGTAATAGTACAGTGAAAGACAGTATCAGTAAGATGTCTTCTTGTTAACCTATGAATCGAGCAGAACTGAAACAGTGGTTCGGTGGATTCGTTTGGACAGTCACAGACACAGCGCGGATCCTAGACGACCCGATTTGATTGACCTAACCATCAAAACGACCACCAACAGCCGCCAAACTTCTCCTCACATATCTTACATACATATGCATACACTACATTATGTAATAAAATCTCTTGCATTCCTCTGACGAAGAAAATTCACACACAAAAACGCGCAGACCTCGAGTACAACTTGTTCGGCCGCTCAGCGGTACCGTAAAATCGCTTTTAAAAGCTTTACACAAAATTGTTTTACTTCACACGCGCGAAATAGTTTAATTACTTATAAATAATATAATAATAATAATTAATTATTATCATCACTATGATTTGCAGGAAATTATAAGTTTTATTATTTTTATATTGATATTTTATTTTTATAATTGTTCATATATGTTTCTAGTATATTTGTTTTTTTTCTTCTGGTGTGTATTTGTTGTTTAGCATTTTAATGTATGTAAAACGCCATGAACAAGTTTAAATTGGATGTGGCGCTATAATAAATAAACAAACAATTGTTTTTATTATAATATAATATTTTATTTATGTAGCGCCACATCCATAATTGTTTGTGGCGCTTCACAAAATAATGCTATTAAAAATACAATAAAGAGAAAACTACTCACAGATAATATTATTTAAAAATAAATAATGAAAATACATGTTTCTATATCATTAACTAAGCTGACCTATCAGTCATAAATAAACATACAAATTACATAACAACAATTGAAATAAATGAATATAAAAGTATGGTTAATAGTAATAAATAATTAAAGTAGTAAAATAAGTACGACGTAATAATAATTTTTATTCAGCACATACACAACCATTATGCATAAGAACATATTACTGAAGCTATTTGTTCTACTCATGAATGACATTTCCACCATCAGATATGTAATAATTATTATTTTTGAACAAGACACTTTATTAATTATCGGAACAATAAATCTCTAAAATGTAAAAAGGAATATGAATATATGGGAAATATTATGGTGGTAGAAAAAGAAGGATTTAAAAACAGTAATATTAACATGTTATTGTTTTAGTTATTATTGTTAAAACATCGCTTATGTAATATAAGCTTGCATGCTCGCAGTACACGCGGGATGTTTATAGAAATATTGATGAAATAAACAATGTGACTTCATTGAAAAACACGTAATTTCCTTTTTCTTTTATAACTAATAGGCAATTTTGGATAATTATGCAGACACATGTATTTTTAATATTTATTTTTAAATATTACCTGTGGGTAGCATTTTTATTATTGCATATACTTTAATAACAGTATGTTGAATAGAAGA
This sequence comes from Oasisia sp. SBJ-2009, assembly GCA_964017155.1. NCBI lineage: Eukaryota > Metazoa > Annelida > Polychaeta > Sabellida > Siboglinidae > Oasisia > Oasisia sp. SBJ-2009. The sequence goes on from OZ024854.1 coordinate 14,526,723, forward strand.
GAAGAGAATTGTGGATTTGGCGCTATATAAAATAAACTAATAAAATTATATATTTGTATATTAAATTGTTATTTTTTATCAACTCTATTAGACCCATATCACCAAAGCATTGCCTTAGTTTGCCGTTTAACATTTTCTGTAGATCATAGTGATGCAGCTAATTATTATTATATTATTTATAATTAATTAAACTAATTCGCGCGTGCGAATGCAGTAAGGTTAATAAATATTCGCGCGCCATCTAGCGGTATTTTGTGTAAAGCTAACTTATAATAGCGAGTTTACGGTAGTCGAAGTTGTCGAGTTGCCGTTCGCCAAGATTTGCGTTTCTGTTATGAATTTTCTTCGTTAGACGAATACAAGTGATTTTTTTGTAATGTAGTGTATGTATATGTATGTAAAAAATGTGGGGAGAAGTTTGGCGGCTGTTGGCGGTCGTTTTCGTGGTTAGGTTAGAAAGTAACAGATAATAATATGCATGCACAGTTCACGCCGACCAAGAAGACTCTCTGACGTCATTTTGTTTCTAAAATGGCGTAGTCTGTAGACTTTCTATGTCTATGTGTTTTACATTTTTTTCCTGGTAAACCACTGACGTTAAAAATATGATTGTTGTTGGAAGTTGTTACTTTTTATTCACTCTGTTAATCCCATATGATCCAAACTTTGACTTTGTTTTCCCTTTAAGTTTCTACATCCGGGAAGCCTTACCCCAGATTAGGGTAGAGACGCTGATTGGCTCTCAGGCCAACTAGGAAATAAAAATTAAAATGGCGATATACTTTTAAAAGATAATAATATCATATGAAAAGTATTCAACATTGAACTTATATTAACACAAAAGTAAGTAAAAATTCAAATTTACAGTTGTTTATAAAATAAGAATTACGGCAGGATTAACCAGTATCCGTGAGGTGGCAGCATTGTCTAGCCCCACATGGATAGCATACCGATTAAATAAGGATACCTTTTTATCAAATAATGCTGTATTATAAAAACTATTCAGAATTAAACTTATATTAACACAAAATAAATAGAAATACAAATTTGCAGTTGTTTATAAAAATATATATTACGGCAGTGTCCGTGAGGTGGCAGCATTGTATAGATCACGCGGATACCAAACAAAAGCCGTTATTACCGTTAATGGGGCCAGACTGTCTTCTCGGCGTAGTTCCGCAGCCGACCGACAGTCGGTTAAGCGAGACTACCCGGATTAATGTTGGTTTGCGGAAATAAATGCCATACAAAAACAAATAAAATTTCTATAAACTCCAAGTGTCGTCATTTGAATCACTAGAACACTTTACAATTCAGGCGAGCCTGACAATCTCTACTCTACGCCATTATTGCCGATAGTCGCCTCTTTCTATGTCTACTCGATTCCTTCTACCACTGAACTGCGAGCTGACAAACGGAGATGCAATGGAACGACGACTCGAATGAGTATCGTTGTACGCGAGACTTGACAGGATGGCCAGACTGTAGTCAGACTTCTGTCCGAACACGATAACATCGTCATTGTAGGTTGCGCTGGGCTCACTCGTGACGGTCAATGCCACATTGGGTGTTACCAGTCGGCCATGCGCAATAACGTTGACGTACACAGATAGCTACCACACGTCACATCACACGTGCACGCCTGCTGCGACTGCTTAGTGTCAACTTTTATTGCCAGAACAAACGAAGCTCGATCGCAAAACACGGCTGACTGATGCATTGTCTTCAAATGTAGCCTCCTTCGACAACGTCCTGCGTTTCACCGAACGCAAGTAAACCACAATTTGTCTTGTCCCGATGCGTTGTTCTATGCGTCATCGGAAGCTGACGAGAAGGCGCAAACATTGCACGAAGACTGGATGCACGAAGACTGGACTGAACGTCTCCTGCCGTGAAGCTCAGACTCCGCGCAGTGTCGTCGCCGCTAGCCCGCAACCGTGTTGCCGATATGTTGTGTCAGAAACCTTGTGTCGTTCATCCGTGACGTCGTGTCGTGTCTGTATGCGAGAAGATAGGCATATACTGTAAAGTAGGCAGTGGAACAGCAATGGGGGCAGTTTAATTAATGGAATCATACCGTGGGAACTTGACACCAACATAGTATACATTCCAGTTAACTGGCCGTTCTGGCCTCACAAGGAGGAACTTATAAAGCTCGGGTACATATTCTCGTTGAAATCCGCCGTGTTCAAGACTTGACCAAAGAACCTCTCGAAGGGTAGGTTCCTATATTTCGGTGTTGACACAGAGGGATTTCGGCTGGAATTGTTTGGGGACATACAGATGCGGAGACTGTGGCTGGATTGCCCGGGGAAGGAGGTGTTGTTCCCAATGAAGATGTTGATTAGTGGGGCTAACAATGAGTAATTGTTGTGGTGATAAAACATTGAAACGAGTAGAACACCGAACGATTTGCGGGCGGATATCTTGGTGGGATATATATTGTCAGGGGCAGTGCAAACGATGTCCTATACCTACCATGCTCTATTATCTGGATCAATTTGTGCCAGATGGAAGTTTTTAGCTTCAGAAACCATGAACATGCTTACACGATTTGATTAGTTATTATAAGACAAATACTTGAGAAACTACATTGCTAAAACTGTAATATGCATACACTCACACATATTCTGATATACACTACATGTTATATATATATATATATATATATATATATATATATATATATATATATATATATATATATATATATAATTCTAAAATACTTACAGTATAGGCGCCAGTGTATTGGACTTGGTGCGAATCTTGGCCAGACAGTCATGATGTGTAGTTCGTCCACAAGTAGAAATGGTCTCATCCTGTTCCTCCAACACGGTCTTGTCGAGCCGGCGTGAGTGCGCCTGCATGCACGTGTCTGCACGTCTTCAGGACTGTACCATACGGAAGGGACATCGGCATCAGTAAATAGACATACATGAAAACGCCCAAAGTAGGCGTCCTAGTGAAGCGTACACACAAACAATTGTGTCCCATTACACGCACGCACGCACGCACGCACGCACGCACGCACGCACGCACACGCACACGCACACGCACACGCACACACACACACACACACACACACACACACACACAAACACACACACACACACACACACACACACACACACACACACACACACATGCAGACACAGTCACACACAAATCACTTTCGCCGAGGGTTGTAAACGTAGAACAATTATAATATTTTGAAATAATTCATATTTACAAATGCTGTGGAAATTGACATAACTTGTTGTTTCCTCAACGATACGATACTCTAATATTAGAAGCGAAACTAGACTGATTACTCTGGACTACTCTTGTTCTGTTCTTCTCCCCAATTTGTCAAGTTGACAACGCTGCCAAATGGTACAATTGGCCATACTTTGAATACAATTACTGCACTGTTGGCGAAAGTGCACGGGAAATTTCATGTTTGAACATTACGCACCTGTCCGAAACTTCGCACGATTGTATCTTCTCGCTGCTCGCTGAAATGTTGGTCGTCATCTTGGCCACGTCCTGAAAGCTCCCTCCGGCCCATGCGAAGCGTCACGTGCGACAGCGGCATTGCGTGGTATTACAACAACGATTACAGGGGATGTAGAACGTTTTTCATTGGCTACAGACCAGTATATCTGATTTCCATACGTGTCGGAAAATTGACTTTTAAGTACTCATCCATTTATATTCGTGTGTTGGAGGTGATAGATCACGATGTTTTGTGTTGATATTATTTGTAAGCAGCCGATATGTTACAAATAATAATAGGGTCTATATTTTATATGAAACGGTATTGTAATATAAAAACAGTTGGCCAATTAACCAAAGAAAACGTTGTACATTCTCTTTAAGAAACACTAGTATTGCTGCAACGAAGAAACGCGCGTAACGGAGGCATTATACCGCTGGAATAGAACTCGCGTGACGGAGGCATTATACTGCTGGAACAGAACTCGCGTAACGGAGGCATTATACCTCTGGATCAGAACTTGCGTAGCGGAGGCAGTATACCACTGGAACAGAACCCGCGTTACGGAGTCATTATAGCGCTGGAACAAAACCCGCGTTACGGAGTCATTATAGCGCTGGAACAGAACCCGCGTGACGGAGTCATTATAGCGCTGGAACAAAACCCGCGTGACGGAGTCATTATAGCGCTGGAACGCCAGGCAGTGACGTAACAAATGTAGGGCACACAGCACAGTTGAGGCCCTATGGCCCTATTTGAGGAATGCACGAACTACCAAATGTTGATGTACGACATTAACAAAATAGTAGAACTTATTAAAATCATATGTGCTCTGTAGTGCAGACAAAAGCAAAGCAGTTTCAGCAGACATGCACGATCACATGCATAAACAATACGTATATTTGCGAAGAAGGGGAGACACGGCTGTAGGCCTACGTCGAAAGCAGGCCTGTGTATACAGACCATCGGCATCGGTAAAACAT
>OZ024854.1:14538680-14773680 GCA_964017155.1 Oasisia sp. SBJ-2009
GTGGGTCAAGCAGAAATGGAGGGGTCTAAGGTTTGAAAAAAGTTTGTGGGAGCCTGAGGTATGAAAAGTTCACGAATGTTTCACTGAACTTCTGTCTATGGAGGGTAAATATGCTGTGAAATTGTCAATAATAGATCTCCTCAAGATTAGTAGGAAATGAAGGAAACGTTATATGTCTATGGAAAATGCAAACTGTAGTCAGTGGTCTGACTCCTTCTTTCAATTTCCTTGTCTTGGTTTCTGTCTCTGTTGTTGTATCTCTGTCCCAGGTAGACGTAACTTTCAACGTTCCTATCTCAACTGTATTTACATATATTGGTGTGGCGTTTTCCGTTGTCACCTTTGTGTTCGACTTGTTTATCTTCTGACCCTGATTTTCACTTTCATCAGCTAGTTCCTGTAGCATTTGTTGAAGTTCATGCGGTGCATTTACGCATATGAATATATCGTCTGCGAAGCGGAGATGACTGAGATATTCGCCGTCTGTTCTCAAGCCTGTGGGTTTCCAAGCTAGTCGTCGGTATATGCTTTCGAGTGGCGCCATAAACACCTTGGGCGATATGATATCTCGCTGCCGTACTCCTCTCCTGATGTTGATACATACATACATACATACATACATACATACATACATACATACATACATACACACACACACACATACATACATACATACATACATACATACATACGCACGCACGCACGCACGCACGCACGCACGCACACACACACACACACACACACACACACACATACATACATACTCTCTCTCTCTCTCACATGCACGCACGCACGCACGCGTACGCATAATATATATATATATATATTATAATATATATATATATATATATATATATATATATATATATATATATAATATATATCTGTATATGCATATATAGTATTATGTACATATTATACGTATATATATATACATATATACATATATACATATACAGATATACAGATATACATATATACAGATATACATATATACATATATACATATATACGTGTGTGTGTGTGTGTGTGTGTGTGTGTGTGTGTGTGTGTGTGTGTGTGTGTGTGTGTGTGTGTGTGTGTGTGTGTGTGTGTGTGTGTGTGTGTGTGTGTGTGTGTGTGTGTGTGTGTGTGTGTGTGTGTGTGTGTGTGTGTGTGTGTGTGTGTGTGTGTGTGTGTGTGTGTGTGTGTGTGTGTGTGTGTGTGTGTGTGTGTGTGTGTGTGTGTGTGTGTGTGTGTGTGTGTGTGTGTGTGTGTGTGTGTGTGTGTGTGTGTGTGTGTGTGTGTGTGTGTGTGTGTGTGTGTGTGTGTGTGTGTGTGTGTGTGTGTGTGTGTGTGTGTGTGTGTGTGTGTGTGTGTGTGTGTGTGTGTGTGTGTGTGTGTGTGTGTGTGTGTGTGTGTGTGTGTGTGTGTGTGTGTATACTATATCTAGATATCTAGATACACACGCAATTCAAATCCAACTCGTTTAAAATGAATAACGACATGACAACCAAGTTTACTGCACAACGTAGCTGCCAGTTCAACGAAAATATTGGTTGGAAGCCAGATGGCCCCTCCATCGCAATGCAAAATGCACAGCATTGTATCTGTAATCCCACTCCCAGTGAAAGGGATCAAAAGTGCTGCCACCTAATGGAGCCTGGGTAATTGAGGCTATCTTCCACGGTTTCACCTGTCCGCGACGATCTCCGACTCCGGTCGACAGGTAGGAAGTGGTTCTGCCATGGTCCGTGGTGTACGTCGATACGGAGGTATCACACAGATGAGACTAACAAACGCCGATGTGAGTATTATAAGGTTCGTGTTGTACTCGATACGGAGGATTACGGGATCTAGGGAGATTATGCTATGGGAGGGAGGGGAGCAGTTGGGATTAACGGGGTCATCTGTCAATCACTCGGTGTTGTTAACACGTGAATTTCCTAGTGTTGCTACATTGTATATAATATGTTGCCTTTCAACAGCGGTAGACCTGTCATGAATTGGTATTCTTCGGGTTCTATTCATCGTATCCGGGTGTGCTCGTTGGGGTGGTCACTCGCGAATTCGGCCCGCGGTGATTTCTCAGTTATTCTGGTAAATTCGGCCTCTGAGACTGAGAACAGTGTGACTGTCCACAACCCTTTTGTCCGGTCCACTGCTGAATGTAGGTGGCCTACCGTATGGCCAATTGTTAATTAGGTAATACTCAGTTCAGCTGTTCACACATAAGTGTGGCTATTACTAGTAATACATAAAACAGAGTAAATTTGATATTGAAATCATTAAGAACAAAAACATGACGGGACTGCTAGTGCTGGGTGAAGAAGATAATATATATATTTAATCTTTCTGACCTAATTAACCTTGACAACAGCCAGGTATTGCTGGCTAATTTCTTGGTTAAAACTGAGGCCTGGAATTGCGAGTTTGAATGATTTTTATACGCATTGTGACACTTCTTAAATACTTCTTATGCATTGAGATTGTAGCATAACTATGTAGCAATGACATCTTACAAACAGCATTATATATACTGGTTTTGGGTGTAGCGTTTTTGTTTCTTGTCTCTCACCATTTCGGCTTGTTACTGTTTTGTCTGTCACCACTGAGTTTGTACTTGCTGGTTTCCAGTACGTATACAACTGTCTGTTGCCATATTTTTTTTTCATTCTGGTTTGTCACTGTTTAGCTTTAAATTGTTAGTAATGGGTGAACAGACCTGTGGGAAATATCCCATGGCCATGCTCAACATTGTTCCCGGTCAACCGTGCATTGTGTGGCCATCATTAGCATGTGGCATCCTAGCTACATTGATTGTGCATGCACCTGGATGACAGCTATAATGAAGGGATCATCTATTATTTCTTTTTCATCTGAAGATTGGCTCTCGATCTGAGAGAGCCAATCAACTCAGCAAATCAATTATTTATAATGATAATTAATATGATGTAGTTATAGCACTCATGGAGGAGTGGTATACATTGTGGAGGCCTATCATAGAGGAATATACAGACCATTAACAGTCTTTTTCCCAGTGAGAAAAGGGTCTTATGCCAAGTTGTGAAAAAATGAAAGCTGCAAACTAATCTATAGAGCCTCTGTGACAATGTCCAGCAAATCTCAGTCGTTGTCTATTTGTGTTGATTACTAATTAGTAATTTGGAGGAAGAATGGTGTGTAACTAATAATAAACACTAACACCAACTGTCCTTGTAGGTTGTATGTATTATTGATTGGTGTAATGGTTGATAGGAGCCTTAGGAGGAAGTCTTGCTGTTGTAAAAGAATAGTCTGAAATAAACCAAGATGCTACTTGAGAGGCTAGCTGAGAAACATCCCCTTACTGAAACAATGTTGCCAGTCTTAAATTATTAAAAAGTCTGACTTTAACACACAAATGATTTGCATAAAAGCCTTTTATTTCAAATGGTCAGCAACTGGTCACACTTTTTTAAACTTTGAGAATGCCTGGAAGTGGTGTCATTTATTTCCTCCTTTTGTCAGTTCCACATAACAATGCAGGGCTTAACTGTCTTATCTAACACAAAACAAAATCCACCCATTGCAGTTGTTGTCAGTGCTACACTGCATGAGGCTGTATTCAGATAACATTTCAAGTTTTTTTCAACACATATTTCAGATTGTGATGAGTGAATGAATGGGGCATAGTCCCATTGTGTTGTGTGATGGGGTGCATTGAATGTCTGGGCAGTTGAAATTACCAAGAAGTAAGCCTAACACACAGTCATAGTCACTGTTCATAGCTCTAAACCAAGTACCATTTCCAGTGATTTGCTTAGCTCCCAGTAATCCCACAGGAAGAGGATTAAGTAAGTAAATAAAGTAAGTAAGTAAGTAGCAGTTGTCCACATGTAGACACACCCTAAGTTCACGCTTTGTCCAGGCATGCAAGTTTGTGTCCTGGCAATTTCCAAATCTGTCCTAAGTCCATTCCAGACGTGTGGTCAAATACATTGAAATGTATTTAAATACAAATACTCTTGAGGGATTCAATTACAATTACAAATAGTTTTCAGTGTAAAAGTATTTAAATGCAAATGTAAAGAAAAATATTTCAAATACCTTTTCAAATACTTTTTATTTTCATGATATATTACTATGTGGGTAAAAGAAAAAATCATATATCGAGACATCTGCTTCATAGACATAATTAGTGTTTTGCTCATAAGACAGACAGACAGATCAGTGCTAGGGAGTCTTGTTATTGCTAACTACATCACTTTGACAATTGATTCAGAAACCTCTATTCGCAGGGGCAAAGACCATAATATGTTGTTTGTTAAGCTAAGCCAGGAGGTCTGTAATAAAATGCCTATGTTTACTGACTGCTAGGATCTTGTAAGTAAATGTGACAGCTCAACTTGAAAGACAGCATGGAGGTCAGCATAGCCTGGTGCCAGCCTAGAGCCTGACTAAAGAACAAAGTGGATATTGATCTATGATCAATGTCAGGTATTAATCCATCCTCTGACTCTGAGCAAATAAAAGTTGTCCTCACCGCTAGTGCCATAGGGGACACCTGCTGCCTTCTTCAATAATTAATTAGCACTGTTGGATGAAAGCCACAGTAAAGTTGCCTTCAATTGGTATTTTGAAGCTTGAATACAATTGGTTTGATGATTTGCAGTGAAGATAATCAGTTTGGCTGGCATCACATTTGATCTTGATTCGTGAAACAGAAATGTTGATACAGAGAATTTATTTGAATAAAAGTATTTGAAAATGTAAAATACTTTAGGAAAGTATTTAAATATAAATACAAATAATTTTAATTTCTAAACACCAAATACAGTTACAATTACAATTTTTTTTATACTTTGATATACAAAAGTATTTGACCCCCTGTCTGGACAAGACATGGGGTCAAATACTTTTGTTCTACGTTTGGAGTAGTATGCGTTACTCCAGTCAAGGTACTTCAGCTGGGCCTCATGTTGTTTACCACAGCTGTTCTGTCTCCTCGGTGTATGTTTTATGAATTTGGCAGTATCTTGTTGTCAGAAATAGACCCCACGGCCAGTCATTATAGTAGTCATTGTTTTGTAGTTATGATTGATAAGAAATCAATGTGAGACCAGCGGTCACACTGGTGTGACTCCGTGGACACATGTCACAGACTCACAGCCGTGACACAGACCCGATGGCTTGTGTATTCTGAGGTGAAACATGATCAGATCGAGGCTGATTCAGTGTTGTTAGTGTTGTATCAAATCGATTGGCCTCAGGGTACAGCATTACCTCATCAGTCATCACTGTCATCAGCACAAGAATGCAGCCACGCATAACCATGACAATACATCATAGCAGGATGCAGGGAGCAGTGAGTGATGTTGAAATCTACAACACACACTCTTTAAGCCTGCATAGATGTAAAGTTGTTGATGCATAAAAATTCCATTTGCATGTTTTATGTTCATGGCAGTTCAAAGACCATTTCAGTAAATAGAATATGGTGCAGAGCAAAATATTTCAAACATTTCCCATTCACCATTCATATACTGAATTCTTTAGTATATCAGCTGTAAACTAAGATTTTTAGTCCCTTGGGCTGAAGTCCCTTGTGACATCACTCTGCGTATGCAGTCTGCCATTGGCTCTCATATTTCCAAAACTGTACGGGATCTAGTTTTCTATTTTGGCATAGACATATACCAGGGTACTGCTACTATGCACAAGAAATTTGTTCTTGATGGAATCATTCTAAACTCTATAGGTACCACAGTTAAAAATTGTACATATTCTGTATGCATATTTTTTCTTCAGAAATGCTCAACTAAATTTTTCTCTAATTATGCATAGATGTAACTTTAGATAAAGAAAATACACAATAAATTTGTAATATTCTGCCTAGCATGACTAATGACTTGATGTACTTCTATCTTGGTGATTTTGTGCGTACGCTGTAAGAAGTCAGGGCATGATTTGTGAAATGACGTAAGGTTCATACTTGGAACTATCAGTGAATCCAGTGGCCTGCCGGTCTCAGTTAAATTCTACCTGTCTCATCAGGTGTGATTACCAGTCTTGATTCCTCATCTGCCAGTCTTTCATGTCTCTGGTTAAGTCGTTGCAGAAAGAATGGTGATAATTTGTGTCCTTAGTTTGTTGCCCTGTGGAGTGAGTGTAAATTTGTTAAGCCACAGTGGTGGTCTGGTGGACAGAATGTTGGACTCTCAATCGAGCCAGTTCTGGTTTAAATGCTGTGCTACCGGGTCTAGTCGTCTTGAATGAGCATCTGGCTATATAGGCAGTGGAGATCTGTGCTCAGATAGTGTTTTTGCATTAATTGTACATGACTGGAATCACTGGATGCTTCCCAGAGAAGTTGAGGTGTTCGATTGAACAGGTCTGCCACTGTCAGGGAGGAAAGTGTCAAGTGTTTTGAGAATTCCTAGTGACCCCTAAAGACTGGATGCTATATAAAAAATACTTTTTTACTAATACAATTTTGTCAGAATATACATAATGAAACATTACACACATCATCTTGTTATATTTGAACTATTCACTTTAAGTTTAAGTCATTGTTGGACTAGATTTAGTTGTATGTCTTGCAGTATGGTTTCAGTTTAATTAAGTCGATATAAAATACCATCACTGTTGGACTAGATTTAGTTGAAGGTCTTGCAGTAACGTTTCATTTTCATCTGGTATGGATCACATTTCACACATCAGATCAAATTTCTGCACACTGAATGCCACAAAGGCTTATGCTTCACTCATTCTGTTGCCCCTAGATAAATAAAGACAACGTTGTATGAAGCCAACAGCAGTGTCAAAGGCTCATTCAGTTGGCCTAAAATAACTTTGTTACACCCACCTGGGCTGTATAAAACAGCCAGCACCAGAATAGACTGGCACAGCTTTATGCAGAGACCCGTCCATCCGTCATTTAGACAGGTAATACCTGTTGTGGATGGGTAGAAATATGGATGGAATGGTAAAAAAACAGTGGAGCCAAAAATAAATAGTCTTTGAAAACCATAGATATTGTCAGCTATGCCTTTAAAATGAGCATCAATGGTGTCACATGTGTGTTTGTAGTCCATTTTCAGTCATAAGATGCATTTAAAGTTTCTCAAATTATGGCTTAACAGTTAACATCCATGTATCCACCAAAAATGGTGTAACTGGCAAAAAATTTGCCTTGCATAAGGCCCTGCAGACTGGCAGGAATAAACCATTTGGCTAAGGCACACACGCCACCTTCAGCCAGACACTGCAATTATTATTGATAGCTGTGGCACTGCCTGTGACAACATGTTTTCTTCCTTGGCATTGAAATGGAGATTACTCAGAGACAGAACAACCGAACATTGTACTGCACACAAAACAGCTACATTGTATATATAGTTAATGATAGATTGGCAGTTTGGGTAGAGTGTCCAGTGCTCAGAGCTCTCAGAAGGCCTGTCTATCATAATCATGCCGTGTGACAGTGTGTGACTATTCTTTACATTTGCCTCTCAACTGAACTCGTGCGAACGTTTGAGCTCGTGACTTGTAAATTCCACTTGCTGAAGCCACAATTTATATTGGGTGTTCAAATCGAAGTGAAGGCGAGAATTTCAACTACACTCAAAAGTTGCATCAAATCGTTGCCATTACTTCTTTTTGTAGCCTTCTTGGTGAGAACTGTTGAAAGTCCATGGAATATAATGTAAACTGTCTCAAAAAGTGAAACCAGTACTCCGTGACGGGAGACCATCACTCTACGCGGAGCCATACAAGACAGTGTGTCATTTCAGTGATGACAGAAATGTCTTTTTTACATCTGTTGAGTAATGGTGATGTGCCACGTATAGTTATTTACTTACCAGTCGGTCTCCGGTGTGTGCCACCATGGCATGATGTTGTTGTCATTGAGACAAGAGATATGACCAGGTAAACAGGAGTGAACTGAAGAACAAACATTCATGACAGTAATGCTTGGTGCCGGTGAAATGTAGCTCCAGTATCGAGTGCTACTATGTGAAGTTATTATCCCTAGAGGTGGTAAGCATTGTAATGTGTTCTTTTGTTGTTTCAGACAAATGCTGCGGCTTCTGTAATCCACATCGCCGCCACCAAACAGATAGATGTCAACGCCTAGGACGATGCTGCCGCGGTGCAACCGCCCTCTGTCTGTGGTGGCCGTAGCTGCCCTCCTGATATCAGCAGCCGTCTTACATTTGTTACTCGGAGGGCCCGTGTCCAAGTGCCACAGTGCCAGTGAGCGGGAGCGGCTACATGGTGCCATTGCAACACTGAGACGTGCAGCACAAAGCGCAATGGGAACTCGTGCACACGTGGACGTAACCATTGCGCTTAATCAACTTCTCGCTATCGTAGGCGAAGCTCCAACCATGGTGTTGAAACCAAGCACTTCTAAACACAAACAGACCCTCGATGTGTGTCCTGAGAAGTATTTGGGTACAGTGTACAACTATCCGTACCACGAAACGAATCGACCCTTGCAAAATTGCACAAACGCACGCCCATTCCCGGCGGTGTTGTCTATACTTCTCAATGGCTTCGACTATGACAGCGACGACAAAATCGTGAAACTGCTCAAAGAAATAGCATATTCATACCCGTCACTTACAGTGCATGTCGCTCTTCCAAAAAAGGTGCCGGTTTCATCAGAGATTAAACTCGATGTACAACAACACATGCTAGCGAAAACAACTCCCGCCGGTGAGGCATGGAACTATTTGATTAAGGTAGCAAAAACATATTACATTCTCGTGGGACGACGACTTGAACGCTTTTCGGTGTTCGCAAGACTTGAGAGGATGGTAAGACTTCTGTCAGAGCATGATGACGTCGACGTTGTAGGTGGTGCTGTGCGCACTCCTGACGGCCACTGGCACATGGGGTGTTATCAGTCGGCCATGCGCAATTACACGTTGACGTACAAAGATGGCTACTATGCGTCGCTTCACTCGTGTGCCTACTGTGATTACTTACTGTCGCCTTTCGTTGTCAGAACAAACGAAGCCCGCAAGACACAGCTGACTGCTGCATTGTCTTCAAATGTAGCATTCTTCGACTACTTCTTGCGTTTAACCGAACACAAGAAAACCATAATGTCCTGTCCTGATGCTATGTTCTACGTGTCATCGGAAGCTGACGAGAAGGCACAAACATTGCATGAAGCCTGGATACCTGTTGTCCGTGCACGTGCACTCAACCGTGTCGTGTTCCCTGATGCACGTCACGAGTTGATCTTCTCCTGCAAGGAAGCGCAGACATCATGTCACTACAGAGCTGGGGCCATCTTACCGATCTGTTGCATCAGAAACCTTGTGCATGTTATCAGAGACGTCATGTCTGTGTGTGAGAAAATAGGTATATACTGCCAGGTGGACAGTGGAACGGCCATGGGGGCACTGAAGTTCAACGGAATCCTACCGTGGGAACTTGACGCTGACATACTATATATACCAGTTAACCGAACGTCATTCTGGTACCACAAAAAGGAATTTATAAAGCTTGGGTACTCCTTCTCTTTGAAATATCCGTCACAGTGTAAAACGTTTGACCAAAAGAACTATCGGTGTATACATTTCGACGTTGTAACGGAGGGATTTCGGCTGGAGTTGTTTGGGGATTTGCCAAGTGAGAGACCGTGGCTGGAGTTCCCAAAGAAGGAGGTCTTGTTACCAACAAAGATGTTGATTAGTGGCATGTGGGTGAATGCCCCCCGGCATCCGGGGCTGACGATGCACAATCGCTATGGCGACGAAATCCTGAAGCATGTGGAACATTGGATGGTTCATGGTAAGAAATCGTCATGGGATCTGTACAGTGCGGGGCAGTTCAAACGATGTCCTATGCCTGGCATGCACTACTGTCTCGATCAGTTTGTGCCAGATGGAAGTTTTGAGTTTCAAAAACCATGAACATGTGCTTAATGCTTGACTTTTTTTAACTTGATGAAGCATACCACCCTGAATTTGACCATTCCATTTAGGGCCAAAAAATTTCAGCAACTCTTTGTTTTAGTAACATATGCTATTTTGTCAATGCTATGGAAACTACCTGGTTTAATATGATACTAATTGTAAAATGGTAGAAGTTATACATAAATGTTATTAGAATAAAGTTCTAGAAGGTAATGTTATGTGTATATTAGATCTTATCCCTGTTTTAAACCTCACAAAATGCAGGAATCATTAGGCCACCCTGCAAACACTGATAATGTCTGTTTCTACACACAATTACATTACTGTACGCAACTGGGAACTTATATACTACTTCAAACATGCTGCATGTATAAGTTACCGCATACCAGAGCCGTAATGTAACGAAGTACTTTTACTTCGTTACTTTACTTAAGTAGAACAGTTTACTTTTCTTGGGTAACAAAGTCCATTTTTTTGGAAGTACTTTTACTTGTAACGAAGTAAAATATGTGTACTTTTTCTAAATGTAGTGAAATACTCATAATTTCTTTGTTAAATTTGCAAATGTCCCAAAAGCTCCTGTCGGGAGCTAGGCAATGTCTGCAGTTAGCATAGATGTATTTACAAATATCAGCCGGAATGTACAACAAACTGACATGTTAAAAGTGTCCTGGATGTCTACATCAGTTGAACAAACGATTTGCTTTGTCACCTGATGAAGCCAGTGAGATAATTGCAATCTGGGTCAGGCTCTGGTGCTGAGCCTGAACTCAGTGTCACAACTGGAGTGCAAGACTTCCTGACTGGGCGCTAAGACAACAATGCCCATGAATGGCATTGGCCCTGAGGTTATTTAAAGCCTTGCATTGAGTAGACATGAAAACAGCTGCCTTACTTGTCTCCTTGTGTCTTGCATATTGTTGACACAGTTTATTAGCCCACCGCAAACCTGCCATTTTTTTGGAACCACATCTTTATAATCTCTATTTATTTTTAATATAGATCAGTGTGTGTAACTATTTAGTTTAACTAAAGTATTTTATAAATGTTACAATTAGTCATTATTACAAATGAAGGTATATTTTAAAAGACAAGTTATTATAACCATTCATCTAGACTGATTGCCTCCTTCAAGTAACACAGGATAAAATTCACCATACGTCCCACAATGATAAGAACATTTTAAGAAAGATATAACACCTCTATGACAACGTGAATTACTACTAGTTCAACTTATGAATTTGCTGTGGGCCTATTATTAATAAAGCATAGTGTATTGTAGCTTGTTGGCCTATGCAGTGTTGCTTGCATCATTATAGTTCATAGATTAAATAATTTTATGCATAGCGTCTACACACTAAATTATAATTGTGAATGTTTTGTTTTATTCACAACATTGAGAACTAGTTTCAGGAGAAAAGTACTTTTTACTTGTACTTCAAGTACATGTTTTTTGAACTACTCAAGTACAAAATAAATGTACTTGTTACAGCTCTGCCGCATACCTAGTGGATGACACGTTACAGTTGATGTAGTTATTGTAAATATGTTTTATCTTCTCAATATTCAAGTGGTAACATTGCTCATTTACAACAAGCCTATTTTCTTCACAGGTGTACTTGACTGTAGACAACACTATAGCATGGCTATTAAATATTCAAGTCGTGTACATGTAAAGCATGTGTTTTTTTAATTATAATATTGATACTGAATACAATAAGTACCTGAGTATGTACATATACAGTGTGTATGTGTAATGCATAAAAATCCCATAGTTGGTCTAGTCATTTGAAAACTACCATGGTTGTGAGACTTGTGACGAAAGGTGACTGTGAAATTTTCACACACCCTGGTGTCATCCTTTCTTTGTTGCTTATACACTGCATACAAGACATTGCTGCAAATATATATATAATAATATATAAGTGCATATATATGGGGTTATTGTGTACATAATATTACACTGCAATTAAACGTGCAATGTGACAGAACGGATATATGTATTGTTAATCTATATGCTATGATATAGTCTTTTGGCTAATGTATTTGGTATCATTGGTGTGAGTCATGATTTACATTAATTGATTTTTAAGAGGCAGTAATTATGCCACTTTGTTTTGATTACTGAAAATGAAAAGGTTGTTAACTGGGCACTATATAAATACATGTGCTCTGGTGTCCATTATTGTTTTGCAAAAATGTATGATATAACATAACTTTAATGTTATGGGTGTGTGATTATTTTATGTGACGTATACAGTACGTTTGTTAGCCAGATAACATGTATGGTGGGTGTATGACTATTAAACAAGACTGGGATGTACCCGGATGATTTGTCTTCTGCGTTATTGATTTATAACAATGTTATCTTTTATGAAACTTGATATAAGCTGTTAACATGTTCTTTCTAGTCTGGTGTTTATTGTCATCGAATAATACTTAGTGATAAAAATGTAAAGGTAAGTTCTTGTATAGCGCAGTATCCAATCCTGAGGACTGCTCAAAGCACATTACACTTTATTCCCTGTTGACCAGTTCAATCAGACACCATCTCGGCTTCTGTGGGAAGCATCCAGCCATGCTGCAATTAATAATAAATAATTTATAAATAACTTGTATGGCGTCAATATCCTCAGAATCCAAGCTGATTGGCACAACAAAACCTGTAGATTGATCATTCTCTTAGTCAAGGTCAGTGCAAAGGTCATCAACAATTGGATGAGTGCACTAAGAAGCTAGTGTGGATAGGTGAGACTAAACAGATAGGTTTTCAGGTGACAGTGACATGTAATCATGCTTTCTGCTGATTTAATGTTGTTAGGAAGTGTATTCCAGATTAGTGTGGTGACAGAGAATGCTCGAGTTCCAGCTGTTGTCTAGATTTTGGAAACAACAAGTGTGTGAAGACTATTTATACAACCGAGTGAACAAATCAACTGGCTGTAAATAATGGTCATGTAAGTTAATGGGGAGTGCTGCTTGATATGTTTGACCTAATTATATGCAAGACATAAGACTTGGGTGAAGTGGGTTTATTTTGAACATGTTTATACTTTCTATGATACTGAATCTGATAATGTACCGGTACACATTTTCAAATCATTGTAATGGACATTAACAACTGTTGGAAAATTAGAGTGTAAAACTGTAAAGCAAAATGTAAAGGTAAATTATTATACAGCACAGTATCCAAACCTTGGGATTGATCAAGACACCTGACTGTCTGGCAGACCTTCTCAAGCATCCAGCCATGCAGCAACTAATGCACAAAAACTATTCATACAGAAATATCCACCACTGTCTATAGCCAGATAGTCATTCATACTGTATTACAGTTGAGTGAACTGGAGCTATATAGGGTAAACAAACATTCCCATTTTTCAACACTGCAGCCCATGATTCGACCCTGGGTTCTCTAAGTCCAAGCTCTAGCCACTGCACCACAAAAATATCAGAAGTGTAACACTTTGCATGACAAACATGCTTTCCTAAAAATAATTTTCAATTACACACAATAACGAGTTTGAACCAACATAAATTGGCTTAATTAATTTGTGATAGTCACGCACCACATTCAAGCACTTACTACATTTGAAAACAATCAGTTTAATGTCACATAAAACTCACATTTAATACTAAAACTACACGTGTATAATGTCAAGTGTGACAAATTTGGTGCCAATTTAAATGCTTCATGTTGGAAGACAAATCTTCCGAAAGGTTTAACAATTTTTTAAAGTTCTGCTGTGTATGAAATGGTTATATTTAACGTTTATGTTAATTTGTTTTTGGTTTTTATTTATTGAAATACGCAAATACGCAAATAGTTAATATGATTACTTCTGTGAGATTCGTGTTGAGTCTGCCAGTAAAACCTTGAGAACAGTTATTACATTTTATTTTGCATGTGAACGAGAATGTGTATGTAGATTATGCAATATGGAAGAACAATATTTATTGGCCAGCCATTTTTTTCCGAGCGCGACCTGTTCATTGTATATATATTTCAAGTAATATCACCATGGATCTGTTTTTCTTCTTTTTTAGTACACTGTGTAACGGATGCTATCAATATCAGGAAAATTACAATAAACTCATCTGCAGTTTTACCAAGCTTTAAACTGATTTTAATATAGGATGTCAAAGCATACATTAGTACAGATTGAAATATGCTGTGTATGTTTACCTTTAGGAGGCAAAGACTAATACTGTATAAGTTTCTGTTTTGTTGGGGCAAGGTTATTTTCAATTATCTTTCACACAACCTTCTGTTGTTCCTCTAAAAAGTTTAAAAAGTGCCGAGTTACTACAGTATATGTATTTTCTTTTCACGTTCTCTTTGCTGGTGCCAAGTTCACACAATTGTCGTTTCACCTGCGGCTTCCGTCTCCCCACTGTTAATCCACTGCCACAAAGTGGACTGTCCACAGTTGTTGTGGCTGACACCCACGACCTACAAGGGTCACTGACACGTCCTTTGTGTATGACTGGCTCTGGTTCACGTTCCTTTCCACTTGTTTTTTCAATGTTGTTCCCCTCATCCTGTATACTCACAGCATTACCGTCTGCTGACGGCTGATGCGACACTGCGTCTGCACGTACATCCGTCGCATCTGCTACGAGATCAAACACTTGTGTGATTCCGACATCTCCCTCCTCCCCCTCTTCTCCACCCCCACGCTCTTTACCCTCATCCTCCTCGCCTTTCCCCGTCCAGCTGCCCACGTCACACGCGGGCAGCTCAACGAACCTCTCGATGAAGGCGTAAGGATCGACCGTGGAGCTGTAGGGGACAGACTGACCAAGGTCATTGATCAGGTTGACGTGGAACTTCTTCATCACCTTCTTGCCGCAGCCGTTGTTCAACGCCACCAGCGCCGCCGCCCGCCGCTCCGTCGGCTGTCTGTGTGAGCTCATGTGTGCTTCGTAGGTGAAGTCGTACCGGAAGCACTTGCCACACAAGCGACACAGGAACGGCCGTTCCTTGTCCTCACTCAGACTCACGTGTCTGCTGCTGACGTGCACCCGCAGACTGCGAGCGTCCAGGAAGCTACGGTTGCAGTGAGGGCAGCCGTGTGTGGCGTTCATGTGGACACGTTCGTGTTGATGCAGGCTGGAGGCTGTTGCAAACGATTCGTCACAGAAGCAGCATTTGTACCGGTTTCTGTTGCCATGCTGCTTGTTGTGGTGTTTGTTGAGCTGCCGGGTTGACTCAAACACCTCCTCACAGAAGCTGCACTTGACGATGCACTTCACATCGCTTGTCTAGATGGACAGACAGAATGAGGGCACACATTACAATGTGAAAGCCATGTAACTAACCATAATTGGTGTAATTAACAGCACCAAAAAGCAGCTAAAAATAACCGATATTGCCACTTTTTGGCAAGCTGGTTTTGTGTTATTTCGGTTTATAAATTCTGTGGTGGGGGCCATGCTGTGAAACGAAGTATAAATGTTGTACTATTGAAAATGAGGAAGACAGGCCAATACCCATAGTTCAACAACTGGCTTCAATACAAGCCAGTGTAGTGTGTAAAACAAATTTACAGAAAATATCTGCTCACATCATAACTGAATTCACCAAGGGCCAGAATAGCCAGTGTCTATAGGTGTTTTCAGTAAATGTTAATTCTTAATCTACCTGGAATTTATAATGAAACTGAAATGAGATTTGCATTCTGCGAAGTATGAACTAAATGAAATTATCAAAAAGGAAAATAAATTTCTGATGTTTTTCTATACATTTTTTTTTTAACTACCAACAAATATACAATTTTCACTGGGGCTTCAATGATGATTACGTGCAAGCCATCTATGATGACATGATGTATACGTCATAGTGCAGATCTCATCTGTCTGTGACGTGTACATTCATTGGAGTTTATTTACAGTTACTAATGTTTCAATTTTTTCACTTGAACTGGTTAAAACGAATTGATCCTTTTTGTGCGCAGATCGGGTTGAAATGAATTCAAATTTATCCTTGGAAGATCACAGAAATTGGAATTGAGCTGTAGAACTGTATCACACATTCACCTTCAGGCAGTGTTTCAGCATGTTTGTCTTGCACTTCAGCCTTCTCCTCACAGCAGTTCCTGGCCGACAGTAATCCCTGTTTCACGACACACGCCTGTGCAGAGCCCCTCTGTTTGGACAACTGCCCAACGTTACTACCAAATTATCCTGAAAGCAGCCAAGAATAATAATAATAATAACTTTATTGTCCAATTCATAGAATGGAAATACATTTTGCACTTTGGAGGTTGCATGAAAACACAATATTTAAATAACGCATGTATACAGTAAAATCAAGCATGTAAGTATGTAAACGTTAGCTAAAAATATAAATATGATATACATTGGAATAAATAAATATACTAAAACAATATGACAGTATTATAATAAGATAAATTAATTAATTAATAAATATGATAAAACAACATTGTATTGGCAGCGGTAGAGAATGTGGTAGTTCAAGGACTATTTTGTGTATGTAATAGTATAGCTGCAGTAATAATAACGTGTATATGATTTTATAACTGCTTTTGTCACTGTTTAAAAATGTGTGTCTTGTTGTAACAGTGTATCATTTGTAGTGTAAGGTATGCTATGAAATTCAACTTTCTTAGAGTCCAGTGTTGCACGCCAGCTCATGTGTGTAGATCGGGACTAGTAAAGATAACAGTTTACTAGTCCCGCGGTCTAGAAAAATAAATGCCGAAGTTCTACCCTTGAAACTGCGAATGTCTGTGATATATATATATATATATATATATAAAGCATTATTACACTCAAGTCTCAACTTAGGTCGAATGGCACTTGTATAGAATAGGGACCCACCTAAATTTTGCTGTACATTTACCTATATTTAATACTTCAATTAATTCAATCATTCTATATATTTATTTGTACAAGTATTGCATCTTAGACAGACCCAAATAGGGAATGTGGTCGGAATGCCCCACTACCTGAATGCCCCAGTCGCAATGCCCCAATCTCAAAGTCGCAATGCCCCAACAGCGAAGTCGCAATGCTCCACTTTTGGACGGAATGCCCCACTTTCTTAGTAGTCAGGTTTTTAATATATATATATATATATATAATATTTTATATAATACTAAAAATAATTACTGAATGCGTTCCAGTTGTACCACCCCCGTACTTGTTTCTTGCGGCAATATATATATATATAACATATTTTATATAATACTAACATCTTTTTTGTTACATTATTGAATGCGTTCCAGTTGGACTTGTTTCATGCGGCAATATATACATATATATAACATATTTTATAATACTAACTTTTTTGTTACATTACTGAATGCATTCCAGTTGTACTTGTTTCATGCGGATATATCTATATATATATATATATATTGAATGCGTTCCAGTTGTACTTGTTTCGTGCGGCAATATATATATATATATATAAAACATATTTTATAATACTAACTCATTATACATTTACTTATGTAATGTTGTAATGTCTATTATTGTATTATATATTATATACATAAGTTTGACAATAATAAAATATTATGTTTTAACACGTTTTGATAAAAATAAAATCACTGGGGCATTCCGACCAAAAGTGGAGGCGGTTGGGGCATTGCGACTAGGCACTAGGGGCATTGCGACTGGGGCATTCAGGCAGTGGGGCATTGCGACTATAATTCCCAAATAGCACTCAGATTTGTGCCAACCACAAGCGCAACAGCCATGCATTACTGCGCTGTGCACTTGGAATGAGCAGTAAATAGAGTTTGTCTATGCCGCTGCATCATCTCTTCAGCCTAAATTCTCTCAAATGTGTGCTATGGCACTATTTATAAAATGTGTGCTGCCTAATAATATATATATTCATAGGCCTAGCCCTAGGCTAAAATAAATGAAATGTGGGTTGGATGATGATACTATTTATCCACAATTCGCTACCGTTTCAAGCGCACCATTTTGAAGTTGATTTTAACGAGGCACTGTTTTGCACCTTGAAACTGAAGGGGAAGGAAACACTTCTTGTAGGTTCATTTTATAGAAGCCCCAACAAAACTGAAAACAATGATAATCTAAATGAGCTACTAGAGAAAATAAGTGAAAAAAAAATTTCACACGTCCTTCTACTTGGAGACTTCAATTACCCAAAGATTGATTGGAAAATAATGTGTACGTCGGTTCCAAGTATAGAAGACAGAGTTTAAATTTATCGAAAAGCTTCGAGATTGTTATCTCATCCAACATATAACTGAACCCACTAGAGGTAGAGGGACAACAGAGCCATCACTTCTTGACTTAGTAATCACCAGTGAGGATTCCGAAATTGTGTCTATTGATACAGCCTCAGCACTAGGGAAAAGTGACCACTCCATAATCAAAGTGATTCTTAACTGCACACCAATACATGAGCCGATCAGAAAAACTGTTTATAAATACGATAAGGGAGACTACCCCAAAATGGAGGACATGTTAAGCATTGATTGGGATGCCGAATTTTTAGAACATGAGGGTGATGTGCAAGCACAATGGGACATTTTTACAATGAAACATAGAGAAGCTGTAGAAAGGTGTATACCTAAAAAGGTGATGTCAGAAAGAACAAAAAAATACCCGGTACCACTAAATGTAAAAATAAGAGCTAAAATCAGAAGAAAAAATAGACTGTGGAAGAAATATCTTCTAACTAGAGATGTCCAAGCTTACCAGGAATACTGCAGATTACGCAATCAGGTTAGGAGGTTAACAAGAAAGGCACAAAAAATATATGAAAAAAGTATCATTAGCCAAATAAAAGAGAATCCTAAGAAATTTTGGCAATACGCCCAGGCAAAAATGAAGACAAGAACGGGTATACCCAACTTAATAAAAAGTGATTTGAAAGATGACTTAACAAACTCAGACTCGGAAAAAGCAGAGCTATTGGCTGATTATTTCTCTTCAGTATTTACAATTGAACCACAAGAGAAAACTCCTGAGGAACCTATAAGATGTTATAATACAGTTGAAACGTGTACTATTAACCCATCAGTAGTGGCAGCAAAACTAAAAACATTTAAATCACCTGGACCTGATGGCATACACCCCTGGGTCTTAAATGAATTAGCAGACTGCATCAGTATTCCATTATCAATTATTTTTAACACATCTCTAACAACAGGCAAACTACCCAAAGAATGGAAACAGGCTAACATATCTCCAATCCATAAGAAAGGAAGTAAAACATTACCTCAAAATTACCGACCAGTCAGTATAACAAGTGTAGTGGGTAAGATAATGGAAGAAATAATTAGAGACACCATCACTGTACATATGAAAGAAAATGAGCTATTGAGTAAATGTCAGTTTGGTTTTGTAAAGGGCCGCTCAACAGTACTTCAACTATTAAAGGTATTAGATATATGGACTGAAACGCTGGACAATGGAGGCTGTATTGATGTAATATATTGTGATTTTATGAAAGCATTTGACAAGGTCCCACATTCAAAACTTATAAAAAAAATCCAGAGCTATGGAATAAAGGGAAACCTAATTAACTGGATCATAGATCTACTTTCACATAGAAAGCAACGAATACGAATTAACAACATATTTTCTAACTGGCAAGAAGTGATCAGTGGAATACCACAAGGATCTGTGATCGGCCCCCTTCTTTTTGTTATCTTCATAAATTATCTACCTGATAAAAAACTCTCATATTTTCCTATTTGCAGATGATATGAAACTTTTTAACCCTATTTATAATGAAGATAACTGCAACATCCTACAAAAGGATCTCACCTCAGCGGAGAAATGGTCAGAAACATCACTACTGAAATTTCATCCTGATAAATGTTGTAACATGCGAATTGGACGTTCCTCCATAAGAAATGATGGATACACAATGGGTAAAGTTCAGAAAACAATTAATAAAGCAGAAACAGTAAAGGATATTGGAGTAACTTTTGACTCATCACTTAACTTCGAGGCACATATGTCAGAAAAAATTAATAAAGCCAATTCTATGATGGGGATAATTCGACGCACTTTTGAATATCTAGATGATAAGTGTTTTTCTACTGTTTTTAAGTCTCTTGTCCGACCACATATCGAGTATGCAAACCAGGTATGGAGTCCATATTTAATGAAACACATAACAGCACTTGAAAATGTTCAGCGTCGAGCAACTAAATTAATTCCTGGATATAAGGAACTGGATTATAAAGAACGTCTAATAAGATTAAAGCTACCAACTCTTTCATACCGTCGACTTAGGGGAGACATGATAGAAATTTACAAAATATTAACTGGGAAATATGATTCTACTGTTACATCAAATTTTGTTACATTAAGGGATAATGATTCAATAACGAGAGGGCACAACCTAAAAATATTTAAAGAAAGATGCCGATTGAACATCCGAAAAAATTCATTTGTATACCGATCTACTGATGTATGGAATAGTCTGCCACAGTCTGTGGTAGATGCTCCATCAGTCCAATCATTTGAAGGTAGACTTGATAAACTATGGAAAAATCATCCTATAAAAAATGATTTTACGGCACCACCTCAACTATGGACTGTGTCACCTTTAGACGCATGCGCACAGTCTCAAATCAATGATCAAGACAGAGCTGGCACAAGAGGCAGAAATGCCTAATTCAGCCAGAAAAGGACCTGTAAGAACCTGTAAGAATGATGTTGAATGACTAAATTAATGCAATGAATTATCAAATGTAGGAAAAGATACTGTAATAACGGCAACTTTTCTTTTACGTAGCAATATGCCGGATAATATTACTAAATTGCAATTCTGTGTCACAATGTCATTATCGCCCGGATGATTACGCATGATGAATGATGAAAACAAGTCGTAGTAGTCTACGACGTCGAACGCGCGAAAATGGATTTCCATGAACTACGAGGTGACTAGCTTAACGGCCGTATGTGTGTTTCGCATGCATGCGCATGCATGTGTGACAATACACTTGGGGCATAAATGTAACGTTTACTTGCGACATGGAATACCTATTTTATCGTAATGATGAGTGTCTAACTTCAAGCTCGCTATCGTGTCCTCTTTCCTAGTTTGCTTTGCCACTGGCGGAGAGTGGTGAAACCATGAAGTTACTTGACGCATTCTCCAGATGAGGGAGCCACTGCGGGGTCAGACTTCGTCTTCGTATACATTTCACGTGTGTGTGTTTGTGTGTGTGCGTGCGTGCGTGCGTGCGTGCGTGGATTTCCTCAGCGTGCGGCCTGGCGGGCGCCAGAATCCCGCATCATAGCAATAGTAAAAATGCCACTCTTTCCTGGAGCATGTGCCCGAATATTGCATACCAAAATAGCATATAATTAATTATATGTTTATCTGTTTTGATTTGTGGTAGATCCGCGATATACGTATAGCCTTAGGTAGGTATATCAACAAAAAATTAGAATATATTATATCATCATTTAAATGGTGCCATGTGATAGATACTAGTATGTAGTTAATAACACTTTTTGAATTTTTTCGAAATCTTCAATATTTACGGAGAAATTCAATTTTTAAACCTTAAAATTGCTGCATTTTTGTCTATAGGATTTCGTTCCATTTCTTGTGCACAGGCTGCAAAATTACTGCATAAAATAGGTTGGAAACCAATAATAACATTGGAACCATTTAACTTACGCATGTGAAACCAAAAATGGGTCAACCCTTTAGGAAATGTAAATTTTTTGTGACCTTGATTTGACCTTCAAAGTTGACCTAGATTTTATATCTGACCTAGATTTGACCCACAGTATGGTATAAATTCCAATTAATGGTATAATTTAGGTGACATTGTTTAGGAAATGACCCTTGTTAACATTTATATATCAAAACTGTCAATATAGCAACTTTATGAACACTTTAAAAGGTTATTAGAACTTGACCTAATTATTTGACCTATATTTCACATATGACCTATATACTGGAATTTAATGCATAATTAATTCATAAATTCACCATAAATCTTGATAAACCCTTTGACATGCGATTTATTTTGTGACCTTGACATGACCTTCACAGTTGACCTACATTCCCATGTTTTTCTATATTTGGCCCACTGCATTTACATGAACTTTTTTGATGAGTACATTTCACTGCACGTTACTTCCAGTTGAGCAACAGGTGTAGACTATGTATAACTAGTCACGCCATCAATTTCTGCTGATGTCACAGTTCTGTCATTTATTGAAGAATGGAAACATTGTAGTAGCAGTATCTACAATTCCCAAGACTATACTGCAATGTTCTTCATGTGTATACACTATTATTGCAAATAAATTCGAGCTGAGCAACGAATGTGAAGCGACTGCGAATGTTGTCAGTTCTTGAGAAATTGACCCATGCGAGCATTGCCATCATTGACATTCACACAGGTTTCACTATATAGGTAATGTGCATAAGTCCATGCGATATGCATTAAAGTTCACAATTTCTCTGTTTTAGTCCATGGGGAACCTCTCCAAATTGCTGATGAGTCGACCCTTGTCAGGAGCAATGCCTACAATTCAATACATTACAGTCAATACTACATACAACATTACAGAAAATCTAATTACAGCACTTAACTCTGATAAAAAAATTAAACAGGAAATTGTTTTTTTTAACTATCACATGTAATATTAAACTTAGCTGTATATAACTTAACGTTGATATTGTAACTTATCCATATTCTTCACGACCACACTTCCTGAGTGTCTACATGAAATTGAAATAACGAAAATATTTCACATAAAATACCACACAAAATGGTAAATATTATTAATAACATCAACAATATTGTCACTGTAAACTAAATGGTAAAATGTGAATTACAGGTATTTGGTGGTGTATATATTAAAGTGGAAATATTAACTGCCTTTACTTTCTATAATAAAATAGTAATACTGACACACATATAATATACATGTATTAAGTTCTGTTTACACGATTTACTCAAAACCAACTGTTTTAGATGTGGATTGATCAGATTAATAATGTTTTCCTGCATTGATTAAAATGGAAGTAGGTCGCACACGCAATCACAAGTAATCGTGATGACCTGCCCTAATGCCGTAAATTTAACTGTTTTGAAATTTCGTGTTTTTCTTAAACTATTGATTATTGATGCAACACATATTTAATAATAACTTTCTACTATTTAACTGATAATCATAACATGAGGATAGCACAGATTACATGGCGCGTACGTTGGCCGTTGCAAATGCCACGCAATGTTAATGGCGCCTGAACGCATAAATTATGAACAGCGCAGGCCGCAGCTCTGAACGACATGAAAAACGCTCCAAAACTGTCCTGATACCACCCGCTAGGGCGGGATTTCCTCGCTTCCTAAATTGACGTACATAGTTCATATTTATACCATATGAAAGCTAAGATGCCGTAGAAGTGGGTTACAACTATCACATTTTCGGTTACACGCAAATCTTTATCAGCAGGTTATAAATAAACGCAACGCAAAGTTCACCAACCGTAATCATCAACCGCCGAATGCAAAGTAACATATTTTTCCCGCTGATCATCTTCCGAAGGCATTCATTGGTCGATATCAATGCCAACAGTAAACAAAATTAGTATGCATAGCGAGAAACACGCCGTTTTCCGAGACCATGTGATCCAGCCAGTCGCGTCGGCGGCAAAAAACCTGCGCGAGTTCTGGGATGCGTTACGCGGACACTGAGCGCTGCTGCCATCTAGCGGATGTTGATATACCTACCTTAGGCCTACATAATAACTTATACTTCTATTTTTATTTGATGAGTTAATTGTTTCGAAATGTACGTACTTGTACGTGACCTAAATTTGGTTGGATTTGTACTTGTTCTCTTGACATCTCTGTCGTCAGGGCGTGAGGTTTAATCCCGTTTCCGTGGTTTTTTTTTTAGTTACTTTATCAAATCTTTAATTATTTAGCCCCGCGGCCAACATTCAGTGGAATCGCATCTTCTCCTTGGTACCGCTGACGCTCGAACGTGTGCCTAAACTATGCTGTAAGACATTTGAATCGAAAACAAAGATGACTAAAAATCCGCTACGATGATCTTTAAATTATAGACGTATATCATATGTTCTGTATTAAATCTAAAACATATACCCGTGTACAATGTATGTGCCACACGTAAGCGGCGACGAGAAATGTGTAAATAATTGCCCCAACGGGAACCCGTCGTATAATTTACAACGAGTATCTTTCGCTAATGTAACGTCTCGTGGCGTTGTTCGAGACGCAGAGCAGCCCCCGGAAAGCCGTTCGACACATGCAAGCCTTCTTCGCCTGACAGTCGCACTGCTTGTGGCACGGCGCGAGTCCCTTGTCGCAGCACGGCCAGGCCTCGGCGTCTTGGCACGAGCCGTCTGGCGCCTTGCAACAACCTGCAGCGAACAACCGGACACTTGCAAAGAAATCTTTAGAACATGTGTTATAGAAAATATGACATATAATTTTTGCGCACTGTTCTATATCAATCTACAAAATAATTTACATAGTAAGAAGTAAAGTGGCTATGAATTGTTTTATTCTACATATGTTGTTATACAGTTCTACATGATTGAGCACATATTGTACGTACTCTTTCCTATAACATACGTTTTATAGACTTATAAATACAGACTATTGCAGAATTCTATATACAAATATATAATTAACTCTATAGATGTTTGCCAACTACATTTGTGACCAACTATAATCAAGTTTACGTAGGACTAACTGACGACGAAGAAGATGAGGAGTATTGTAATTTAATATCAGATTCATGTTCACGTCGTTTAAACTGTATACGCACACGCGCATGCTCACATAAATACCACTGCCACATCCACAACGTCCTACGTAACAACACGCACGCATGCACGCACGCACACATGCACGCGCACATACACACACACTCTCTCATATACGCAACACACACACACACGCACACGCACACACTCACCCGCACACGCACACGCACACGCACACGCACACGCACACGCACACGCACACGCACACACACACGATGCTTGAAATGACGTGTAGTGCCTACGTGTGTTGTCCGGTTTGCTCCAAGTTTCTGTGAACTGATCCAGGAGTCCCTTTGAATGACATATGCCGCTGCACATGATGGACACTTCGCGGTGCTGGCTGTCGTCCACCATCAGCTGCCAGCTCCTGCCGGCAATACAGGGAGACGTGGGCGCTTTAGTCGTCGTCGTTGTCGGTGTTGTCGTCGTTGTCCCCGCAGAGAACGTCGGTGTCTTCTGAAAGTTAGAAACATACCATGTCTAATGGCCTATACGACACATATATTTGGCTGTTATGTCATGTATGACAATGCGTATAATATAAAGACTAAATTCATACGGGCGGGTGGGCGGACAGACGGGCACAATCAGGAAGGGTACGGCAGTACCCTTCCTAATATGAATGGCTAAGAGTTTCCTAAACACTAAGGTGATACGAATTGATCCAGCGATTGGGAATAGCTACAGATATGTGGTATACCATTTTGGAAAGCCCAGAGCAAGCCTAGCTAGTATACGCAAAATCGACGATTTTTGATTTTCGTTCCTCAACTCGAGTTTTCGAAGTTTCAAACTTTCGACTTTCGCTGTGTTGACATAGCATCATTTCGGGCCTAAGAAATGATACGATTGCAATGACAAGAGCTTGTCTCCTTACTTTAACTCGTGTCCCATACGTGTTTTAGCTGCGAAGCATTTACCCTATAGTAGTCCCACTCCCATTCATATTACCCCAGTCCTGCTTCATCCTTGAAGCATTTACCCACTAGTACCATAATGATGCATACATGACTTTCCCAATTTAGTCACAATTCCTATAGAAAATGAGAAATCTGAAGCTTAACACTTAATATATACTACCTTCCCCTTAATTTTATAAGAGAACATGGGTAACGGTTTGTCATACGAAGATATTTTAATGGTTGAAGCTGCATTTATGTGACTGTGCGCTTATTCCAATTTGAATTATGCGCAAACAAGACTTCGTAATGCACTGCGTAACGATAGATAATCTAAATAGAATATAAAACTCTTAATTTGCAGCAAAATTTATACCGGGAAGGTTTCCTTTACAATGCATGTTGGGCATGCACATCAGTGGACCGAGCTAACAATGACGAAGAGTGCCTGCCGGCCTGTGGCTCACCTCACGGCAACGGAAGGTTTCGTGGAGATCAAAATGACATTAATCATACGCGATAATAAAATATCATTTCAGCTTTTGTATGATTTAATGGAATGTAATAAACGAAGACTTAGTCTAGTCGATTGATGTGTCGGGGGAAGCGATGATGTCGTTCGTGGGAAGGAAACTGTGATTTATGTATGTTTACGACTTCCGTATCTTAGAAATAGCCGTGTGTCTATGCGAGGCAGACACACGAGGAACGACACGCGCTGACACCGACTTGTTGTATGTAGCACGTCGGCGATTTACGGCTGGAGAATGACCATGTTTATGTCAACATTTTGTTGTAATTCATGCTTGTGTTAGCATAGTTAAGTTTTCAAGCGGGAACGCATTTAAACACTACAATTATTTAGACTCCCACACACACACACACACTCAGCGTGGTTGTGTTGCATGAATGAAAGAATACACCCTTCTCCACCACCGTCATCATCTTTACCAACATCACCATCACCATATTCACCATTAACATCTCCACCATCATCTCCACCACCAGCATCATCATCTTCACCAATATCATCACTCGAATTGACACCATTTCCATAATCAACATCATTGCGATGACAACGTTCCTAGTAGTTAGTGTTATCATTCAGTTTTGTTCCATTTCCTCCTGTTACTCACATCGTTCGCGGCCCGAAGATGGTAGACTGCCTTCGCCGACGGCGCCTCCGAGTGAACGTACGCCACACGCTGCAACCCCTCAGACGTCGTCAGAAAACACTCGGTTCTCTTCCCGGGGCTCAACTCGACCAGCATTCCACGGCATTGCGGCTGTTTCTTCCAACAAATGGCTGCACATTCGACAAAGCTTCTTGTGGTCACGTTAAGAAATGAAGAAATGCCCCCACTGGAGTAGCCAACTCGCCGGAAGAACTTGCTGGTGACGCCACTGTTTGCTCTGGTTTGAAGCAGCGCGCCACACACCAGTGTCATCGCTGTTAAAAATGTACCCGACCACATTCTATGACCACCTTCTTTTAACGCTACGTCGAGCTCGACTCTTGGATAGTTTATATAAAATAAAAAAAATTTGTTTCACAACAACTCGCTGTAAACTTGTGCCGATCAGATCATGCAGGGTGTATTTATCTCAACGAAGTTCTCTAAGAATAAGCGGTAATATTATTGATCCGTAGAGCGCATTACCGGCAGCCATTGTGGAATGTCATGCTTCCCATTGGTTCGACCCACGTTTTAGTATGTAGCTGTTATCCCCTTTCCAAGACCATGGCGATTTTCCTCTTCGTTTGAATATACGGTGTCCCTTGATAATCAATGATCTTTCACGTGACCGACAACACTATAACCGGAACGTCCGGAAGCAACCCATTCGCAATTCCAGACAATTGTTTGTGGCACTCCTTAATTAACATTTTAAATGGCATACATTCATCTCACTAGTGCAAGCAAATATGCACAATAAGTAACATGTTTTTATGTCAACTGATGCGCAAAGCATTCATTAAAATATCGTTAAAACGCCTGCATCTAAAGCGCCTGACCCAAAAGCAAAGACCTTTATATCAGGTCACTGTTTTCAATATTTCGCCATAAAGTTATATCTTGAACATACATATAAGCCTTCTTTGTTCACCACCTTGGTGTTTCAACTAATCAGAACTTGATGGTGTCCTCTCCAACTGTAAGGGACTTAATTCTTACTTTCAATACGACTGCGATGCGTTCGTTATATTCTGGTTTGTCGAGGCATCTTCGGCGCGTCTCGAGAGTGTGTCGTGCGAGTCTTGAAGATCAAACATGTTAAGTTTTTTGGGAGCATCAGACGGTGTCTTGACCTCGGGGATGGCCTTGAGTCACACGGTGGAGCGATGGCTGGCGTTACGCCTGACAGTTAACATTGAAGGTGAAGCTAGCCTAATCACGTTCCTGCAATTATTGATATCCGATATTGCATAATATATCAGGTAAAATAATAATGCATAATGGACATAATTAAACAGCTGAACATTTAATATTCATTAATTTAAATTGTTCGTATTTTCATTCAAAAAATTTACAATCTAAATAACCACACTTCGCTTGACTAAGGTCAGTTCTATAAGTGCACCATATTCCTGTGGTTATAATGTTGTTTGGGCCTATTATATGGGGTTATAATGCTGTTTGGGCCTATGCAACTATCTGAAAACGTACATGCATACATATGCATATGTCTATTTGTAATCCAATCGATTGCTATCCTCATTGGTTCTTTTACGTCCCAAATTTAGCATAATCTCCGAGTCAACTGGGGAAATAGTATAAACTCCACAGTGTTGAGAGCCAAGTTTTTACACCAAATGTAACACGCTTGCCCTGACCGCGAGTATTGAACTCTGGGTGGTGGCGTGCCATTTTGGCTTTCACGCACCCTTTACAACACTGTGGCGCGCCTCCTATTCTAAAAAAATTATTATCGAACGCCCCGTTACGATTTCCCTAAAAGAAATGTCCAATACTGGGCAACATGTCTCTGGCTAAGCCTAAGGGTGGGTATTCCTCCTATGCTATAGTTCTCCTCCTTGAATCCCTGCTGAATCACTCTTTTCCCGTTTTCGTCCTTTCTTTTCGTTGTCGCGCTTACATTTTCCCGATCGTTAAAAACGTTCTGACTGATGTTTCTGCGCATGTGCAATAAATGTCAAATCATCAATGTCCAGCGAAACGACAAACGATTTTCCGTATAAATGCCACGGGCTGTTTGTTATAACACTCCTGTACGTGATGATTACTGTGAAGAGTTTCTTAAAATGTCGTTCAATGCAATAAACATTTTTGTTTATAAATCACTGTCACGGATTATGGCGCACTACAGTCACGTGATTTATGCTTGCTATCAAAATATGCCTTAAAACTTGTTTGCCTCGTGTTAATTTGCGACAAATAACTTAATCAACTCGCTGAGAGGTCATAATTATACATCCTAACGAACAACCCGTGGTATATATGCCACAAATGCTTTGTCCTTTCGCTGCACATTGATGATTTTACATTTATTGCGCTTGCGCAGAAACGTCAATCGGAACGTTTATAATGCCGGGAAAATGTAAGCGCTACCCTTGGCAAAAAATTCTATAGAAAACTTTAGATTTTCTATAGATTTCTATAGATTTCATTAGAATTCTATAGAATTCTATAGAATTCTATAGAATCCTATAGAATTCTATAGAATTCTACAGAATTCTATAGAATTCTGCAGTTTTCTATAGAATTCTACAGAATTTTCTATAGATTTTGTGTGGCCTAAAGTTTTCTAAAGAATTCTATAGATTTTTCTATAGTTTTCTAAAGAATTCTATAGATTTTTCTATAGAAAACTATTGGCCAAAATCCTATAGAAAACTATAAGCAAAAATCCTATAGAATATTCTATAGAAAATTTAAAGTTTTTTTTGCCAAGAGTACATCGTACTACGTCTACGTTGTCGCCGCTCTCCATTTCGTGTCCCTCCCCCTTTTCACACACTGACCCAGTCCTCGCACCTCAGATGCGGCCTTTCCCTTCTTCTGTGTCTTTTTTGTATTTCTCCTATCTTTGCAGAGCATGATCTTAACTTAAAACGAGTCAATGAAACAGCAACAAAAAACAGCTCTCGACAGCTTTGTTAAAATGAGAGCTGTTTTTATGGAGCCATCTGACACTTACATTTCAATGGGCGCAGGCATAAATGGGAAGTTTATTGCTGCACTATCGCATTGCCACAAGCTGCTGCAATCAACAACAAAAATGGCGTGTGTTCGTGTGACTAATCCAAGATCCCGCGACTATTTGCTCCGCGTGCTGTCACACCGGTGGTGTTGTGTTGTTTGTTTAGGGCATTAAATCACATTTCTCATCCTGACGATTAGATAAGCAAAATACTGTAGTCGGCACGTTAACCTATGAATTTTAACGCACGTGTAGACTCACTGTCATTAACACTGGCTTGGGCTTGGCAGTCCCAGCCCAGTGTTTTCTAGACAAGACAGTCGTGATAATCCGCGAGTAACACGCGAAGAAGCGTCTAAAGCGGTGAGTGTTTTTATTTATGCAGACGTATATCATGTTGTGTTTGTGATTATTAAATATAGTCCCATTTGTGTAGATATTATAAGGCATTTTATTGGAATAATGCGTCGGTACTGGGTTTAGCGACAGCGTTGCCGTTGCACAGCGACAGTTCAATTTAAATGTCAGTGTGTTGTGTAGCATATCGTGAGGTGAACTCAGTGCTTTGACCAAGTGATATATTCATAATTAGGCATGACTCATCATGGGCGTGTTATTCGGATTTGTTGAGAGTGTTTAGGAACGCAGTGGAACCATACTTTGCCTTACACGGGGCCACCTTACACTGCTTTTGGCATCCATCTATAAGTATATGCCAGTGGGTGACTTTTTTCCAGGGGAGTATGGTAGTGACTTTGCAAATGTTGAGACCTCTGGCTTATTCCAGTCTGCACTGTCCGTGGGGCTTTGTAATTGCTAGAATGACCACCAGAATGGGCAGATTGAGCACAGAATGAGTAATGTATCTGTTAGTATAACAATGAAATGTGTAGAATAAGCAGATCATTTATTAGCAATGAAACAATGGGGGTATGGGTGACAGAACGATCGATGGAACGTCAGTGGCATAAGTTGAGTGTTTTATTTTGGCCGTTCCACGTGTTGAACATCTTCTGTTCTATCGTCATTATGTCACTCATAAACATACCTTATTCTGTGTTATGTCTTCATATTAACAAATGAGTTTTAACATTATTCAATGATACATCAAGTATAAACTTCACTAGAAGCACAAAGACATGTCTAAATCCATTCTAACCCATTCCGGCATGCGTTCCACCCGTTCCAATGCTTGTTCCGGCAGTTACAGTCTTACAGAGCCCCTATAATGGGCCTATATTGTGCCATGTGCTTGAAAACAGTAACAGTGAAGAAAACCAAACCTTAAATGTGAGCAACCAAAACATAGTGATCTGTATGAATGAAATGATGGAATTAATGCACTGAAGTACCTAATAGGCTAATATAGGCAAAAATATGTATGGAAATATTGAGGGTGGCCTGGATTCTACACAAATACCAATACTTGCATATGACTGAATGCTTCCCAGAGAAGTTGGTGTTTGAAGAAATGTTTGCCAACAAAAGTAAAATGCTTCAAGCAGTCCTGCATTACTCATATAAATGGCACATACATGCATTATTACTATAGAACAATATTTTACAAATCCTGGTCCGTATACCTAATTTAGCTAATGGATAGTTTCTGTCTGGCCTGCTGTTTGCAGAGCAGACTGCTATAGGGACTGTGTTTTAATTAAACAGGCATTGCATGAATTTATGAATGAGCACGTTGAAACTTGACATCATTTACTTGACCTCAGGGAAATAAACCATCTGGTATCTTGTATCTAGAACTCTCTGTCTGCTATTAAATAGGTTTCAAGAAGACAACAACCCAAAGCAGTAAGTTCCAGTCCTAGATCTCTTTATGTAGCCACCTGTCACTTGGACATGGGTAATACCCATTTTGGACAAATAGAAATATCACTGGGCAAGTAAAAAAGGAGCAAAAAATGTCTTCAAAATTCATATGTATTGTCAATTATGCTTTGAAAATAGGTGTCACATGTGTGTTTATAATTGTTTTCATATCATTTACACATCTCAAATGGCTTGTATGTCTGTTAACATACATGTGTCTAGTCTGTCTATAACACATTTTTGGAATGGCAAAAATGTTATTGTAAATAAAGGCTGGTATAACTTATATATACTGTCTACCCACATAACACCAGAGGTAGTTCCAGAGACTCAATGTGGCTTCAGAGGTAACCGGAGCAGGGTGGATATGATATTTTGTCTACAACAACTACAAGAAAAGAAAAGTGCATTGAGCAGGACCGACCACTGTACATGGTATTTGTCGACTTCAGTAAGGCGTTCGATACAGTTGGGAGGACCGGGCTATGGCAGCTACTGAAGAAGTATGGCTGCCCAGAGAAGTTCACAACAATGATCGAGGCACTACATACCGGAATGATGGTGAATGTTAGTGTTGGAGGGGAAGTCTCGGAATCGTTCAGTGTCACAAATGGGGTCAAGCAAGGATGTGTACTGGCCCCCACGCTGTTCTCCATCTTCCTATCAGCAATGCTCGATGATGCTTTCCGAGACATGGGGGATGACGTCTACATACAGTCCAGACAGAGCGCTGACCTATTCAACGTTGCACACTTCAGAGCGAAGACCAAGACTACTCGGATACTGATGAGAGAGCTGCTATTCGCAGATGACAGTGCACTGGTTGCACACTCTGCTGAAGAGATGCAGAATATAGTGGATGCTTTCTCTGATGCGTCAAAGAAGTTTGGCCTGAAGATTAACATCAAGAAGACCGAGGTGCTGTACCAACCCAACTCTACAAGAACCCGAGAGGAGGATATCATGGTTGATGGAAACAAGTTGAACTCTGTTCTGGAATTCACCTACCTCGGAAGCACTATATCAAGTGATGGATGCATTGACGATGAAATACAGAGGAGGATGGCCAAGGCTAGTTCATCTTTCGGCCGACTACGACAGAGACTCTGGAACAACCACCATGTGTCCATGCGGGTTAAAGGCAAGATATACCGTGCAATCGTACTGTCCACCCTCCTATACGGAGCCGAGGCCTGGACAGTGTACAGACGACAGGTGAAAAAGCTGCATGCCTTCATGATGCGACATCTGCGATCGATCATGAGGATAACCTGGATGGACAAAGTGACAAACAAGGAAATACTCGAACGGACAGGGCTGCCATATATGGAAGATCTTCTGATCAGAAAGAATCTCCGGTGGACTGGACACCTCATGAGGATGTCACCAGACAGGCTACCAAAGCAGGTTCTCTACTCCCAACTGTCTTCTGGTCAGAGAAAGAGAGGGCGCCCTCGTCTCCGGTTCAAGGATACCATCAAGAGAAACCTGAAGCTGAGAGACATAAAGATCGACTCCTGGACATCACTCTCACAGCAGAGAGACAAATGGAGAGCAACAGTCACGTGATGGAAGCAGTCTTTGTCGCTTTGCGACCGACAGCATGATGATGACATTACACAACATTAAACATACACTATCGTGTATTGAGTTATGTTATTATCACAGGAAAGTGGAAACAGACTTTATAAAACACAAAATGGATGGTTGCAGATTTGCTACTACATGTTTATGTGGATAAAAAAACTTAATTACTAATATTTTGAAATTTTGATGATATTGTTTATAATTTTACAATGACATGTTTTTAACTAATGGCATGTAATTGGATACTTGTTGTTTGAAGTGTAACTGATTAAGTATTTATGTTATGCACTTGTTGATACTTTGTGATAACTGGCAAGTTGCTATCCAAGGGTGTACTTATGCCAGTTTCTGGATCATACCAATTTTTTATGTCCTGCATTATAGACAATGACATAAAATGATCACTTGTGGAACAGTCAACATCAGTGTTAAACACTTCTGTAAATTCAGTGTTTTGCTACTAACTTTCTGGACATGTCCCAGCTACGGCTGTGTTGCTGGTACCTGTCTAGGTGGTGTTTCATCACTTTCGTGATTTTGGTAGAAGTGAATACCTTGTAATGGCATCTTTCAATTATTTAGAGTTTATTTTATTTGACCACTTGTCCAGTTTAGCCATTACTTTAATGGCTAAAACAGTGTCTCAACCGGGTAATATTACTTTGAAGTTTGATAGGTCTGTAATCGTTACATGTCACTATTACCTAGCAACTCTAATTTCCTTGCAGGGATTAATAAAGTATTCTTATCTTATCTTTTACCTCATTGGGCATAAAACTGAAAAAACAAACTGGTTTTGTGATTGGTAGACGGGCTGAGGAAATATATTTAACATGTGCCTGACTTGCATCATTATAAAGATTCAAGATTTAAAAAACTTTATTTGTCCATTTAAAAACATCAAAAACAGAAATTTTTCTTCAGTCACACATAAAATGACAGTAATAAAAACATTGGTGAATCATATAGGGCCTACAGTTGTCAATACAGCAGATTAAAGAACACCAACATTACATTATCTATTTCAGAATAATAACATATTTCAGAATATTACCTGTGTTTATGATTGTTTGACTAACATTGTTAAATCTTTTAATCTATTTGTAGAATCCATTGAATTTATTACGAACAAGGATATCATTTATTTACAACTGTGTTACCTATATAGTTCCAGGCACAAGGTATACTCACTGTAATGTTTGCTGTCAAATCCAATCTGTAACTGTTAAACTTGCAGATATATAGATCTGACAATATTATACGTGTGGCATCCTAGCAGCAACAAATGACATGTGCCAAGAAAGTACTCATCTGCCAACTATTGCTAATTTATCCTAGGAAAATAACAATAGGAAGATAATCTACTCTTCATACTCTGACATAATTTGAGAGATGTAGCAAGAAACACAAGTTGTATTTTGATTGACTTCAGGGATTGCCAAGTATCATCACCTAGCTAATAGAGCTATTTTTGATCCTAATGTTTTACTGGAGTGTAAAAAATGCTTAGTGTAATTGTGCATGATGCAATTGGCTGTGCCTGGAATACTTATAATATTGGACTTTTTGTCAATGTAACATGGGTTTGAATACTGAACTGCTGCAGAGAACCTTCAGCAAGTGCCAAGTTCACAGCTTCATTCACTCTACATGGCTCCAGCCTCCAGTACACTAATCTCTGATGAATACCTGGTGGATATTTATGTATGACACGTTTTTGTGCATTAATTGCAATTTAACTCAACCGAGAGAAGCTAAGATGGTGCTCAAGTGAACAAGTAGGTCTGCCAGGGAGTAGAGTGTAAAGCCATTTCAGCAGTCTTGCACTTACCTTGACATGAATTAATAATATTTAAAATGATAACTTGTGACATTTGTTACAGATCTAGAGTGTTGCCGGCCATGTTTGGGTTCGCTCCGTCGACTTGGAAGTGGTCACAGGAGAAGATCTCCACCCTCTTTTACCACCATGGGCTCTTCTGTGCTAGCCACCCTTTTGGGGTGATGACCCTCGTCATCTGCATTGTTCTGTTCACCTGGTGAGTGAGGCCCCTTTATAGCAGTTGGTCTCTATCCTTTTGGACCATTCTCCTGTTGCATTGAAACTGTGGTAGGGAGGGACAAGTAGGGATTTTTGCTAGGAAACTTCCTAGAACGATTAATATATAGAATCCTCATGAATGTTGTTGTAAATCACGTGTCGAAAAATTAATGTTGAATTTAATAGTCTTTCAGTAAGTATGTCTCAGGGTTGGTATAAGTGTGCATTTCCCACTGCTTCAGTAAATTAAAATACAGCAGACATATAGAAAGTACAAAATGTGTGATTTGTATTCAATAATTCTTAATCAGTTGTAGAAGCAGAAGCTGTCAGTCGTTTCCCACACATGTAGTGCTTACATAGTACAGCTTACTGCTGTTTATCAACAGTCAGTCTCGATTAAGTCAGTGAACCCAATTGGTGTAACGTATATCTAAAATTAACTGTCTGGCCCAAAGTGGCACATGGCTGGGATGCCAAAGGGCATGTTTTAGGGTGGTGTATTGAAGCCCCGGTCCAACCTTTGGTTCCCAAACCGTGGCACGTGGACAGCCATAGTTAGTGTCCGTGCTCTCATTTCGGTTCAGAAGAGTTTACACATCATACTTCTGTGTTGAAAAAAACTTGAAATCCTGCCAGACTTTGAATTCAGTTCAAGAATGCTGTTGTCATTTTACTACTGTATTAGTTGAATCCTAAAAAGACCAGCATGCATGGTGTATTGGTGTATTACTTGTCTATAATTCCACAGTTTGCCTCAGACCTCTGGAAAATTCATTGATGCAGAGAAGTGTGTATTCCAGTGTAAATTTGGCCTAGATAAATTTGTAAACACTTGACATCCAAGCTTTTTCAGTGACAAAAAACCCAGCTGTTAGAAGGACCAATCGCCAAACACCAAAAATAGTTCACATCGTGGTATTAACCCATTTCGTACTACTGTAAACAAATCCAGTATTTATAGCTGTATTTTAGTAGGACAAAGTACTGATGGAATATAATTGGTAAATAATGTGTTAGTTTGTGAACTCAATTTTTTAAAAGTAAAGTTCTTTGTTCTCACCATCTAATCAAGCATCTTATAGTATATATATATATATATATATATATATATATATATATATATATATATATATATATATATATACAAAATATACAATATATATGCATATCATATTTTTTAGAAATAAGTTTATATGGAATTTATTTATTGGCCATACCCAGTAATCCCACCTGGGTTGTGAACATTCACACACTGATATAGTCGATACAATTACAAGACCACACAGTGTATTAAAAAAAGCTAAAGAGCATGAACACTAGAAAAGAAAATATCAGTTACCAGGTACACAAATCTGGACGTGGTGTAAAATAGCTCGTAATGAGTTGTTGGCAGTAATTTGTTTGTGGTTGAATATATGAGGAATATGGATATTTATTACAAACAATTACCACGTATAATGGTTTAATATATGTTGTGGTTTGCTGTTGTGTATGTCGTAATATTCTTATCCACTTCTTGTAAGATTTGTTACTCTGCTCCCAGTTACCCCCTCACCCGACTGCCCCTGCCTGGGAATGCACCGCTCCAGTTCACCACCCCTATAGAGGGCTACAAGATTCCCCCACGGATACCACCAAACCCCGCAGAGGGACCCAGCGAGGGAGAGGACCACCGACTGCCTCGATGGGTAGGTGACTCTGGGGTGATGGTTTGTTGAGGAGAGGACCACCGACTGCCTCGATGGGTAGGTGACTCTGAGGTGATGGTTTGTTGAGGAGAGGACCATTGACTGCCTCGATGGGTAGGTGACTCTGAGGTGATGGTTTGTTGAGGAGAGGACCATTGACTGCCTCGATGGGTAGGTGACTCTGAGGTGATGGTTTGTTGAGGGGAGGACCATTGACTGCCTCGATGGGTAGGTGACTCTGGGGTGATGGTTTGTTGGGGGGGAGGACCATTGACTGCTTCAATGGGTAGGTGACTCTGGGGTGATGGTTTGTTGAGGGGGAGCACCATTGACTGCCTCGATGGGTAGGTGACTCTGGGGTGATGGTTTGTTGAGTGGGAGGACCATTGACTGCTTCGATGGGTAGGTGACTCTGGGTGATGGTTTGTTGAGAGGAGGACCACCGACTGCCTCGATGGGTAGGTGACTCTGGGTGATGGTTTGTTGAGGGGAGGACCATTGACTGCCTCGATGGGTAGGTGACTCTGGGGTGATGGTTTGTTGAGGGGAGGACCATTGACTGCCTCGATGGGTAGGTGACTCTGGGGTGATGGTTTGTTGAGGGGAGGACCATTGACTGCCTCGATGGGTAGGTGACTCTGGGGTGATAGTTTGTTGAGGAGAGGACCACCGACTGCCTCAATGGGTAGGTGACTCTGAGGTGATGGTTTGTTGAGGGGAGGACCATTGACTGCCTCAATGGGTAGGTGACTCTGGGGTGATGGTTTGTTGAGGAGAGGACCACCGACTGCCTCAATGGGTAGGTGACTCTGGGGTGATGGTTTGTTGAGGGGAGGACCATTGACTGCCTCAATGGGTAGGTGACTCTGGGGTGATGGTTTGTTGAGGGGGGGGACCATTGACTGCCTCAATGGGTAGGTGACTCTGATGGTTTGTTGCAGCCATTGTCTTCCTGCATAAGGATATAAACTACAGGCAAACCTTGCTTTGCAGTCACCTTGGTAGTACAAGTTTTTTCTTGTAATCATCTCTCAATTAGGGATACATGTACATGTAGTTCCAATTTATTTATGTAATACTAAAATTTAGTAAATAATCCTATCATTATATTTATAGTCATCTTTGAAGTCAAATAATTTTGGTGCAATCTCAAGAGCAGCCACGATAATGAGGTTCTATGACTTCTACCGTATTATGATATCAAATACGCATTTATGATTCTAAGGTCTATGTCAAGTTTTCAACGTCATGTTAGGTCACATTATGTGATTTGTTCAACTGAATTCTTGTAGATTCAGGTTCACACTACACCAAGTAACATCATTAAACACTATTCTGGGGTTTACTCATAATGCTGATCATGAAATTATCCAAGAAAAGGCGACTGCCTTTTTTAGAAGTCACCAGTTGTTTGTATAATTTTGATCTCTTGCAGTACCTTGGCCCACCTGTCGCATACGTGCAGCAGATTGTTGTCAAGGCAACTGTGTCACCATGGCAACAGAAACAGTTGATCCCAATTGATGCATTCCGCGGGCCACTAAAGACAGTTTTTGCTCTATTGGAAGACATCAATAACTTCCAGTTTGGTGACAGGTCAGAGTTCATTGCTATATATTGTATTTTGTGAAAGTAGTTATTTATAAATGGTGAATATTTCAATTTGAAAATATAAATGTTATTGTTGATGTGATATCAATAAATAAGTAAAATGATTAAATATATATACAGGTGTATATATAAAAAACAGACAGACAGTTGCCCTCATTATATCTGGCCTGGAGAACATTCAGCTTTTGCGACAGAATGATTGAACACCATTTTGATTCGTTAGGGAGCATTCAGTTTCTGTGGCTGACTACTGCCTACACGTGTCAGAGACGACTGTGAAGAAGATGCCACAAGGCATGCTCCCTGAGTACGGCTGCCTCATTGTGTCTCCAGCCTTCTTTTGGAACAAAGACATCGACAAGTGAGTTTGTCAGTCAGTGAAACCAGTGTTCTGTGGCACTAATGCTCCGCCTGGGCCCTCAAATGTTTGTTCCAGCCCAGCCTGCATGCAGTAGTTTCAGTCCATGCGCCAACCTGGTTCGTGAACTATCGGAAGCCAGACCCACAACATTTGGTGTAATTATGATCCACAAAGGTTTATTCCAGATTCAGCCCAGATGTTCCAGGTTTGGCCCAGTTTAATATTTTTCAACCCAGTCCAAGTAAAAAAGCATTCTATCAAGGCTGGTCCATGCAGGGTAGTGGTAGGTACCATGCGCAACATTATTGTAGGAGCACTATGTTGTATATCTAAGTTTGAAATGTAGGCTGATTATGCAGTGTATGATATGGGCTGAAATAACTGCAAAAACATTACAAACTTGACTGCAAACAAAGTGTTCAAGAAGTTGCTTTTGGTGAAGTACTTAGCTTACCCAAGTGAAAAAAAGCACCACTTGCACTACAGAAAGGCACCGTTGTTATAGCACAAACTAACAAACACATTCCAACAAATAATTAGCTATGTATATGGAACTTGACATATTCTCTAAACTGTTCAACATACTGGTTTAATGTGTTTGACAGATTTTCTGCTGATGGAGAAATCATCAACACCATTTACAGAGACCTACGACCTCCATTCAGCACACCTCCAT
Organism: Oasisia sp. SBJ-2009; assembly: GCA_964017155.1. Taxonomy (NCBI): domain Eukaryota; kingdom Metazoa; phylum Annelida; class Polychaeta; order Sabellida; family Siboglinidae; genus Oasisia; species Oasisia sp. SBJ-2009. The sequence continues at coordinate 14,578,216 of OZ024854.1, forward strand.
CGCTGAGAGGTACGTATGAACCCCACAGTACACCCACTCAACAAATAACAGTTGAGCTAAACTTCTTTTCTCTATGTATGTATGTACGTACGTACGTATGTACGTACGTACGTACGTACGTACGTACGTACGTACGTACGTACGTACGTACGTACGTACGTACGTACGTACGTACGTACGCACGCACGCACGCACGCACGCATGCATGTATGAAGTCAAGGGTTCACCCACAATTAAATGGGGGACCCATAAAGATTTTACTGTTTTGAAATTCGCATCTCGAGTTATGTAATCTAAGAGTCTGGTATGTATTCTTCATCAAACCATCAACTGTATGTTGTGACATCTGACATATAATAATATGTGACCTGTCACATCATTGTGGGTGTTGTTTTGGGGCTGAATCCCACTGGATTCCACAGCTGTCAGATATTACCTCGTTTGTTAAACTTTATTTAGTAGGTTTTGATTGATAACTATCATTGGAAAAAATAGATAGTTTGTCGAGGAAAATAAATCAGGCATTGAAAGTTTTAATCATAAGATATGCCCAAATAACAGTCGAATTAGAAAATTGGCTGGACAGTTATATTTGGCTTGTGCAGAATAATTCTGAATAAAACTTAATACCCAGTTGCTAGGTCAGTACTGGACTTAAGTTTGATTATCACATTACTGACTGCGTCACTGGTCGCCCTGTCACAGACATCCTCTTTGGGGTGGTGTGGAAGGAGACGGGGGTGAAGAGGTTCTACCTCCGCAACCGCCAGCGTGTCATCTCATTCGCTGTCACCATTGTCTTCAAGAAGTATGACCAAAGGTATGTGACGGGTCGTGTCACTAATGTCACCTGACTCTCATGGTCAGTTGTTCACCCCGGAATACTAACTAATGTGTGTGTATTTTTAGTGGCGGCTTTCTGGATATTGTTGTGACTTAGACATGATGAGTTTACCTGCTTAATTCTTATTAATGTAATTAATCTGTTCTGCCTGCATTGTGCATTAACACTTGACAGGTTCTATGAAATCTGTGTTGCTCTAATTTCATTTCAGATTCTTCATTTCACACACATCTCCCGTCAATCTCCACATGTAGTACCTGTCCAATGCTTCATGATGGCTTGTCACTACAGATAGGTTATGTACTTTATGTAAAATACTTTGCCACACGTTACAATTAGTGCTACCTAGATCCACTAACATTATATGAAAACAGCCAAGCATTATCTAGCCTTTTGTACTTACACAGAGCTGTTAATAATTACGCAAGCTACTTATTCTAATGATTGATGAAAGGGGATTTTCAATTGACTTCTTGGTTTGTTTCTGTACCCAGGTTACAGTTACTGTTACTAATATTTAACCATTTAAAATCTAATTCTTCAGATTCATGGCAGCCTTACGAGACAAACTCCAGGTGGCGTACCCGCTCAGCCTCACTTTCAACTACAGTGAAGTCGACCACCTCGCTCACGTGCACTTCCGTGCCATCAACCACTTCGTGGAGTACACCCCCCTTATGGTGTCCTACGTCCTTCTCTTCCTCTACATCTACTTCTCCGTGCGTAAGTCAACTTGTCTACACTTGCAGCCATAGTGCAACTTCTATGTGATTTAATAGAAGCAACTTCCCAGAAGCAACTGAAGACATTTCTGTTTATAAGAGCGTTTTCAGTTTAAAAGCATTTTGTATAATATCCGAACATTTTTAATAATTGATGTACTATTTATCAACTGTTTTATTATTTATTTAGTAATTGTAATATAATTAACTATTATTTATTTTTAATATCTACTATTTTTAATATCTGATATTTATCAACTATTTTAGTATTTATTTATTTATTTTAAAATTGTAATATAATTAACTATTATTTATCAGTTTTAGTATTTTAGTATTATTAAAACTAATAATATTTATTTATATTGAAATTATTTTACTGATCTATTTATTTTACAACTACGGCTTTTTTTAAAGGTAATCTGTATATTCATGTAAAGTGTAATGCGCTTCAGAATGGTTCTGAATGGTTTTATTGGTAGAGATATGGCGTAGACAAATGCTGTTATTTATTACTATTTATTGTAATACTGCTATGTGTCAATGTTCGGAGTTGTTTTAAATAATTCAAAAGTAAGTTGTTCTGTAGAAGAGTATGTATATGGTACCCCTGTCCCAGAAACCATTCAAAGCATGTTAGGTTTTAAATGTTTATTTTCATAATTATTGGGAACTGGTAAAGCATTCTAGGCTGTAGAAGTTGCAGTGCGTTGGTATTAGTCAAGTCGTTCAAAGCCACCCTTTCCTTCATATGAATTTGATCATCAGGACTTTGTGAAATGTTCTATTTGAAATAATAATAAAACTGTTTTTCTAAAGCGCTAATTCCCGCATGACGGATCGATGCGCTGTACAAGACAATAAATGAATTAATAAATACAAATGTAAATTATATTAATTAATATACCGGGTAAATCAAATAATAATTTTTTAAAGATGTACACTAGTATAAACCTTCGTATGTAAATTATATAAATCATATAAATCAATTTAAAATAAATTAAACACTGTTTTAAAGATGTATAGTACTAAACCTCTGTAAATTACATAAATTAATATAAAATTAAAAATTTAATAAATCTGTGTATGTAAATTATCTATACATTAATCTAAAACATAAACACTGATTAAAACGTGTATAACACTAAAAAGATATTATAAAGCAGTGTCCGCAGAATCCTTTGGCAATGACATGTACATGTTTACTGGCGTTGTGTTGGTTCCAGGCAAGATAGAGATGGTGAAGTCCAAGTGGGGACTCGCCTTCAGCGCTGTCGTCACTGTCATCGCCTCTCTCCTCATGTCAGTCTCTCTCTGTCTCTCATTTGGTCTCACGCCGAGTCTCAATGGCAGGTGGGTCAAAGGTTGTGCGATGGGTCAAATGTCAGGCAGCCAGCCATAGAACCTTACGATATTATTGGCATGCAGTCATGTGATAATCTAGTTGAAATTTGGGAGCATGGCAGGTGTTGGCCACAGGTTCTGGAGTAAGAGGTGTTCAGTTATTATTAAGCAAACTTTTCCCTTAACTTAAGAAACCTCAGTAATGTGGTTTGAAGAAGTTGTTTCAAGTTATTGTCAGACTTACACATGTTGTAGTCAGTCTCAAAGCACCAATACAGAACTCTGCACACATGGGTTTCATGGAGAAGATATTGCCTGCTTCATTTTTAGCATTGAACATCAGTATATTTCCCCCCCAAAAAATCATATTTTCCAACCCCTTTATAGGCATGGCTGTGTTGAGCATATAGATGCAGTTTAACATTATGGCTGCTGAATGTGTCGCGGGCTGTTGTCATTCAGTTTGGTTCACAGACATTTTCTATATCAGTGTTTGAAATGACCCCTGATTGAAATCAGGTACCGTGTATCCTCATCTGAATGTCGCGTGATGTTTGCAGTGAGATCTTCCCCTACTTGGTGGTCATTATTGGTCTCGAGAATGTACTGGTGATGACCAAGTCAATTGTGTCCACTCCAATCCAGCTGGACGTCAAGTTGAGGGTGGCCCAAGGTAGGATGACCACTGAGGTGGTGCCACGTTAATAGTTGCTTCTATATTTCATGTTATTTATTTACTGTAAAGTCATGTCCCCCAAACACACCGTATCTAGTCAGACAACTCTTCTGACCAGTGGTGTTTTACAGAGGCCAGTACCTCAATATTGACGTTGGTGAACAACATGCCATATAAACACAGTTTTGGACATGTGATGAAAAAATGTAATATAAACATACACAATAATAACGGTCACATTATGTGAGTGGCAATGGATATCTGCAGGGCCAATTTGCCCACAAGACATGTTGCATTACAGTAGCAGTTAACACTGAAGCTAATTACTTTTGTACAGAGTGTAATTCCTTCCGATACTAGGCGTGGGTGTGACACAAGTGGTTGCTGCCCACCCAGCAACCAATCAGCTCATCCAAAAGTGCATTGGCCTAGGAATTAAAAATTGCTCTTGCTTTTATGGCAACAAAGAGAGCTGATATCAGCCCAGATTTGATTTCTCTATTTGTTGGCTAACTGTTTTTAATGGATAACATTTTGTTTTTACGACAACATTGATATCTGCAAAAATGTTAATTGTTGGGCATTCCGTTTAAACTCGATGATTGTTCTGCAACACTATTAATGTCTGCCCAAATTAGATTTTAAAATGAACTGGATTTTCTGTTTGGCCCAGGCAGTTATATCACAGCAATAGTATATCCTGACTGAGGGCAGGGAGTCATGTTTGTGCTGACCCGTGGTGGGGTAGACGCTTTACTGATGGCCCATGGTGGGGTAGACGTGTTACTGATGGCCCATGGTGGGGTAGATGTGTTACTGAGAAGCCACTCTGGTCTCTATATGCGACTGTTGCAGTTTGTGTTTGTTCCAGGTCTGAGTAAGGAGGGATGGCACATCTTCAAGAACCTTATGGCTGAGCTCCTCATTCTAACTGTTGGGTTCTTCACCTTTGTACCAGCAGTCCAGGTACGTTGTCATGGCAACGGTCACACTGTTGTCATAATAACCAGTAAGAAAAAAGTGTTTTCTCAGCAGTTGTAAAGGCAGTTCTCATGGTTAACATAGAAACTATGTTGTCATTGTAACAGTGAATGCAGTTGTCAAAATTACCTAATCAAAATATGTTGTTATTTGCGATACATAGATTAAATAAGTACATTATTCATATAGACACATATCCTTTGCTAAATTGAAGAGTTTTATTTAAGAGTGTGTGATATGTCTGACTATGACATTTGATAAAATACCGACCAAGTTATATGTTATTTAAATTCAGACAGTTCATTTGACATCGTCAGAAAAATTACATTTAAAAAAATAATAATGTAAAGTTTTGTATTTGCAGGAATTCTGCCTGTTTGCGGTGGTCGGACTTCTATCAGACTTCTTCCTACAAACCCTCTTCTTTACGACCGTTCTCTCTATAGACATCAGACGCATGGAGGTAGGTGACTTCTATTAGACTTCTTCCTACAAACCCTGTTTTTATGACTATAAATAATTGTTAACCTTATTTCTTCCATCTGTGCCTCATATAGAGCTCAATTCAAATGACTTATCATCTGCTTCTTCCTGAAATTCTCCTTTCAACCCTGCCTCCTTCCTCACCCCTTCACTTCCCTTCTCACCCAGTTACTTCTGACAGTTAACACTTTCATTGTTGTTTATCTGTCCCCTCTACAGGTGGTGTGTAATTACTTGTTTGCGTTTCACATGTTTCGAAATAATCAAATATACATAAATACATCACCATCAATCTGTTGATTTGTCTTTTGAGTTAAAGTTAGCCGATTGCAAAGTTATATATGCCATTGCGTTTTCACAGATAAAGGGTTAAAATATAACAATTTTGATTATGATTACCTTCATTTATACAACTTTTCTAATGTCACCCTAAGATAATCCAGTTTTAGCCAACAGGGACTGTGTATGTATGGCTTCAAGTTGGATGTGTTAATTTCAGTGTACTTCAGTTCACTGTACTTTCTGGTTTCAGTTGTCTGACCTCCAGAGACAAAGCGTGATCCACAGCTCGTCATCGGAGGTTACCATGACAACGACAGCGCCCTCTGGGGGACTTATGTCCTGTCCAGTGTTGACGTGTTTGATGACGGAGGTGTGTCACAGTATAGAAAACCATTTATGACATCGTAATTAAACGTAATAATAAAATACTGCAAATGTAAACAATGCCACATTGTGGTGATTCTGTGTGCACGGTGCTTGAATTTGCAGTGCCTTTCGTTTAGCAAAGTAGGGTTAACTGTTGATTTATACATCTGTATGTTGCCCCTATGTGTGCACCTTAGCAATATGGTGACGGTGGTAGTGTCTGTTGTTGCCTGCAGAGTGCGCCACATCCTCCACAGGCGAAGGTGCCAAACCTGCGTCTGACCCAGCGCGTCAGTGGGAATCACTCTGCCTCCTACTACCAGCTCCCCACGCCTCCTCCCTCTCCCAGCAACCTCGGAAGGGGGGATGGAAGGTGGGACCAGCCGTATGTACTCAAGTTACCCCGCAGGGTTCGGCTGTGGAATTTCTGGGCGAGAACGCGGGTTGCTCAGAGAGGAATCATGGTAAGTTTGCTGATGAGCGTATTTATGCAGCATTGAAACACACATCAGTTGATTTTACTTTTATGCCATGGACAAATGTGTATTACCAATTTTCATTGTATGAATGGGTAGTTTTATATGCAGTTGATTTACTAGAACAGTATGTATATGTCTGTTAACAGCGCCAAACAATTAGGTAGGTTGTGAATTGATAAATGCCAGTTAGTTTGCGAAATCTGATGGTGTGTAGAAGAGTGGGACAAGATACTCTGGTGATTTCCTCTCTAAGTTTGACCTAAGTTGATACAGCAAAGCGTACACACATGATGTTATGTGGTGGTTGATATTACGTAGTTTAATTAAATTGTTACATTAATTTTGGTTTGTCTAGTCAATTCATGTGATGATTTCAACAGAACTACCCTCTCTTACTGAACCAACAGGATTTTATTATAGGGATATTCAGATATGTAAACAAATGATGTTTGCGTTACACATATTCCACAAACGTGATTGTTTCACACAGTCAATAAAAACTGAAAAATAAACCATAGCCGGTTTCAAAAATACATTTGCTCTTTAGGCATGTGTCGTCATTTGGATTGCATTGATCGTGTACAAGACCGGACTAGTCGATCACCTCACCGGCACCAACACAACGCAGCTCGATGACCTAGGTGGCAGCAGCAGTAACTCGCACCCGAGTTTAAAACCGTTTGAGAAATTATCTCGGCCACAAGACTGGATGGAGAGAAAGTTGGAGGAAAAGCAACAGACGAGTGTGGACGAGAAGGAGGCTGTGAAGCACGGCAGCTCATTGGTCGCACATCACGACATGGAGTCGTGGCGCCACCTATCTCACACACATTGGCCGAAGTTGCTTGGGTTTTACAACATCAGTTTACGTGGAAGGTAATGTAACTGATTCCTTATAAGGTTATTGATTCATCCATCATATGACTTGTTGTCTAGCAATATGTCCATGGCCATCACGTCTTTGACTGCTGTGGAGCTATGGGTGTTCACCATTACGTCCTGACGGTTCGACAGAGCTTCTGCTGGGCAGATGGTCACATAGTCAGTGGATAGGTCAATTAACTGTCAACATGTAACTTAGTGTAACAAACCGTCAACATGTAACTTAGTGTAACAAACCGTCAACATGTAACGTAGTGTAACAAACTGTCAACATGTAACTTAGTGTAACAAACCGTCAACATGTAACTTAGTGTATCAAACCGTAAACATGTAACTTTGTGTAACAAACTGTCAACATGTAACTTAGTGTAACAAACCATCACCATGTAACTTAGTGTAACAAACTGTCAACATGTAACTTAGGGTAACAAACTGTCAACATGTAAGTTAGTGTAACAAACCATCACCATGTAACTTAGTGTAACAAACTGTCAACATGTAACTTCGGGTAACAAACTGTCAACATGTAAGTTAGTGTAACAAACTGTCAACGTGTAACTTAGGGTAACAAACCGTCAACATGTAACTTAGTGTAATAAACCGTCAACATGTAACTTAGTGTAACAAACTGTCAACATGTAACTTAGTGTAACAAACCGTCAACATGTAACTTAGTGTAACAAACCGTCAACATGTAACTTTTAAGGTAACAAACTGTCAACATGTAACTTAGTGTAACAAACCGTCAACATGTAACTTAGTGTAACAAACCGTCAACACGTAACTTAGTGTAACAAACCGTCAACATGTAACTTAGTGTAACAAACCGTCAACATGTAACTTAAGGTAACAAACTGTCAACATGTAACTTAAGGTAACAAACTGTCAACATGTAACTTAAGGTAACAAACTGTCAACATGTAACTTAAGGTAACAAACTGTCAACATGTAACTTAAGGTAACAAACTGTCAACATGTAACTTAAGGTAACAAACCGTCAACATGTAACTTTTAAGGTAACAAACTGTCAACATGTAACTTAGTGTAACAAACCGTCAACATGTAACTTAGTGTAACAAACCGTCAACACGTAACTTAGTGTAACAAACCGTCAACATGTAACTTAGTGTAACAAACCGTCAACATGTAACTTAAGGTAACAAACAGGCATTATATGAGTAAACATTTACCAGGTGAGATGCTGGACTCTGGCAGGAAGATGTAGTTTCTGTTAGTGGCCCACTATCACAAATACAGATCTTCTAATGATTTTAAGATGTAAGAGATAGTAGTATTAATAATACTAAATAAACAGCAGTAATAGTTATATAGTACATTTTTACCTAGGTTGTAATGCAGAGTTATTTATTTTAACAGACTACACACACAGCTTTTATCTGAGGCATTGACAATGTACAGTAATGTAATAGGTGGATGGTTAATACTAAAACTAATGTCATGATTATCATTAAAAAGAGCTTTCTGTCCTTGTAGGTACATCACAATCCTCCCCAACATCCACCTGTCTGCCTTGGTGTCCCCAGACAGTGCCCTGTCGGCCCGGCACCCTCTCGAGGTGAAATCAGCAGCGATCTTCTCAAAGTACAGTTCCGTCGACACGGCCGGCGACAAGCAGCGATTGGCCCAGGCTCCCAACCAATCGCAGAGCTTCCTTGCGATCATGAGACATCGACTCACGGTATACCCACGAACAAACACAGAGTTCATCCTGACCCTGATCCTAGGCTTTGCGAGCACAATCCTGCTGACCTACGCACTCATGATGCTGTACAAGTGTATGTGTCCGCGGGACTACGCCAGGTGGCGCTCCAATTGGGGCTACGGGCGGCGGCGGCGCAAGAGGAACTCGCCCTACTTCAATCAGATTCAAGACGCTGTCCCTCTTGTGTTGGCTGGTCACACACAGGTAATAATAGTAATAACTTTATTGTCCAATTCATAGAATGGAAATACATTTTGCACTTTGGAGGTTGCTAAAAACACAATATTTAAGTCACGTAGTAACGCATGTATATAGTAAATTCAAGCATGTAAATATGTAAACGTTAGCTAAAAATATAAATATGATATATATATATTGGAATAAATAAATATACTAAAACAATATGACAATATTATAATAAGGTAAATTAATTAATTAATAAAGATGATAAAACAACATTGCATTGGCAGCGGTAGAGACTGTGACAGTTCAAGGATTATTTTGTGTGTGGCTGATTCAGATACTTGATGGAGGATGGAATGAAGGATTTAAGGGCTCGCTGGGTTTTTACTGTTGGCATTCTGCACCTCCTTCCAGAGGGGAGAACGTCGTAACAGTCGTGTAAGAAGTGGGTGGGGTCAGATAAGATTTTGGTTGCCATTTGCAGTGTTCTTGACTTGTACAATTACTCCAGACTGTGTGACAGTCAGAATTGGTTGTTCACATATAAACATATCACACTTACAGCAACACTGTGTGTCAGCTATAATCGCAGCAAACACCTGCTTGAGATCCAGACAAGAACCTTCTAAGAGTCTGGCCTCGAGTCATTTTAAAGGCTGATGGAAGTAGTGTCATGATAACACAAGAGAAAAGTCACAGTTTTTAAGCTCATCCACAGAGCATGGAATCTGATGAACCTATTCTGTACTCGCTTCTGTGCTAACATCATAATTTAGTAGACAGTATTTCATAAGTTGTAGTGTTTCATAATTTACTATTCACCATGGCTCTGGTCTGGTTGTTCCATTTGTGTTATGTTGAAATGTTGACCGTGCATCTTACTTTACCACATGAGCTGGATAGATTTTGTTACAGTGAATTCATTTAAACGGCATACAGGTGCATAGGTATAAAATGAATTTCTTAAGAGAATAAAAACTGCTTGCATGTACAGTAGGTGGTTTCTTTGGGGAGTATTCAAACCATACATTACTTGAATGGACACAATACTCTGATGTGTAGACCCTTCATGTAGGACCATTGTCCTTGAAACCAAACTGTATATTAAATAGCGGTACCACTGTACTAGAGGAAATACAGATTTGTGTGGAAATACTGGATGGAATGACAACATAATTGGTGTTCCATTTTTGATTGACACATGTCTGTCGATTTGATTGACAGGAGGTGGAGTGTATTGCATGTGACGGTCCTCTCATCATCAGTTCGTGTCTTGGCGGCCAATTGAGGGTTTGGGACTCCTCAACAGGAGAGGGCCGCACTGTTATCAACCGAAAAACGTAGGTGCAATATTTGCTAACGAAATGGGGTATGCCTATGTGGTAATTGACAATTGTCTCACTGATGTCTATAGCTAGATACACTGAGTGATGGTGACACCAGGCCATTGTGTCCTTCCAATGTACTTATGGCATCACTCTGCGTCTTCCGAGACCGTCCTATATATCAGAAACTGTTCGGGATCTGTTTTTCTAATTTGGCAAAATACAGGTATTGGGCACTGCCACTATGCATGAGAAATTAATATTTGATTGGATCATTCTAACGGACCTTCAAGTAGATTTACAGTTTGCCTAGTTTCTTTCAAAAACAATGAACTAATTTTTTCTGTAATTTTGTGATGGCGTATCTTTGGGCAATGATGTAATACACAATAAATTTGTATTTGATTGGATGTAGAAAGTAACGTGACTATTAATTGGGTAGATTAGCTGAAACGTATGTTTTTATTCGAATAATTCTCATAACTAAGAAGCCAATTACTAATAGTGATAACATTGTTGATATCATGTTGATAACAGTTGCAACTAATTTTGCAGGGTGGTCCCCCCGCCCCCTCTCACTGAGCGCAACCCCGTGCCCGGTCGCAACACGGACGACAGCGACGCCGACCTGTACGCTGAGTACCACGAACACATCGTCATGGAAACACCAAGTAGTGAAGTGAAAATGCTGCTTCATCCACCTGACAACTTGCCACCAGGGCCGCGCCAGCAGTATCATTCGAGCAGTGAGAGCGAAGATTTCACTTTTTCCGACATCGCGCCTGACTTGAGCTCATCGATCAGCACAAATTTCTCGGAGCTGGACTCTGCCCTCGGTACCCCTGGGAAGGGGGAGGAGCCGAAGCAGGAGACGGAGGGGGGGTTTGACTTCGCCAGTCGCTTCGAGCCCTTTTACAAGGAACACAGAGACACAGCGGCAGACAGAGCTGTCTACTACGAACAGAGGCGAAGAGACAGAACAGAGACAGCCACTGCCGCTCACAGGTTCACATCGGAAGGTTATGAAGACGATGTGTTTCACATGGACGGCAGTCGCACTTCAGGTACGAGTCCCTGCTTCTGTGAGATGTTTGTTGTAGAGAGGAGTCATAGTTCAGGTACAAGTGCCTGCTTCTGTGAGATGTTTGTTGTAGAGAGGAGTCATAGTTCAGGTACAAGTGTCTGCTTCTGTGAGATGTTTGTTGTAGAGAGGAGTCATAGTTCAGGTACAAGTGTCTGCTTCTGTGAGATGTTTGTTGTAGAGAGGAGTCATAGTTCAGGTACAAGTGTCTGCTTCTGTGAGATGTTTGTTGTAGAGAGGAGTCATAGTTCAGGTACAAGTGTCTGCTTCTGTGAGATGTTTGTTGAAGAGAGGAGTCATAGTTCAGGTACAAGTGTCTGCTTCTGTGAGATGTTTGTTGTAGAGAGGAGTCATAGTTCAGGTACAAGTGTCTGCTTCTGTGAGATGTTTGTTGTAGAGAGGAGTCATAGTTCAGGTACGAGTCCCTGCTTCTGTGAGATGTTTGTTGTAGAGAGGAGTCATAGTTCAGGTACAAGTGTCTGCTTCTGTGAGATGTTTGTTGTAGAGAGGAGTCATAGTTCAGGTACGAGTCCCTGCTTCTGTGAGATGTTTGTTGTAGAGAGGAGTCATAGTTCAGGTACAAGTGTCTGCTTCTGTGAGATGTTTGTTGTAGAGAGGAGTCATAGTTCAGGTACAAGTGTCTGCTTCTGTGAGATGTTTGTTGTAGAGAGGAGTCATAGTTCAGGTACGAGTCCCTGCTTCTGTGAGATGTTTGTTGTAGAGAGGAGTCATAGTTCAGGTACAAGTGTCTGCTTCTGTGAGATGTTTGTTGTAGAGAGGAGTCATAGTTCAGGTACAAGTGTCTGCTTCTGTGAGATGTTTGTTGTAGAGAGGAGTCATAGTTCAGGTACAAGTGTCTGCTTCTGTGAGATGTTTGTTGTAGAGAGGAGTCATAGTTCAGGTACAAGTGTCTGCTTCTGTGAGATGTTTGTTGTAGAGAGGAGTCATAGTTCAGGTACAAGTGTCTGCTTCTGTGAGATGTTTGTTGTAGAGAGGAGTCATAGTTCAGGTACAAGTGTCTGCTTCTGTGAGATGTTTGTTGTAGAGAGGAGTCATAGTTCAGGTACGAGTGTCTGCTTCTGTGAGGTGTTTGATATAGAAAGGAATCGTAGTTCAGGTACGAATATGTGGTTTTATTAATTGTTTATTATACAGAGGAGTCATAGTTCAGGTAAAATCCTGGCTGTTGTATGGTGTTTATGGTAAATAGACTTGGGGCTTGGGACCCATTTGTGGCATAAAATGGTCTATTGTATGGTGTCCTTTATTAAGGGGTAAAGAGAAGTGACAGTTCAGGTGTGAGTCACTACTTCAGCAAGGTGTCCTTTTACTGGGAAGTCACAGTTCAGGTGTGAGTCACTACTTTAGCAAGGTGTCCTTTTACTGAGAAGTCACAGTTCAGGTGTGAGTCACTACTTTAGCAAGGTGTCCTTTTACTGGGAAGTCACAGTTCAGGTGTGAGTCACTACTTCAGCAAGGTGTCCTTTTACTGAGAAGTCACAGTTCAGGTGTGAGTCACTACTTTAGCAAGGTGTCCTTTTACTGAGAAGTCACAGTTCAGGTGTGAGTCACTACTTTAGCAAGGTGTCCTTTTACTGGGAAGTCACAGTTCAGGTGTGAGTCACTACTTTAGCAAGGTGTCCTTTTACTGAGAAGTCATTGTTCAGATGTCCATCATAGAAAAACATCACAGATAATGAGATATTTGTTACAGATAACAAAATGTGATTCTTTTGGTGTACATTTTAAGCTTTGCTTTAGAATGCTTGCACAATTAATTTCAAATTAGCTTATCAGTTCAGGTGCATACAGCGTAAGTTTTATTTGGAAAATGATGTAACTTTGTTATATTGCAGAACTGGTAAACACTGCGTCAGCATTGGTTGGTTTGTGTTCAGGGTACTTGCATTCTGGCAGCAGTGAGGAGGGCATGCCGAGTGGCAGCGCAACCGAAACTACTGCTGCTGCCATCTGGTGTCTTGCGTGTCAGGACTGCCTCATTGTGGCTGGTTGCGGAAATGGCCGAATTGAGGTATTTGCTTTTGTTCTTTTGTCAGTATTTGTAATGTCCTGTTGCAATGTAATTTGCACTAAATATATATTATGCTGTATATGACTCACCATTGCATAAGATATATGTAATGTATACATGGTATATGTAATGTATACATGGTATACATGGACTGACATTCTGATGGGTAAACATAAATGTTTTAATGTATACACCAAGCCTTTCACTTATGTACGAGCACATTTTCATCATGTCAAGGATTTCTTGATAGATACATGAATTTGTACACACAAACGCGTGCACGAACGCACAAAACACACACACACACACACACACACACACACACACACACACACACACACACACACACACACACACACACACACAGAGTCTGGTTCGAGCATGTATATATAAGTGTGGTATACACGTGCTGGACACAAATATAACAGTGAGACTCAGATTTTTAGGTTCCCATGTCATATTTTTATCCTGTCTAAGATGAAACTAACCCATCCAAAGACAGACAGACGTGTGTAGATCAGGCTGTGGCGGAGACCTACAGACTGGTTACATAGTTTCAATGTTTTCTCTATATCACATAATTGCCAAAGTCCACATTTAATGTCAGTGAAGTCATAATAAATATTTGGTGACGTATTTTGCAAATCGCAGTGTGCTACTGTACACAGGCAACAGTGCCTTAAGCTGATGAACGCATGAAGTAGTTCCTGAAGCAAACGACATGCAAGGTTTATGAGTAAGATTTAGTTCAATAAAGTGAGAACAACAATGTACATCATAGCCTTTCTTGTTGCTCTCTTTATGTCTATCTTGTGGGCGTTGTTTGACCTTGTACATTTTACATACGTGGCGTTGTATTTCAGTTTTGGGACGGCCTGACGGGCCACCTCAAGTACCTCTATCAAGAAGGCAAGGCTGGCGTCACGGCAGTGTGCTTTGTGGCCAACAGGTGGGACCCTTCCCCAGTCAGTTCCGTTCAGTTTTAGTTTGTTACAAATTACAAATAAACAGTATTGTTGTGTGGTCTAAATTCATGCAATCATGTGGCAATTAGGCCTACTGTAACATCTTGTTCACGGACCAGGCTCGATGTAGGCTGAATTGATAGATCAAATTGTGGACGTCTTTGAACCAAAATAATTTACATTATTTCCAGTGAGACCAGTTGAATTGCTATAATAACTGTACTTAGTTTAAGCTGAGCTTGCAACAGAATAGGATCAAATATGTTGTTGTAACGATTTCCACATAGTATTATTATGATTCAGTAGAACACGCTTATGTCTGGCTTGTACACTGTGTGATACTAGACCAACTTACCAAGAATCTATTTTGTTGAAGCTGGATTTTTGCTGCTGACAGGTCCCAAAAATAACTTGATTTCATCATAATGGTATAATGATCCACACACCATGTGTTCTGCTGTAACAATGGTGTTTTTGGAGAAAGTGATGTAACTATTTCACATGTCTGCCACCAGGGTAATAGCGGCTCGGTTGAGTGGGGACCTTGACTTCCTCGAGTTGGAGACGTTCCAGAACGTGAACGCACCAAGAACACCAACGTCAGTGTCGCGACTCTACAACAGGGGTGAGTGCCCTCGCAAATATGTCTCTTTTTCTTGGGTTGAGACAGGATGTAGGACATATTTCTTAAAAGACATATTCAGCATTTATAAAAAGTAATTTATTTGTCTTCCTATTTCATTAAAATTTACGCTTTTCCCAAAGAAAATGGTAAATTTGATTGTAAAATATGATAGAGAAATAATTATAAATGACAGGTCACCTTACCATGACATACCATAGAGTGCTGGAGGTCTGCTTATGCACACTTCAGCACTCACTTTACCCTCTCATTAGTCTTGTATACTTCTGTGGAGACAGACACTAGGCCAGTGAACATGCATTATTTGTTGGCTCATGTCACGCCGTCTCTTAAACTCACTGTTCTGGTTCTCTGCGATTCAAGAAAATATCAGTAGAAAATGGTTTTAATCCACAGTCATAATGGCATCTCTTGCAGCTGGCCACTTCTGTCGACTGAGCAGTGGTCATGTGACTGAGTCACATGACCTGAGGACATGGGATGACATCATCCACGTGACGCTGCTGTCGACGGCCCACGCCCACCAGCGGCCAATCAACCTGCTGCAAACGGAAGGAGGTCGGGTCGTGTCGGGGGGTCAGGACCACACCCTCAAGGTGACCTTGAAACCTGTATTCAGTCATGTGGCTAGGATTCGTCTGTCAGTGAATTTAGCCCCCTGTGAACCGAGGGTTGATGTTGAGGCTGGGAGACGGAAACAGAGGGAGAGGGCAGCCTAGACTGCACTGGGGAGATAGTGTTGGGAAAGACTTAGAAGTATTGGCAGATGACTAGAGAAGGAGAGTGAGAAATGGAAGTTGGGAGGGCTTTGGGCAGGGTGGGCATCTCACAGATTCCCATCAATTTCTTGTTATGACTGGTTTCAAAATCTGCCAAGTCAATGTAATAAAAGAATGCCTGGGTTTGTTAACATCATCTTATGCTTGTTGTGTTATGACTGTTGTCTATGTTGACTATTGTCCTGGCACTTGACCACAGCTTTGTTTGGTTTGATTGCAAAATGAGATCAATTCAGTATTTCTTGTTTGTGTTATCAAAATAGTCTCTTTGTAACAAAAAAAATATTGCAACAGCTTGATATCTAGATATAGAGCCTCTTCACATGTTGTATGTGTATTGACATGTAGGTGTACCGACATGTTGTAGGTGTATTGACGTATAGGTGTATTGATATGTTGTCGGTGTATTGATATGTAGGTGTATTGACATCTTGTGGGTGTATTGACATGTTGTGGGTGTATTGACATGTAGGTATACTGACATTTTGTTGGTGTATTGACATGTTGTAGGTGTATTGATATGTAGGTGTATTGACATGTTGTGGGTGTATTGACATGTAGGTATACTGACATTTTGTTGGTGTATTGACATGTTGTAGGTGTATTGATATGTACGTGTATTGACATGTTGTGGGTGTAGTTACAATTTGACATGTAGATGTATTGACGTGTTGTAGGTGTACTAACATGTTGCAGATGTATTGGCATGTTGTGTGTGTATTGGCAAGTTGTGGGTGTATTGACATGTTGTGGGTGTATTGTCATGTTGTAGGTGTATTGACATGTTGTGGGTGTATTGACATGTTGTGGGTGTATTGTCATGTTGTGGGTGTATTGGCATGTTGTGGGTGTATTGACATGTTGTGGGTGTATTGTCATGTTGTAGGTGTATTGGCATGTTGTAGGTGTATTGACATGTTGTGGGTGTATTGACATGTTGTGGGTGTATTGACATGTTGTAGGTGTATTGACATATTGTAGGTGTATTGACATGTTGTGGGTGTATTGACATGTTGTGGGTGTATTGACATGTAGGTGTATTGACATATTGTAGGTGTATTGACATGTTGTGGATGTATTGACATGTTGTAGGTGTACCGTCTGGAGGACTCGTTGTGTCTGTACACTCTACATGGTCACAGTGGCTCTATCACGGCTCTACATCTCGACGTGGTCAGTTGTGGTCATTGACAGCAGCAGTAGCAATGATAAGATCTAGCCTCTGGTGTGCCACTGTCTTCCACAGCCAGATTTGTTTAGCAGAATGTTACCGGAGTGTGTTGTTAAGTAATGTAAGCAGACGGTCAACAAATGGGATCTTTGGGAGGCAAAATTAGAATTGTTCTTACAAGTGTATTTTGTGTCACATAAAGATGACACGTTGAGGTCATTGTGGAACAATGTTTGCAACTTAATTAAATTTTGATGTATATAAAATATGTGTGGCAGCTACTTTCAAATCGTGACATGTTATATTAACACAAATAGAGACCCAAAACATGTGTGTCACCGTTTCGTGAGAATTGACCATTCACATATCTATGTGTGTGTGTGTGTGTGTGTGTGTGTGTGTGTGTGTATATATATATATACATACATACATACATATATATATATACACATTATATTGTATATATATATATATATATATATACAATATAATGTGTATATATATATATATATATATATATTTACAATATAATATATATATATATACATCTATATATATATATGGAGAGAGAGAGCGAGAGCGAGAGCGAGAGCGAGAGCGAGAGCGAGAGCGAGAGCGAGATACAGAGATACAGAGATACAGAGATACAGAGATAGCTGTCTGATCTTGTATATTTTAATAAAATAAAAATTAATTTTGGGTTATCAAATTCAGTGATGGCAAAACATTTGTATGACAGCGTTACATTGTAACTGTTGTGTTGTGCCACCAGATGACGCCACTGGCAGCAGCGAGTGGTGCGGAGGACGGCACGGTGCGCCTGTGGGACCTGTTGACCGGTGCGTGTGTCCACAAACTGGACAGTGGTCATCATGGCCGTGTGACTGCACTCACATGCACGCTGACCCATGTGGTCAGTGCAGGGGTGGACAATCGGCTCTGTATCTGGGAGCGGTGGAACGGTCACCTACTCCACTGGCTTCACATGGTGAGTGGACACTTGACCAGAGTCCATAGGGTTATCGTGATGTTTATATTTGGTCAGAATATTCAGTTTGTGTGGTTTACTTTGTGACAGTTGTTAACAAGCATCTTCCATTGTCGTGCTTACATTTTTCCGGTCGTTAAAAACGTTCCGATTGACGTTTCTGCACAATAAATGTAAAATCATCAATGTCCAGCGAAACAACAAAGCATTTTTGGTATAAATGCTACTAGCTAGCGTTAATTCTCCCATGATGATTACTGTGAAGAGTTTCTTAAAATGTCGTTCAATGCAATAAAATATAACGTTTTTAATAAATCACTGTCACGGATTATGGCGCACTACTGTCACGTGATTTATGCTTACTATAAAAATATGCCTCAAAACTTGTTTGCCTCATGTTAATTTGCGACAAATAACTTTGTTGAGAGGTTATATACATCCTAACGAACAACCCATAGTATTTAAACCATAATTGCTTTGTCTTTTCGCTGCACATTGATGATTTTACATATATCGCGCATGCGCAGAAACGTCAATCGGAACATTTATAACACCGAAAAAATGTAAGCGCTACACCATTGTACCACAACTTGTGTAAGGGGTTGTCCATAATTGTCAACATTTTCCAGAGCGTGTGTCCACAAACCATACACTAAGGTGAAGGGGGCGGAGGTTTCCATTAATTTTTTTTTTTAATCACCAAATGGAGCATTAAACGGAATTATGTTGCGGCACTTTAGAACTTGTGATGTTCTTGGTCTGTTTTACACCTTCCTCAATTGGCGTTATATGTTTGAGCAGTGGGGTGATTCCAAGAATTTGAACTAATATTGAAATATTGCTTAACACCAACCAACCCTAGTGCACCAGCCACCAGCTTACACCTGTCTGTTGTACTGCTGGTAGTTGGCACATATTTAATAGTCACAGTGATCAGTGTTTTTGATGTACGGGGGGGGGACAAGGGGGTAAAGAAGACAGGGGGGTAAAGAAGACAGGGGGGTAAAGAAGACAGGGGGGTAAAGAAGACAGGGGGGTAAAGAAGACAGGGGGGTAAAGAAGACAGGGGGGTAAAGAAGACAGGGGGTAAAGAAGACAGGGGGGTAAAGAAAAATGTTGTCAATTATGGAAGACCCTTAAAGGTTGCTTACTTTGGATTGTTTTTCCCATTTGTTTACTTATGTCAACCTTCTCAGTATGTAATTTGTTTTGTAAATACTTCTAAGATATGGTGTGTGATAGGTGTCCACTAAAGTTTTGAGTGTTGGTTTCTCTTTCAGTGTCCTGGATCCTGTAATTCGCTTTCAGTCTTGCCCAATAACCTGCTGGTCAGTGGTGGTCAGGTAAGCAGGGGTCGTCTCACTCTAAAAACTTGAACGGTGTTGGGGGGGTCATATCAGAATCCTGTGAAATAATGATATCTTTCATATGGTTCATATGGTGACATATTCATATCTCAGGCACATCTCATGATGTTGTCTTAGTATAGTCTAGCAGGATATGTTGATACATTGTCAACAGAAACATTTCCTGTTTAAAAATACTGTAGATGTGTTAATAATAAAAAATTAAGTTGATACATTGTCAACAGAAACATTTCCTGTTTAAAAATACTGTAGATGTGTTAATAATAAAAAATTAAGTTGATACATTGTCAACAGAAACATTTCCTGTTTAAAAATACTGTAGATGTGTTAATAATAAAAAATTAAGTTGATACATTGTCAACAGAAACATTTCCTTTTTAAAAATACTGTAAATGTATTAATAATAAAAAATTGGAAAGTTCACGGAGTTAGATAACTATGTTGAAATATATATAGAAAACAAATGTATGACAGCCGTGATTTCTGTACAGTTAATTAATGTTATTTCTGACATCCACTTTCAATCACTTTTGCAGGGCTGTCTGTATTTGTGGGACATCTCCAAGGGCAAAGTACTGCGTGTTGTTCCGCTCAGTGAGACCGGCCACAGCGTATTCATACACCAGTTGTGTGTAGTTCGTAGCGCGGCGGTCGTGTGTGACTTTGGGGAGCAACTCCAAGTGGTCCACTTCCCCACGGTGCTGCAGAAGCTGGAGTGAGAGACGGAATAGAAACAGGAGGACGAGTGAAGGAACAGACGTGTGTGTGTGTTCATGTATGTGTGTGTGTATGTGTGTGTGGGGTGTGTGTGTGTGTGTGTGTATGTGTGTGTGGGGTGTGTGTGTGTGTGTGTGTGCCTGCGCGCGTGTGTATGTGAGTGTGCATGTGTATGTGCTCATGCGAGCAAATGCAAGGTGTGATTAGACTCGACACTAATCAACTGAAAGTTCTGTTGTCTAAAGACACCAAATGAAATTATAAACAGTCGGTGACTGACAGCAATGAAATGTCTAAAAGTATTCTTAGCTATACCAAAGGTCTTCAGAATCACAGGTTAGCTAAATGGCAGAGTGTAAGACAATATGTTGATTACATGTGTTCTCAAATTGTAGTGGAACAGAAGTTAAATGAACTTGGCAAAGCCAAGATTAATGAAAAAGGAATATGTACAAACATATTGTAATCAGCAACTGTGCCACTGAAACATAAAGTGTGGCTGAATATATAAATATGTGCGTATAAATACATAGCCGTGTATTGTAAAATGTGTCTCTCTTGAGGTGTATTAGTTGGTGTGTTCTGGCTTTCTCCAAAGAAATTCATGCTTATCCAAAATGTTCCTCAGCTAATGCCATATTATGCAAATTTCCCATATTTGACAGAACTATAGCAAATTGCAGACATGCCTTTTTTGGTTTGAAAACAGAATAACAAGTAGCCTCTGTAAATGGCACTTATGAATTTGTAACTGCTTCTAAACTTGATAGCCGCAGTCACGGCGCAGTGTAACATGAATGCGACAAGGCAGCGACATATAGTGTCGCTGTTGTGGACAGGCCACGTTATAGCATTTACGACAGCACATGTTTGGTGTAGAACATTTCAATTAATGCGTTTTTCATTTTGCGTAGGCCAGCTTAAATCAGTGTCATTGTTAAAATGTTAATAATCCTGTTAATAATACATGCAGTTGGTTTGATAATATGATGCAAACGTTTGTTGAAATCATCGAAATAATTGATTTGGAAGAGATGTGTGAAAGTTTGTGTAGTGTTTTGTTAAAAGTACGGCAGCCTTCACACAGTCACAGTTGCCATTTATGCCAAATTTTGGTTTCAGATGAAATTCATTTCATAATTATTTGTACAAAAGTGTCATCAAAACTGAATAAGTCAGTTGCACACATCAGCTGCCTTGTCACAGGTCACAGGTCACAGGTCACACCACAGTCAGGTGAAATAAATCTGACGCAATGAACCAAGTAGGTAGCTGTAAGAGGAGGGTGTGTTCCGTGAACTTATTGTATAGTTCTTATGTTCTTGTGATAATAATGCTGCAGGTATACTACCCACCAATTTGGTATGATTTATTAATGCCTCTAACAATGTTTATATTTTGAAGAGTTCTAAATGTTGTAAAGGTAAACAAAACCTATTTACAAAACAAAACTTTATTGCTGATATTGCCGAAGCGGGCTGAGTTTACACGTTGATGTTGAATAACGTCCCAGTGTCCACATTCAAGACAGCAAACTTCCTGTAATAGATGACCACGATGACCACAGGCAGAGGAACAAACACCCTCCTCTGTGACCATGTCTTGACCTGTTGACACATTAATCATTACTTAAGGGAATCCAAATTTTAACCCAGTCCTTCTCACATTCCCATGCAGTGGTGTTGCATTCAAAAATGTTGTGCTTCAGCAAAGAATTTTTGTGGCAAAATTCTGCGCTTTAAATACTGACCCATCCCAAACCTCTGAAGTTCACCAAAATCCTGCCCACCCCAAAATGTGCACTAAAACAACATTAACCCCGGATTTCCCTGTTCCCTCACTACATTATGACCATTCTAGTTGCCATTATTGTACATTAAGTATATAATGTGTTCCGAATGTGTGTATCACATGTGCCTCTTGTATGTAGGATACTAATTGTGTATGATGTGTGTACAATGTGTACAGAATAGGTACACAGTTTCTGACAGCCATAATTTTAGCTAATGCATAGTGACAAGGGTTATTTTCTATAGTTGAAATAATTTATTTTGTTCATGTCATTAATTTTATCAGATGTCGTTGCATCAGGGCCTTTTTACTTTATTTGTGATATTACTTTACATTTTTGTAATGTCGTGGAGTAAACATAAAATGCTTTATGTCTGACAAGATGTGGTTGATTTGTAATTCTTAGCAACTCATAATAATAATAATAGTAACTTCTTTTGCGCCAATATCCTCAAAAATCAAGCTCAGTGGCGCGACAAAACCAATGACTCGTGACAATCATAATCGAAAGCAATGCGTGAGTCGTCAATGGATGGATGAAGAAGCTAGTAGGCTAAGGAGGATAGGCAGCATTAAAGAGATAGGTTTTTAGACGTCGGCGGAATGAAACTATATTACCTTGCGATTTAACACTGGCAGGAAGCGAATTCCACACCGTTGGTGCGGCAACTGAGAAAGCTCGGGTCCCGGCTTTCGTTTTCACCCGAAGGATGTAAAGACGGTTACTACTGGTTGAGCGTAGCTGTCTGGAATTTCTTGCTGGAGTTAGCATTGAATTTATATATGCTGGTTGTGTAGATGAGAGTGCTTGATAGGCTATTGTACAAATTTTGAAAATGATTCGATAGTGCACAGGTAACCAATGCAATGATTTTAGAAGCGGCACTGAACGAGGAGAACGCATGACTACCCTTGCTAAACAATTTTGGACATGTGAACTGTAGGTGGTTTGAAATAATGTGAGTCACTGTGTTACATTACGCTTAACCATTTCCTATTTCTCATCCATTACATTGTTTGTTAATTAACATTGCACTTACACATTTCTGGTTGACACGTCCAGTAGAACCTGTTATAAGAACACGTCCAAGTGACAATACCCGATTATGATGTGGTCGCATTAGAGAGACTGTGTGACAGTCACAACCATGCCATCAAAATAATACTTGCCACATTTTGTCCCCACACCTAAGAAATGGATCTCGCTTGCCAGCAGCATAATACCAAGGTAGGTGTGTCCAAGATGTGCACAGAACATTTGACAATGCCTCAGTTGTGACGTGGCTTCTATTACGTAGGCTATGCTTTCATATGAGACCACAACGTCATTTTGCGAGAACATGGCAACTGATGACATGAACCCCTTGTTGAACGTCTCGATTTGGGCGTTAGTGATTTTAACACACTACATGAATTGCCTCGGCTGACACACACTTTCAGCACCATTTCCTAGGAAAGGCTGTCGTAGTGGGCAACATGTGGTGCAATGTATTAGACAGTCAAGTGACCGCAGTGAATGAGTTTGGGCTCGGGGCATAAGCGGATGACTCGATTATGCCCGTCATATCAGACTGTTACATCTCTGCGTTCTATGGCTGATCAGGACAAATCAGAATATTTTTGGGGGTATATCGTAAGGCTGGAAGCAAGGGCAGGTAATTGGCAGCTTCTTAACCAACACTAGATTAGTAGCCTACAAAGGAAGAATAGACCAACTAGTTCAGTTAATGATCAATTGATTTGCTTATTTCTGAAGCAGCTGAAAGTACTATGTAGGCCTAGCTATTTACTAGTTCTATAAATCTATGGAGTTATTTCATAGTTTGTTGAGCTACCACATACCAAATCCAGTTATGCCCCAAATATGGGGCATGACCAGATGGCCGAGTCTAAAAGTTTATTTAGGAATAATTACTTTAATGCTTACTGGTAGTGGTTATTTGGTAAGAGCACCAGGGGGCGAGCATGCCAGTGGTGTGTGGTTTCTGCAGTGACCAGTCTATCTACTGATTGACTGGTCACTCAGTGTTATATATTAACCATCTGATTATGCCCAACTCTCCCCTCTGTACACAAATCTTAATACAAAAGAATGTCAGCTCTTTGAGAGAATCTGGGTTCACATCTTGGAAATTTAGTTTTAATGCTGGCAAGAAGTGAATACCCGAGTTGATTATGCAATCGATAAAGCTCAAGTTCCAGCACTCGTCTTAACTGTGGGAATAACAAGTAGATTACATCAGGACAACCATAGTTTTTCTGGATTTATACTTTCCACCCATCTCGTATTATGCCAGAGGTAATAAACAAGGAGTGCTGTAAAATCTGTTGTTTAAAAATAGATATGAATGCTGTGTATAACGGTTAATAAATTCAGAAAAACTCAAACAATCTCACCATCACCTGCAATTTTGCACTAAATCCAATTACTGCAATGTGGTTGAGAATACACAATACACCGACCCTACTGCCTACTGCCTACTGCCTACTGCCTACTGCCTACTGCCTACTGCCTACTGCCTACTACTCAGCCCTGGTATCTGGTCAGCATTAGTGTAGGGTACCCACTGGTTCTGTGTTTTTGGGAATTCACTCAAAACCTGTTCTGGCAATGTAGAGAGACAAGACAGAGAACAAGCAGACTGTAATATTTATTATATATGAAAGACTTTATCTTTATTACAAGACCACAACAACACGTTGCGAGTCTAGCGCTGCCAGCCCATTCCCATTCCCACCCACCCCATTAATCCCTACTTTCACCCCGTTTCCCACCTTTTACTCGTACGACCACTGTACACAACGCGCCATCTCTGCCACACCCTCCAACTGACACCCGTCTATCTACCCCTGGGGGTACAAACATACACACATTCACAGGGTGAACAAAACACACAATGCTGAGCTTCAGACCATATCACTGCAATAAAACCTGTTACAGAAGAGTTTGTTACTGTTACAGCACACTGTTACATTTGGCAACCATTAACAGAACACTGTCTATAACAGACGTGTCTCACTTTACACCCTTAACTAATTTTACATCCTCTCCATAAGACACGCTTTCCACTCCACTATCTGCCGTAGTTTGTACAGATTCCACACCGAAGGCTCCTTGTAATCCACACAAGACAGAAATGTTGACATGGCTAACATCACTGCTGAATATTGCTTTAGATGATTCAACGTTTACATTTCTGGTAACGGTCAATTTTAACCAGCATTGTCATAATGGTTCAATATTCATTTTATACAACTGTTAAAACCAATGATTCCTATTTGTGATTTCCAAACAGGAATTGTCCCCTGGGTCTGAGCTGTGGTTGTCTCTGTTCATTTCATACATTCACCTTCCTTGGGATGAAAGCACTTGTACAGCTACTCTGACTCGGGCTGTTGACAAACGACACTTTCCTAGTAATATTTACAAACTGATCCCAGTCATGCTATCACCCACTAACCCCACCCCCCTACTAGTTCACAGTGTTGCTTCGGGAAGAACATACTGCAAATGACTCGACCATTACATGACTTCCTTCTAACTGTCGACACTTTGTCTGCCTGCATATGTTGGCCTCTCGTACACACCCTCATTGTCACATTCAGCGTCACACTAGAGTGCACACATCCATTCACCTTTTGACTCACCAGGGGCGCCTCTCGGACCACCATTTCACACTGACAAGTGCCACCTGCTCGTGTACAACAGTGACATTTCTTGGTAGTCAGTTGATTGCACTGAGCAAGTTCTTTAGAAGACTTGCACACGCAAGTGAGAAACAACTTTGGACTGACCACACTGATGCTGCTTTAAAAAACTTCATATTTAAATCTGATTCTGGTGTTTCTACAGTTTCGCCGTGTTGTTACATGTTGGCTCCGTTCATCCCCAGATGGTGTAGAAAAATATTTTACTTAAGTGATTAAATTACAGTTCTTGAGAAAATAATGTTTCATCAGCCCTCAGCAATCTCGGTGAAGTGGGCCCCAGTGAATGCCAGTCAGTATGACTGATCAGTAAACTAGGATGGCTGTGACTTGACCTCAAATGATGAGGATGGCACACAACTGCCCCTCTAAGGCCTCCATGCTGTTACCTGCAGTACTTTCCACACGTCGACTCTTCTGGTCACAGCGCTTCCAAGAACTGCCACCAGATGGCATGTTTCTCCGTGCTTCTTCGAGATATCACAAAGTGGCTATGTGAGATGGCAGGTACACTGTACACCACGCTTAGCACCAAAGACTGCCATAAAGCTGTTCATATTAGTTCACTGTCACACTTTGAAAGGTATCCCAAGTCAATATGCATTTTCACCACAGTAATTGTACACCATCACCTTGGCAACTGTATGCTATCGTTACAGTGATCACACTATCACCAAAGTAACCATGCACCATCACAACAGCAAATTAGCATCACATCAACCTTGCGGTGCCATCACAATGACCACAAGCCATCATAGTTGCCGCACGTGGCAACATAGCAGTCTCGGCATGTTGTCGATTTATAACCCACATTACTGCAGGTTATCCTGTTGTCATGGCAACGTGACCCACAGTGGATGCATGTCAGTGGAAATCACCACGACAGACTCAGAGGCAGCTGGTATTTATCGCCATGGCAACATCTTCGTTTCCATGGTTACACAGGCACACTTTGCCCAGGAACTGGGATAGCAATTCACCTGCAAACACAGTTAATGTTTTAGTTAGCACCGATAAGTATTTTACTTGCATCTGAAATTATGGATTACCTTTATAGAACATCAGTGTACAACATGGGACAAATGTGGTTTCACTGTTCGACCTGTGTCGTACATCAGTGTACACCGACTTAGAGTTAGTTGGACTGGAAAAGAAAAGTATTATGAGTGCTAGAGCAAGGGACACAGAGTGAGAACTCACATGGCTGTGTGGTGTGCATTCACGCCTCTTGGGACTTCTTCGGCAGAAAGTCCTCAAACTGTCGCCTGAAAGAAACAACACAGTTCAGTGCCTGTGTATGCATTGAAAGAAACAACACAGTTCAGTTCCTGTGTATGCATTGAAAGAAACAACACAGTTCAGTTCATGTGTATGCATTGAAAGAAACAACACAGTTCAGTGCCTGTGTATGCATTGAAAGAAACAACACAGTTCAGTTCCTGTGTATGCATTGAAAGAAACAACACAGTTCAGTTCCTGTGTATGCATTGAAAGAAACAACACAGTTCAGTGCCTGTGTATGCATTGAAAGAAACAACACAGCTCAGTTCCTGTGTATGCATTGAAAGAAACAACACAGCTCAGTTCCTGTGTATGCATTGAAAGAAACAACACAGTTCAGTTCATGTGTATGCATTGAAAGAAACAACACAGCTCAGTTCCTGTGTATGCATTGAAAGAAACAACACAGCTCAGTTCCTGTGTATGCATTGAAAGAAACAACACAGTTCAGTTCATGTGTATGCATTGAAAGAAACAACACAGTTCAGTTCCTGTGTATGCATTGAAAGAAACAACACAGCTCAGTTCCTGTGTATGCATTGAAAGAAACAACACAGTTCAGTTCATGTGTATGCATTGAAAGAAACAACACAGCTCAGTTCCTGTGTATGCATTGAAAGAAACAACACAGCTCAGTTCCTGTGTATGCATTGAAAGAAACAACACAGCTCAGTTCCTGTGTATGCATTGAAAGAAACAACACAGCTCAGTGCCTGTGTATGCATTGAAAGAAACAACACAGTTCAGTTCCTGTGTATGCATTGAAAGAAACAACACAGCTCAGTTCCTGTGTATGCATTGAAAGAAACAACACAGCTCAGTTCCTGTGTATGCATTGAAAGAAACAACACAGCTCAGTGCCTGTGTATGCATTGAAAGAAACAACACAGTTCAGTTCCTGTGTATGCATTGAAAGAAACAACACAGTTCAGTGCCTGTGTATGCATTGAAAGAAACAACACAGTTCAGTTCCTGTGTATGCATTGAAAGAAACAACACACTTCCTGTGTATGCATGCGTGAGTGTGCAAATGTGTGTCTGATCCAACCGTCTGTGCATCACTGATACACAACATCTGCCAGCATAGAACAGACCACATGACGGACTCGTAAGACGACCAAACGACTGACACATTTAGCATTGGTTCAAATCACCTCCCCCCATATCACACAATGTGCCACTTGCAAGAGGCTTCTGTGTTAGACTGAATACTTACTTTCCCTTCATGGCGGGAGGTTTGAGGTAGTCATCCTCTGCTAGACACAAGACGTCTGGGCGCTCTTCCTTCTTGTACTTGAGACAGCGCCGGATGAATGCCTGTAAAGGAACCACTCAAGCAATGTGTACACACAATCATATACAAAGCCACAACTACTGCTCTAGACAAAGGAACAGTTAGGTTTTATCCAGATATATGGCACTGCACACTGAGAATACACAGGTCTATTAAATTAAAACTACCTCCAGATCAGAGATTACACGATGTCCAAGGATAGCTGCACTCTATCTGGCATTTGTTACTTGGCAACCTTGCCAGAAATAGCGTGTACTTATCCAGCTACTGGATATGATCAGCGACAAGCAGCAAGAAAGACAAGAGACCTACAATTTGTTTTAGAAAACAGACAGCTAAGCGCCTGAAAAGAGCGACATGAAACAAACCAGATGTTAGACAGTGTCCACTCACCTTGGCCTCGTTTGTGGTAGGTGGCTTCTGTGGAAACTGGACTTCTGTCGCCTTCAGTATCGTGTTCTCCTCCAGTATAGCAGCTTGTGACAGGTTGTGTCCGAATGGCTGCATCAACACAAACACATTCAGGACTCCCATTTGTTTCCCTCCCACTCCAGGTTGTCCCCCCCTGACTGGCTTCACAAACGTGATGCACTGACCAAACATCCTATTTCCAGAGAAAGTACTTAAAAATAAATAACTGGGATTCAAGATAGACAAAAAGCACCAATGTCTTGAATATATATATATATATATATATATATTATTTAACAAGCCATACACTTGGATAGATAATGCACATGCAACGGTCACACAGCAAGTGCACACATGCATATAGATAGTGGTGGGTATTTGAGCAAGTGTATTCAAGTAAGTGTCAGCATCAATACTTTACAGAGATGTCAAGATAAGTTTAATGTGCCTTTGCAAAGGAATTAGTTGTACACTTCCTGGGAATGCAGAGTGAGGCACAAGGAGCAGGCATCGATACTGGACACCACATAACAACTGACCTCTAGATACTGGACACCACATAACAACTGACCTCTAGACACTGGACACCACATAACAACTGACCTCTAGACACTGGACACCACATAACAACTGACCTCTAGATACTGGACACCACATAACAACTGACCTCTAGATACTGGACACCACATAACAACTGACCTCTAGACACTGGACACCACATAACAACTGACCTCTAGATACTGGACACCACATAACAACTGACCTCTATATACTGGACACCACATAACAACTGACCTCTAGATACTGGACACCACATAACAACTGACCTATATATATATATATAAAATGTATAGTTTTGTTTGTTTTACTGAATAAAAGTAGTTGTGAATGCATCTGTACGTACCTTTTTCCCAAAGAGGCACTGGTAAAAAATGACCCCGACTGACCAGACGTCCACCTTGGACGAGATCTTTGGTGGATCCTTGCCCACGACAAAGCACTCTGGTGGTAGATACCTAGCAACAGGACAGACGGTTACCATGGGTGGTTGCCTAGCTACAGCACACACATAGTTACCACAACCTCAAACTAGAGCAACAATGGCCAGCAACACTAACAGTTACCATGGCTACACACCTAGCAACAGCACAAATATAGTTGCCATGGCAACATACACAGACTAACAATAGTACAATCACAAAAGGATAAATATCTAGCAAGAGATGTAGCTGACCGCCAACATCACAGCACTAGGTCTGTTTTATTCCGACAGTTTTCCATACATTTCAAGCCTGAAATTGGTGTTTGTAGCATTAGTTTGTAAACAACAATCATAAAACTTTACTATCATCCAACAAATGATTTTGAACGTGGAGAATTCACGCAGATAATGCGTCAGCAGTGTCTTCATTTATTTATACAGTATTTTGCCACTGATAATGCTATGTTAAAGAACACATTTGAGAGAGTTTGTAACCTTTCAATATTTTGGGTGTTGCTTTTATACTGGAACAAAACTAACCATTCTGTAATATCGTTGTTACATGGCGAAAACCTTTGGCTTATCAACAATCTAACCTTTTTAATCTAATGGTACATGTTGACCTACTCACCAGTAGGTGCCAGCACCTTGTGATGTCAGGTCCATGCCGTTATCGGGATTGTAACTGTCGTTATCCATGATTTTGCTGAGACCAAAGTCTGTGATTTTGATCTCTCCACTCACAGGCCCCGTTCCCAGGAGAATGTTGCCTGACAGGACACACGGACAGACAACGTAGATGGTCAACGTAGATGGTCAACATGGGTGGACACCTCCACAAACTACCTCATGTCCAACTACCGGCTTTTACTCAACATCATTGTAAGGCGTCATTCAAAAGTGTCAACATTTACATGTTTGAACAAAGTGTATGAAGGGAAGTGTGAGTACTATTTATTTTTTAAATGTTCGTCGCATGTGAACTGCGTAACCATAGGGACTGTAACTGTTTGCCAACTTTGTCATGATCATTGTTCAGGGTTTAACGTTAAGATTTTCAGCCACACGCCTATTGGACAAGTGGCCAAAAACACTGCCAGTATATAAAAGGCATACATGTAGATGGCGTTGTAGACCCACCTGGCTTGAGGTCGTAGTGAATGACTGGTGGGTTTATTTGGTTGAGGTATCGCAGGGCGCTCACAGTCTGTACAATGATGGAGCGCGCCTCCTTCTCAGGGATACTTTTGTTCTGCTTCAGGTAGAAGTCTAAGTCGTTGCCGTCACAGTACTCAAGCACTGTGCAGAACCTGAAACATCACAGCTGGTTTATTTACTATACCTAACCTGAAACATCACACTTGGTTTATTTACTGTACCTAACCTGAAACATCACACTTGGTTTATTTACTGTACCTAACCTGAAACATCACTTGGTTTATTTACTGTACCTAACCTGAAACATCACTTGGTTTAATTACTGTACCTAACCTGAAACATCACTTGGTTTATTTACTGTACCTAACCTGAAACATCACTTGGTTTATTTACTGTACCTAACCTGAAACATCACTTGGTTTATTTACTGTACCTAACCTGAAACATCACACTTGGTTTATTTACTGTACCTAACCTGAAACATCACACTTGGTTTATTTACTGTACCTAACCTGAAACATCACTTGGTTTATTTACTGTACCTAACCTGAAACATCACTTGGTTTAATTACTGTACCTAACCTGAAACATCACTTGGTTTATTTACTGTACCTAACCTGAAACATCACACTTGGTTTATTTACTGTACCTAACCTGAAACATCACTTGGTTTATTTACTGTACCTAACCTGAAACATCACTTGGTTTATTTACTGTACCTAACCTGAAACATCACTTGGTTTATTTACTGTACCTAACCTGAAACATCACACTTGATTTATTTACTGTACCTAACCTGAAACATCACTTGGTTTATTTACTGTACCTAACCTGAAACATCACTTGGTTTATTTACTGTACCTAACCTGAAACATCACACTTGGTTTATTTACTGTACCTAACCTGAAACATAACTTGGTTTATTTACTGTACCTAACCTGAAACATCACTTGGTTTATTTACTGTACCTAACCTGAAACATCACACTTGGTTTATTTACTGTACCTAACCTGAAACATCACTTGGTTTATTTACTGTACCTAACCTGAAACATCACTTGGTTTATTTACTGTACCTAACCTGAAACATCACTTGGTTTATTTACTGTACCTAACCTGAAACATCACACTTGGTTTATTTACTGTACCTAACCTGAAACATCACACTTGGTTTATTTACTGAACCTAACCTGAAACATCACACTTGTTTTATTTACTGTACCTAACCTGAAACATCACTTGGTTTATTTACTGTACCTAACCTGAAACATCACACTTGGTTTATTTACTGTACCTAACCTTAAACATCACACTTGGTTTATTTACTGTACCTAACCTGAAACATCACACTTGTTTTATTTATTGTACCTAACCTGAAACATCACTTGGTTTATTTACTGTACCTAACCTGAAACATCACACTTGTTTTATTTACTGTACCTAACCTGAAACATCACACTTGGTTTATTTACTGTACCTAACCTGAAACATCACACTTGGTTTATTTACTGTACCTAACCTGAAACATCACACTTGGTTTATTTACTGTACCTAACCTGAAACATCACACTTGGTTTATCTACTGAACCTAACCTGAAACATCACTTGGTTTATTTACTGTACCTAACCTGAAACATCACTTGGTTTATCTACTGAACCTAACCTGAAACATCACTTGGTTTATTTACTATACCTAACCTGAAACATCACACTTGGTTTATTTACTGTACCTAACCTGAAACATCACACTTGGTTTATTTACTGTACCTAACCTGAAACATCACTTGGTTTATTTACTGTACCTAACCTGAAACATCACTTGGTTTATCTACTGAACTTAACCTGAAACATCACACTTGGTTTATTTACTGTACCTAACCTGAAACATCACACTTGGTTTATTTACTGTACCTAACCTGAAACATCACTTGGTTTATTTACTGTACCTAACCTGAAACATCACTTGGTTTATCTACTGAACTTAACCTGAAACATCACACTTGGTTTATTTACTGTACCTAACCTGAAACATCACACTTGGTTTATTTACTGTACCTAACCTGAAACATCACTTGGTTTATTTACTGTACCTAACCTGAAACATCACTTGGTTTATCTACTGAACTTAACCTGAAACATCACACTTGGTTTATTTACTGTACCTAACCTGAAACATCACACTTGGTTTATTTACTGTACCTAACCTGAAACATCACTTGGTTTATCTACTGAACCTAACCTGAAACATCACACTTGGTTTATTTACTGTACCTAACCTGAAACATCACTTGGTTTATCTACTGAACTTAACCTGAAACATCACACTTGGTTTATTTACTGTACCTAACCTGAAACATCACACTTGGTTTATTTACTGTACCTAACCTGAAACATCACACTTGGTTTATTTACTGTACCTAACCTGAAACATCACACTTGGTTTATTTACTGTACCTAACCTGAAACATCACACTTGGTTTATTTACTGTACCTAACCTGAAACATCACACTTGGTTTATTTACTGTACCTAACCTGAAACATCACACTTGGTTTATTTACTGTACCTAACCTGAAACATCACTTGGTTTATTTACTGTACCTAACCTGAAACATCACTTGGTTTATCTACTGAACTTAACCTGAAACATCACACTTGGTTTATTTACTGTACCTAACCTGAAACATCACACTTGGTTTATTTACTGTACCTAACCTGAAACATCACTTGGTTTATCTACTGAACCTAACCTGAAACATCACACTTAGTTTATTTACTGTACCTAACCTGAAACATCACTTGGTTTATCTACTGAACTTAACCTGAAACATCACACTTGGTTTATTTACTGTACCTAACCTGAAATATCACACTTGGTTTATTTACTGTACCTAACCTGAAACATCACACTTGGTTTATCTACGGTACCTAACCTGAAACATCACACTTGGTTTATCTACTGTACCTAACCTGAAACATCACACTTGGTTTATTTACTGTACCTAACCTGAAACATCACACTTGGTTTATCTACTGTACCTAACCTGAAACATCACACTTGGTTTATCTACTGTACCTAACCTGAAACATCACACTTGGTTTATTTACTGTACCTAACCTGAAACATCACACTTGGTTTATTTACTGTACCTAACCTGAAACATCACACTTGGTTTATTTACACTTCCAAGAATGACATTATTTGCGTAATATAATTTTACACAAAGGAAGTACAACTTACGAGTTGTTGTCTATCTCAAAGACGTCAAAAAGCCGCACAATCCTCGCCTGCTCCAGCTTCTTGTGGATGTTGTACTCCCTCAGGGCATGTCTACAACCACGACATGACAGTGGAAGATGACGTCATTGTAAGACACAACAACCACGACACGACGGTGGAAGATGATGTCATTGTAAGACACAACACCCACGACACGACGGTGGAAGATGATGTCATTGTAAGACACAACAACCACGACACGACAGTGGAAGATAACGTCATTGTAAGACACAACACCCACGACACGACGGTGGAAGATGATGTCATTGTAAGACAATGACATTGTAAGACACAACAACCACAACATGACATGACACGACACGACATTGAAAGACGTCACTTTGGACACTCACACACAGAATAAAACACATGAAAGCTTAACACAACAGAAGACATCAGAATGTAAACAAAACAATACATGCCTTGGGTCAACAATGGTGTAGAGTACGTAATAGGGCGTGTAAGTCTCGCGCGCGAAAACGAGGCTGGGGGCAGGAGGTCCATATTCTCCATGTTAACGTATAGGACTTTGTTTTGTTTTTGGTTGTAATAATCGAACGGTTCCAGTCTAACTATTTCAGTTATACTCTCCGAAGGATTATTACAAGCAAGCTTTGCCGGTGACAATGATCATGGAAATCATGAATTTTAATCGATTATAATGGTGGTTGCCATGGCAATAGCGGCAAGTACTTGCGTTTGGCGATCTTGACTAATAATGAAAAGTGCCTTTTTTCGCGTAGTACAACCTATTTGGGGCAAACGTTATGATTATGCGAATTTAGACAACTTGTCAGATATAAGTGCTTATCGAAACCACAACGTACAGCAATGTAAAATGCAAATCCCGTAAACTATTTTATTGTGTATTATTCTTGTGTCCAGTCCCCAATTGTCTCGCTTAGACCCCAATGAGCTCCAATCGCGCGGAGTAACGCCATTTATCGTAACACACTTACGGGCCCTATACAAAGTACGACTGACAAGGACCATCACAACATTTAATACAAAGTATGACCCCAACGAATGTCACAACATTTAATACAAAGTATGACTGACAAGGAACATCACAACATTTAATACAAAGTATGACCCCAAGGAATGTCACAATATTTAATACAAAGTGTGACTCCCAAGGAATGTGACAACATTCAATACAAAGTGTGACTCCCAATGAATGTGACAACATTCAATACAAAGTGTGACTCCCAATGAATGTGACAACATTCAATACAAAGTGTGACTCCTAATGAATGTGACAACATTCAATACAAAGTGTGACTCCCAATGAATGTGACAACATTCAATACAAAGTGTGACTCCCAATGAATGTGACAACATTTAATACAAAGTATGACCCCAAGGAATGTCACAACATTCAATACAAAGTGTGACTCCCAATGAATGTGACAACATTCAATACAAAGTGTGACTCCCAATGAGGTGTGTGACACTCACTTGATGTAGTTGGCCTTCTTGTCGTCCTTCCACTCCTTGTTCAGCTGGTGGATCTTACATGCGACATATCTCTGCTCCTGCAGGTCAAAGCCCTAAACACACCAACGTCCACTCAAGACCCTGCAGTAAAGGCTTCAGTAGCAATGATGACTCATGCGCAATTACTCTCTGAAGACGTGTAGTGAGAGGAAGATGATGTGTGACATGACTGTGTGAAGAGAGAGGAGGTGGCCGACGCTGACAGACACAACCGGCCCAGTGACAGGTGGAAGTAAACAAGACCCATACTGAGACTGTCTCACTTCAGATTTCATAGAAAAAGTTGACACTCCCGAGTAGCAATGTGAGATGGCTAGCTCACACATGTACGTGTGTGATGGCTAGCTCACACATGTACATATGTGATGGCTAGCTCACACATGTACATATGTGATGGCTAGCTCACACATGTACATGTGTGATGGCTAGCTCACACATGTACGTGTGTGATGGCTAGCTCACACATGTACACGTGTGATGGCTAGCTCACACATGTACGTATGTGATGGCTAGCTCACACATGTACATGTGTGATGGCTAGCTCACACATGTACGTGTGTGATGGCTAGCTCACACATGTACGTATGTGATGGCTAGCTCACACATGTACATGTGTGATGGCTAGCTCACACATGTAAGTGTGTGATGGCTAGCTTACACATGTACGTGTGTGGTGGCTAGCTCACACATGTACACGTGTGATGGCTAGCTCACACATGTACGTATGTGATGGCTAGCTCACACATGTACGTGTGTGATGGCTAGCTCATACATGTACGTGTGTGATGGCTAGCTCACACATGTACACGTGTGATGGCTGATGTACATGTGATGTACATGTGTGATGTGTGCCCACACATGTTTGACTACTTACCTTGTGCACCTCACTGAAGCCTCCTTTGCCCAGCAGAGACAACAGTAGATACCTGTCATTGAGCACTGGGTGATGGTTAAACCTACAACACACGTACCGTAGGCACATTACAACGGCACACAACAAACACAGATTGCTTTCTTTTAATAACAGCCAGGCGTCCAAAAGTGTTTCCATTTCTACTGCGAATCATCTGCATTTGTAGATGTGTGTCCCTGATTTTATTGACGAAAAAAGGTGACACAAAACTGGAGTATGTAGTGTTGTGAATGACCAGCAAACAGAGATGATCCAATGAGCTGTGCCAGTAGTTGTGTGTATTGTGAATGTTTCTCCACTTTACAACATCTCTACCCAAAATAAATCCTCAGATTAACGGAAGCATTTTGGCTCATCAAGAGTCCCATCATTTGTATCAGCACTCACTTTCCCATTCATTTATCATAAAATAAATTATAAATATTTAAAAGTATGCAGATCAAAAAAGCGAAATTCTAAAATAAATATACATTTCACACTACATACAACCCAGTGGCCTCACCTAGAGTTGTCCTCGTTGTGTATGCGCTTGAGTTCGCGTATGTGAAGGTTTCTCTCGCGCTCCAGTTTCTCCATCTCTGCCTGTAGGTCCGTCTCCTCCTTGCGTAGTCCCGCCTGCCGTAGCTTCAGGATCTCATCCTGCTCGTAATACTCCGCCAACGTCAAACTGAAACACCCCACGTTACTTTACCACAACAGCACCAGCCCCAGGAGAGTCAGCAGACAATTCTCCTGATAAACACTCATCAAAATGTACTTCAACAACAACAAAGTACATTTTCATAACTATCTTTTACAAATGTCAAGTTAAAATCATCGGTCTTATTTTTTTTTAATTAAAATTACGCTTTAAAAAAGATAAAACTGCATTTTGAGCATTGCTATAATTTGCAACAAATTGTGATAGCCTCCTACTGCCCAAGCATCAGTCACAAATAACTACAATGAGTGGTCTTATACAGCATTGGTAATTCTCCTACATAAGCATTGACAGTAACTGTATCTGCTGCAGCTTTTTGGCTGCAGTTGATATAGCACATCTTTAACCCATTTTATCCGGAATACGATTCTAGTCGTAGTTACCCTTTTTATCCGGAATACGATTTTGGTCGTAGTTTGCACTTGGCACGGCTTCCCCGCACTCTGACGTTTTGGAATCCCATTGGCTGGTTAACACCGAATGACGTCAGTATATCGGGATCACTAGGAAACCCATATTTTTCAACCAATCAGTGCCGTTCTTTGGGTATTGCCGTACAAACCGGGCACCCCCAAGCCAAAGTGAAATCAAAGATGGCGTCGAGTCGCAAAGATCGTTAAATGTTGACGTATTTCGAAGGATAACTCCATTAATTTACTTCATACTGTTGATGACAAGAAGGCAGACAAGTGGATAGCCGATATAAGATGGAAGGTTATGGTATTTGATGCGATATTTGTCCGTGAAGACATACTTTGAAGCCATCGAAGTGGGGGTCGACCGACAACGGCATCCATTTTCGCCCACCGTTTTTTTGGCGCCAAACAAAGTTAAGATTATTTCCAACGACGGTAACTACTTCATCAATAAAGTGACGTTGAAATGTTGACCAACGTTGTTAATTTAGAGTACTTCTTTATTAGTTATAAGAAATAAGCCACACAATTATACATCGTTAACAGAAAATATTTCACAAATTTGCATAATTCTGCTCAGCGGCGCCACACGTTGGCGATTCAATCGACTGACATGGGGGGTATTACAAACAATTTTAGATTATGAGATTATTATCCAAGATATGTGGACAAGTTGTATACCTTTATTTTCAGCAGAGAGTAATGCATAAAATAAACTCAACTTGCTCATTGACATGTTGTCTCCTTCTTGGCAAAAATGTCAGGTGAAAAGTAATGTGACAAACCTCAACATAGGTTTGAATTTATTGGGCATGTTTTGTCATATGCCACATAAAAGATATATGATAAAACTATGAGTTTGTCAATGCGACTTGATAGTTTATTTTATCTACTTTCTAAAGGTATATCACATTTAAAAATTGATTGAGAAATAATAAAGTTATGTCCATTTTAAATGAAGGCCTGTCATTTTTTAATGCTGACAGATTGATTTGAGGAAATGATCAGGAACTGGCTGCAACTCGTCTGCACTAGCTTCAGGATAAAATGGGTTAATATTACTTTGCGATAAACTGTCTTACTTACTACACAAATATATTTGTGCAAATATTTTGTTTACTTACATATATTTACTTATAATTTGTACTGCATATAAGTTACATAATTATTTCTTAGTCGCTCATCATCGAAATGATGCTGTGATAATGGAAAAGAACCACGATGTTGCAGTTTTATTCCGTCAATGATATTTCGTTCAGGATAACTTCAGGATCTGGTGGAAATGACACTCACGGTTTTTCTGCCGGTCGGACAAAGCCATCTGCCTCCTTGTTCACCTTTGGCCTCTTGGACTCGGCTGCTCCTGCTGTTGGTGGTTTCCGCTTACTCAGAATCTTCCTCTGTCTCTCTATCTCTTCCCTGTCTTGTGCCGTCTTTTCTTGTTGCCTAGCAACAAGCAGCAATTTACAAAAAATATACTTTTTATTCCATGAAATCAAAAGCATTTGCTGTGATATTGCATAGAAGACTGGAACAGAGATAAAATGTTGTCAAATCATAGACGCTGACTTACTGGCGATTTATTTCCAACAAAAAGCATAACAAGCAATACACAAATCAAAAGCCTTCCCCCAAATGTAAAACATTGTGAATTGCAATCTTCATTATAATACATGTCCGCAATCTCATTCCATACAGTTGCATTAATTCTGTGACTGATCTACTTCATTCGTCATACTATATTCGAAGCAGTAATCCCACCAGTGCTGTGTTTCAAGTATGTTTATTCTGTCACAGCAGCACTTACTTGACGAGATCGGTGAATGCGAAGCCATCTACCCAGTTCTCAACGAACTGCGCCCCCTGGCGCTGAGTGACAAACTGGCCGAGTCTGAGTCGGTTCTCCATGCACTTCTGTCTCGCCGCTTTCTTCTCTAGGTTGCTCTAGACAGGGGCAGAACAACGTCTTCAAAGTTCAAACACAAGCTTACACCCTACAGCGTTTGGGTGTTTCAGAAGCACCCATGTTTTATGACAGTGAGATGTTCATTCGCTTTGGCTCATCGCAACCGAGCCTTTTCTAAGATAACACTTGTCTGCAATGTGCAAGATGACAAGTGAATTATGAGGGGCATAGACTGTAGCATTCTGCACCTGGTGGTCTCGTGTTCACACATTTGTCAATTGGACAGACGGACGGACGGACAGACAGACAGACAGACAACTTATTCACATGTAACCAGGTATTTATGGAAAGTACTGGTCTTTTGTTATTTTTTATGTCATGACCCACTGAGATATATACAGGCATTAAAACTTGACAACTAAAATACAAAATCCAGAGAAATGAGCACAATGGCATGGCTATTACAGTTACCTTCTCAATGAGTAGTTTCTTGGTCATGCTGACACACTTTAGGATCGTCTCCTTCTGTTTCTCCAACTGTTTCTCATGAGTTGCTAGTCGCTTACGAAGCTCCTCATTTTGCTGTGAACAAAACATACATTGATGCATAGTAATTATAAACTTCATAGTTTTATCAACTAACTTTCAAGCTTTGATATCCCTGTGTCTCAGAAAACTGTATTCGAAATGCAACAAGCTCTTATTAATAACTGACAAACTCCACAATATTTCATTTTAATCTCAAAATAATAGTTTCACTGCCAATATTTGTATATGCTGAAATTCAATGTTATCACAACTGATAATTGTATTAACTTTATACACAAATGCAAGCATAACCATGCGTCCATATGTACGTCACAAAAAAGTATGTATGGTATAAAAATTAAAGGCGATATATGATAAAGGAAAAACGGCTGCGTAGGCCCAGGATTTAGGAAAAACAATTAAATTACATATCGGGTTCTAAAGTGACTGAATTCTTCTCACCATCTCGAGATCTTTGATGGTGGCGTGTCTCTTTGAGAGGTCCATGGCACACTTCACCTCCAGGTTCTTCAGCTGGACCCCCGTCATGTCTGTCTGTAACACACCACACAGCTGTCACTGCCAGTCACAGCACAGCACAACACAGCTGTCACTGCCAGTCACAGCACAGCACAACACAGCTGTCACTGCCAGTCACAGCACAGCACAACACAGCTGTCACTGCCAGTTACAGCACAGCACAACACAGCTGTCACTGCCAGTCACAGCACAGCACAACACAGCTGTCACTGCCAGTCACCACACCACACCACACCACAGTGACCACACCACAGTGACCACACCACAGTGACCACACCACAGTGGCCACACCACAGTGACCACACCACAGTGACCACACCACACCACACCACAATGACCACACCACAGTGGCCACACCACAGTGACCACACCACAGTGACCACACCACAGTGACCACACCACAGTGACCACACCACAGTGACCACACCACACCACACCACAACACAACACAACACAACACAGCTGTCACTGTCAGTCACCACAACATGACACAGCTGTCATTGTAATTAACCACAAGTCCACAACATGACGCAACACACACACAGCTGTCACTGTCAGTCACCACACGCAAGAGACCATGGAAATATACTGCTAAAATACGAATATCTTAAATAAATGTAGTCACATACAAAAGTAATACATACGTCATTTAAATAAAATAGTTGAATACTTTATAAAAAAAGTTTTTACATATAAAAATATTTTTATTTATTTTTATCCAAAGGACTTGTACTTTTCTTTGTGTAAAGAACGTGTATTATGTACACCGAGTGACCTAACAAAATCTTCATAGCTCAGGTTACTGCCTCTGCATATCTGCAAGGTGTATCTCTGACAATGTCAGACAGCCACTATTGTGTGTAACTGTCTGTGTCTGACTAGATTCATGAAATACCTCTGAGAACCATTAACTGACAAGACATATTGTACAAGGAGCTTAATTGCAGTGTATGTAGACTAGGTCAGGTGGCACTGTAGACAGGTGTAGGTCTTTACAGCGGGTACAAAAGCAGCCACAATACACCGCAGTTGTGTTTATACTGTGTTGTTACATCCTGTACAATTGCAATTAGACCTTCAATGTTAAGATTACAAGTATGCTGTGTTCTCTAAACTAAAACATTACTATCAAACCATGAAACATGAAAGTTAATGAAGCTACCTTGATTACCTACATACATACAGCTTTATGTGCATACAAGTGGGCTGGGTTAAAAGTAGCCAACCTGTCCACTGACAGTTCACACATCAACTAACTTGTGCTAAATGAGGCCTGCCAATCACCCAGTCACAAACAATGGTGGCCAGTGGCCTGTGCTAGACAATAAGACCCACTTGTCACAAGGCCTGTCAGCTCTGCCTGGTTCTGGTTAGGGACCCGTAACTAGTTCAGGTGCATTTGGCTGCTAGGAATGTCTTCACACAGTCC
Organism: Oasisia sp. SBJ-2009; assembly: GCA_964017155.1. Classification (NCBI taxonomy): domain Eukaryota; kingdom Metazoa; phylum Annelida; class Polychaeta; order Sabellida; family Siboglinidae; genus Oasisia; species Oasisia sp. SBJ-2009. The sequence goes on from OZ024854.1 coordinate 14,620,078, forward strand.
ACGAATGGTGTCACTGCACTTGGCTTGAAGACACTCACTGTTGACTATCTATGTAGCCTACTGATCTGTACATTAATACTCTAATAGTTCAGGATCACTGTAAGTGCATCTCTTCCAACTATCTGCAGCAGCGAAGTCCACTTGCATCTTTCTATATTAATTTATTTCCTTGGATTACTGGACTGTGATGCAGCCATACCGAATTCCTACCTGTACTTGCTGAGAATTGCTGTGGGGGGACATGTTTCCTACCTGTACTTGCTGCGTGGGGACATGTTTCCTACCTGTACTTGCTGAGAGTTGCTGCGTGGGGACATGTTTCCTACCTGTACTTGCTGAGAGTTACTGTGGGGGGACATGTTTCCTACCTGTACTTGCTGAGAGTTACTGTGGGGGGACATGTTTCCTACCTGTACTTGCTGAGAGTTGCTGTGGGGGGACATGTTTCCTACCTGTACTTGCTGAGAGTTGCTGCGGGGGGGGGACGACACGTTTCCTACCTGTACTTGCTGAGAGTTACTGTGGGGGGACATGTTTCCTACCTGTACTTGCTGAGAGTTGCTGTGGGGGGACATGTTTCCTACCTGTACTTGCTGAGAGTTGCTGTGCGGGAACATGTTTCCTACCTGTACTTGTTGAGTTTTTGTGGGGGGACATGTTTCCTACCTGTACTTGCTGAGAGTTGCTGTGAGGAGACATGTTTCCTACCTGTACTTGTTGAGTTTTTGTGGGGGGACATGTTTCCTACCTGTACTTGTTGAGAGTTACTGTGGGGGGACATGTTTCCTACCTGTACTTGTTGAGTTTTTGTGGGGGGACATGTTTCCTACCTGTACTTGTTGAGAGTTACTGTGGGGGGGGACATGTTTCCTACCTGACTTGCTGAGAGTTACTGTGGGGGGACATGTTTCCTACCTGTACTTGTTGAGAGTTACTGTGGGGGGACATGTTTCCTACCTGTACTTGTTGAGAGTTACTGTGGGGGGACATGTTTCCTACCTGTACTTGTTGAGAGTTACTGTGGGGGGACATGTTTCCTACCTGTACTTGTTGAGAGTTACTGTGGGGGGACATGTTTCCTACCTGTACTTGTTGAGAGTTACTGTGGGGGGACATGTTTCCTACCTGTACTTGTTGAGAGTTACTGTGGGGGGACATGTTTCCTACCTGTACTTGTTGAGAGTTACTGTGGGGGGACATGTTTCCTACCTGTACTTGTTGAGAGTTACTGTGGGGGGACATGTTTCCTACCTGTACTTGCTGAGAGTTACTGTGGGGGGACATGTTTCCTACCTGTACTTGCTGAGAGTTGCTGCGTGGGGACATGTTTCCTACCTGTACTTGCTGAGAGTTGCTGCGTGGGGACATGTTTCCTACATGTACTTGCTGAGAGTTGCTGCGTGGGGACATGTTTCCTACCTGTACTTGCTGAGAGTTGCTACGGGGGACATGTTTCCTACCTGTACTTGCTGAGAGTTACTGTGGGGGGGACATGTTTCCTACCTGTACTTGCTGAGAGTAGCTCTGGGGGGACATGTTTCCTACCTGTAGTTGCTGAGAGTTGCTGCGGGGGGACATGTTTCCTACCTGTACTTGCTGAGAGTTGCTGCGGGGGGACATGTTTCCTACCTGTACTTGCTGAGAGTTGCTGCGGGGGGACATGTTTGCCATGCGATTGTGTGGTGTCAGCCCAGGACTTGCTGGTGGCATGTCGACATGGTTCAAATATGCAGGAGGTGTCACCGTTTGACCGAACCCTTGTGGAGATTGGGGGTACTACAACAAAGACGGTAAAAGATGGTAATTTTACATGATTATAATGATGTCACGTAAAGACAATCTTCAACAGTTTTGAAGATACAACTCAGTTATAATCTGCAGAATCAACCTGCCACATATGGACTACCAATTAGCTATGCTTTCCAGCTATGCTTGCCTGGCCTACACAGCAGTGGGCAATCAACAATATCCAATTTTCAACTAGCCTCCAGCATTGGGGCCAAGTGAAGCAGTCCCTGGATACACTAAAATTGTTTCCCATCCTGTCCAGACGGACAGGCAAAATGCAGACCTGCAGCTTTTTGAGATGCCCTGAGGTGCCCTTATACATTTTCAATCAAATAACAATGTCTAGTGTACTACCTGTGTATCCTAAGATACACCTATGCAAAATTAGAGAAAAACTTATATGAGTTTTTAATACCCTGCGATATGTCTATGCCAAATTATAAAAATAGACTATTACTTCTTGGCAAGCACAAGACGTGTAGCCAGTGAGAAAGAGAGAACTTACAGCCATGTGGAAGGTGTGTGGAAACCACAAGATGTGTAGCCAGTGAGAAAGAGAACTTACAGCCATGTGGAAGGTGTGTGGAAACCACAAGATGTGTAGCCAGTGAGAAAGAGAGAACTTACAGCCATGTGGAAGGTGTGTGGAAACCAAAAGATGTGTAGCCAGTGAGAAAGAGAGAACTTACAGCCATGTGGAAGGTGTGTGGAAACCACAAGACATGTAGCCAGTGACAAAGAGAACTTACAGCCATGTGGAAGGTGTGTGTAGACCACAAGACGTGTAGCCAGTGAGAAAGAGAACTTACAGCCACGTGGAAGGTGTGTGGAGACCACAAGACGTGTAGCCAGTGAGAAAGAGAACTTACAGCCACGTGGAAGGTGTGTGGAAACCACAAGACGTGTAGCCAGTGAGAAAGAGAACTTACAGCCACGTGGAAGGTGTGTGGAAACCACAAGATGTGTAGCCAGTGAGAAAGAGAACTTACAGCCACGTGGAAGGTGTGTGGAAACCACAAGATGTGTAGCCAGTGAGAAAGAGAACTTACAGCCACATGGAAGGTGTGTGGAAACCACAAGACGTGTAGCCAGTGAGAAAGAGAACTTACAGCCATGTACAAGGTGTGTGGAAACCACAAGATGTGTAGCCAGTGAGAAAGAGAACTTACAGCCATGTACAAGGTGTGTGGAAACCACAAGATGTGTAGCCAGTGAGAAAGAGAACTTACAGCCATGTGGAAGGTGTGTGTAGACCACAAGACATGTAGCCAGTGACAAAGAGAACTTACAGCCACGTGGAAGGTGTGTGTAGACCACAAGATGTGTAGCCAGTGAGAAAGAGAACTTACAGCCATGTACAAGGTGTGTGTAGACCACAAGATGTGTAGCCAGTGAGAAAGAGAACTTACAGCCATGTGGAAGGTGTGGGGAGACGGAGCTTTGTTCCCTGCTCTCCCCGGACTGTTCCCCGTCTGTAAACAGTGCCATCAGCACATCATTAGACCTCATCGACTGGCACATAACACTGCTCTACACAATACGTTCTGACAGTCAATGACAAACTAATGTGTTCTTGATATAGTCTGACAATTTATATATTACACTGATGTCTTCTGGTATAATGTGATGGTGATCATACTATTACAGTCTGGCTGCATCTTATCATTGTAGCAGCAATGTTGACCTATTACAGTATTTTATTGACTGGTTCGCAACTTCGCACAAAGAAATGGTTATGAGTTTATCACTTTAAGCTTGAAAATGGAAACAAATGTAAGGAAGAGAAAGGTACTCGTTCTTCTTCCTTTGATATCCAAATGTTGTACAGGTCAATAATTATTGACCTGGGGTGAAAGGGTCTGTACAGCATAACTTTTTTATATAAATATAAACAGAACCAGAGAGATACAGCAGCCTGTCCCAGACAGCTACATGCAGTGTATTCTGCTAATACGTCTATGGTTCAATAAGTACTAAAATGCATAATTTGAGTTCAACAAATTCTACTGATATATGCAACACATAAAATTGTATACTGGTAAAATACATAGGTACACTTGTTTTACACATGCAATCTTCAATCTGACACTTATTTCCGAGTCCATCTGAGCATAATAATAATATTATACATTACAAGTAAAACAGCAACAAATATATTAATAATTGTATATTCACATACCTTGAAATACTCTGAAATTTTCTTGGCACTATTATCACTTCGACCCGCCTTGCCATGCCCTGAATAACAGACACCACAAAACATGACACTAAAGACATGGCATTAGCAAACCATGATTGAAACAGAAAACATCACACATGTACAATAGTGAATACTATGTTGTGTTTATACTGAGACTATGCATTAGTGCAATAAAAGTCTACCATCATTAATTTAAAACATGTCACGTCTCTGGAAATGTTACAACATTTTAGCTTTATTCACATGGATGTTGTATTCAATTACTGATTCTCGATGCGAGACATTGTGACTTTATCATACAATAAACTTGAATTTTAATCAAACTATAACTGAGCATACACACATACAGGAATATATGTGTTTCTCCTAAATGGCTGGCACCTGAGATACCAAACGTTTCAAGGATCAACATACACACCTCAGAATACGTCATGTCTCAAAGTTATTTATATAATTATATTTTAAGTTCATCATCTGTTTACAATGTTCAATATTATACATACATTATGAGCCTCACTAAAATGTCATGAAGGTTGATAAGAATATTGTGAGAAAAAGACTTTCTGCATTTTTATTGATATATTGCAATCACATGTTATTCGCACCACACGTCTTTTACCGATCTGATATTTGAGCACATTTCAACAAGCTTAATCTTAATTATCCAATGAACAATTGGCTCTTATCGAACTGGTATTGTCCTTGCTCCTGCTCTGATGAACAGTTTTATTTAATAAATTATAGTGCTTCTGTTACTGAAATAAAAACATTCCAATTGCACATAACTTACCACTGCTATTATCATTTGAGTCGTTCGCCACTCTTCGTTTTCGCTTTCGTTCGCCACCAGATGGCGTCCAGACCTTCTCTGGTGTTTGGTCAGAGTGCTGCTGGTGTCCCTGGTGGTCGGTGTTGGAACCACTGCTATGATGAGATCCCGCGGACAAGTTTGAGTCTGTCTGTTGAGTAGTTGGCTGAGTATCATGTTGAAATCCCTAGCAACATCATATTAATGCAGTGTAATTAGTGGACTAACACTAAAAGCATAAAGGTTTCACATTTATGAAGGGCTTAAATCAAATAATTTACTTTGCCACATAATCTTGCCAGTGTGCCTTGAAATTGAAACAACTGCTCATGAGCCAAATTAGAAATTTCTGATAACATTTCTGTCCCCCTAAAATATGACATTAAAAGCAAGGCCAACTGGCCTTACCTTCAGATATGTAACAAATGAGACATGTTGTAATGGTGGCTTCTCTTCAGACACACTTATCTTGTCACATGAGGCAGATGAATCAGAGAAAAGCTTACCCGAGACTCGAAGAATCTTGCTTCCAGGAGTTCACGCTTGCGAGCATCTATCCCAATACGGTCAAGGCTGAAGGCATTGAATGCTTCGACTGAAATACAGATGAGATAATCAGAACACAAACAACAAATAACTATTTTATATAATATGGGCATAAACATTACAACGTGTTATTTCTTTATGGATTACTCAGCATTTTTTGCTGATCAAACCATACATAGAACCTCAGCTCTTTCTTCTGTTAATCTGTAATATTACTGAAAATGTTCATCATATTTAGTTTTTCATATTGAACATTTAATGAAATGTTATGTAGATGCATGACTTTTTGTCACATAGTAGTCAATTTTTCATGTGGCTACAAAATGTTGTTGCTAAATGAAATGTTACATTCATGCAACAAAGATATATGAAAATGCATGGTTTTGATAATGTCACATGGCCATTAATTTAGAAATCAATACAACTTGTTTTTATTTGATTTGTTATGCTTGTTTATAATGTACATTGATTGTATGTAACAAACTATTTTGTAAGTCTCCCAATATTCATTGTAAAATAGTACTGTATGTGTATACTATTAGTTGTCCGACACTGTTTTGTTTAAATACGTCATTGGTTGTTGCTCCTCCCAAATGTATGTTGATATTCATGTGACATGTAGAAACTACAACAATATCAACAAGCTTGTCTGTATACATTTTAGTTTGGTGAAACAACTGAAATCACTACTTAACACCATCTTACTTACAGGTTCTTACAGGTCCAGCCCTTTTTTTAACGTTTGTCTGGATTTTGACAATACCCAGACAAACTAAATGATTCTATATTCAAATGTACTCTCTATATTTTGTGTTTAGTCTACATTGTAAATTGCCAACAAGCATAACTAGTATTAATTTATATACGCAACTGAAAGTAGCTTATTTACAATTAGTGTTTTAAATGAATTGGCAACACAAGTGCATGTTTACTCATGACGGGGTCCTGATGACTCGACCATAACTGAAGTTATATGTCATTATGTGCTAGTCCAGGCTTTTTGTAGGCAGCAAGCCTAATTCTAATATAATACTAGGGGGAATACGCAAATTTACAATAACGAATAAGGCCACCATGGTATGGGGTAAACGTTTCACATGGAGCAGTGTTTCTTACAGTTATGCAACATTTTAACAGTGCATTCATAATCTGATTCATGCCAGATATTGTTGCATGGGATGTCAACACTTCATTTAAACTGGTTATGCTGCAAATCACTGCATTGAACCAGTCAAACCCGAGACAAACGAGAACCGGTACTAGCAAACAAAACTTAGAAATGTCAAAGAGAATTAATAATTGTTGGCGAGTTTTCTTTACCTTCGCTTTCCTGTAACCGACCGCCCGGGGTCGTCGAAACACTGGTGGTGTTGGCCCCTCCACTGCCAAGGTTAGTTCCACTCATTCCTTGGGGTTGGGACGTCGACAACCCCACATGCCCCATGCCCCCACCGCTCTCCGTTGTCCAAGATGGCGCCCCGTGAGGTGGCCCGCCAGAAAACGAATTATACGCCCCGGATTTCTGCATTTTACCATATAAAACCCCTCCGACACACACGATCGATTGTTGGTGCGTCGTTTTCTTTAGATTTACTGTAAGGACAGGGATAATTCATGGGATGCGGTTCCCAAATCTCACCAAAAACCCGCACACATAACTCCGTTGTCACTGCGATCGTGACGTCACGTTCGCTCTCTACAAGTTCGGTAAATTTCGAGATGTCAACAGACGTCGCGACTTCCAACTAGGGCTGGGTACAACCTAACCTTGGCTTCATAATTCATTCACCACTTTCCTTTGAGCCTGCATGCACTCGTTTTGTCAGTAAAGTGAATGCTCTCGTGCACCGTGACATCAGAGTTTTTAAGTGATTTTTTTCTTACTAACCGCATACCAAAATGACCTAATAACATTCTGAAATTTGTTGCCTACGGATACGGATACGTACTGGACACAGCGGATTTGGCGTAGGATCTGCATACAATTACAGTAGGGTGAGAGATTTGCCAATTGACAGTGATTACATTTGGCGCAAGGGAAGGTTTGTAATTTCCATGAACTTCACACAGCGTTACAGTCACACCGCCTACATCGATTTGGCTCAGAAGCGTACGATTACACATACATCAGTCATTGCATGTGCAGGCTACATAATTAGGTACTGTCATGCGCACTTTATGTTTACATGTTTAACTTAAGCTCCGCCCACCTGTGAAGGTTTGCACATGTATTATGTTTAATAATTAATGGATACTACCGGACAAAATGTTGCAATCTTATATTTTAACCCGACGATTTAGGCAAATGATTCTTTTTTTTTGCAATTCTGTATATATATAGCTAGGTTTATATAAAATTGCTTCGACTAGTAAAACATGTATAAATACACAGACATATATATATAATATATATATATATATATAATATATATAATATATATATAATATTGTAATTAATTAAATTGAAATTACTTAATTGTAATTAGTAGTTGCAATCAATTGCAATCTATATAAATAAATATATTATATATATATATATATATATATATATATATATATATATATATATATATATATATATATATATATATATATATATATATAAAACACTTATACAAACAAATTGCTAGGAAGTTTTTGTATGAACAAATTGAAATCGGGGGAAGTCAATATCTTGTAGATGAAAGTAGTAAATAACTATTATATATATATATATATATATATATATATATATATATATATATATATATATATTAAATACAGGTCTATAATAGCTGCTGCCGATTTGCTAAAATATAAAATAAAACAAATTCTTCCTGGAAAACATGTCTCCATAATTATATTTTTGTAGAATTATAATCGTACAGGAATCGTGCAGAAGGCAATCATTATGCTATTACATACATATATTTGATTATAAGGACGTTGCCAGTGCATATGTTCATTTTGCAAATGCCACCATGCAGAACTGGTGCGAGTTACGCTTTTGGATACACATCTCCAGGAGCAAGGTTGTATACCTCTGCATTGACTTATACTAATTGGATAAGTGTAATTTAAATGTTAATTATAAGATGATAATTCACATAACATATTGCATAATGTATACACTATCCAGAATTGCATATCCAATTCAAGCCAATATATATTCAACGTATATATATATATATATATATATATATATATATATATATATATATATATATATATATATATATATATTATAAGAGTTGACATGCCAACATCCAACAATGACAGTCCGTTGCTTGATACCACACTGCTATACTGACATTGGCTGACATTCCAAGCTACACGGGCTGACATTCCAAGCTATATGTTGTGATTGTTTTGTCACAAGACGGAAATGTATGCTCTCTCAGTCGTAATACCCAAAGCGATGAATGCCTGTGAAACATGGAAGAATTGAGCGAGAATAAATAAACTATATAGCGGTATTCCATCACGGCGATGGCTCCCATTCATATCGGGCATCTTACGGAGCGAGCACATCATAAATGAAGACTAGACAATAAAATACAATACAATACAATAACACTTTATTGTCCCGGACCGGGAAATTCATTTTGCAGCGTTCGTCATCATAACAATATAAAATACAGAGTAGAGAAATAAAAATAAAAATAAATTCATTATTAAAACAGTATGTATACATTAATCATAATAAAATACAAGACAAATCTATAATATAATTTAAAAATTAAAGTTAAAATTGTAATTGTGGTCTTCCTTTTACAAATAAAAAAAGAAAAGAACTAATATACAACATACACACATAACGTCAGAGGTGTTCATCGTCTAGAAGTCGTACAGACATTGGAATGAATGAGTCTCGCTTTCCATTTGTTTTGGATATGATAGTTCTGAACCTTCTGGACGAGAACAGAAGGACGTACTCGTTATATAGGACGTGTGTGCTGTCATTAATTATTTTACTGGCTTTACGGAGTACCTGCTTTTCCTACAAAGCAGTGACAGAGGATTGTTTGAAGCCGGTTATTTTGCAACTAACATTTACAACGCGCTGCAATTTATTCTTGTCTTTCTGGTTGACGTTCCCAAACCAACATATAAAACAAAAGATTTGTAAAACATCGATAAAATGGTGCTATCAAAGAGCGAAGTTTTCTGAGGCAGAAAAGACGCTGCTGACATTTCTTGTACGTGACACTGCAGTGGCGGTCCCACTTCAACCTATTGTCAATTATTGTGCCGAGGTATTTATACTCGCAAACTACCTCTACATTGTTATCGTGGATGACAGTGTTAGACTGGGATGGAGGGTATTTCCTAAAAATGAATGCACATGTCTTTGGTTTTTGTTGCGTTCAGACACAAATACGATCTATCACACCGTGCAACAAAGTCTTTTAACACATGACCATGGCCAACTTCATCGTTAGACAACAGACTGAGTAAACCTGTATCATCTGAAAATTTAATAAAATACCTATTCGAACAGATGCTCCTGCACTCATTTGTGTATCAAATTAATAAAAGAGGGGATAAGACACATCCTTGGGTTGAGCCAATGGAAACAACCTTCCCACGAGAAGTGGTGTTATTCACTCGAACCTGTTGGGGTCTCCCCACCAAAAAATCAAGCACCCATAGCGCCAATTCAGAGTCAAGCTTAAACTCGGAAATTTATTTCTTAAACAAGTGAGGCTGCAGCGTATTAAAGGCAGAGCTCATGTCCAGGTAAAGAACTCTGGCATGTGTTGGCGTCCTCAAGATGACAAAGTACATAGTTTATTAAAGTAGCGACTGCATCCTCCACCCCTCTCCCAGGCCGATATGCAAATTGCAGGGGATCTAATAGATGGTGTGTACGGGTCATGATCATGGTTTTGATGATATTTTTCAAAGCTCTTCATTACATGCGACGTCAACGCTACTGGACGAAAATTGTTAGGACTAGCAGGACGAGATTTCTTGGGGACAGGCACGACAATAGACGTTTTCCACAAGGTAGGGACTTTATGTAAGCTAAGAGATGCCTGAAAGATGGAATGGACCTAGACCTAGCTAGACACACAGTACGCATATAAGGAGATCACTAGAAACCACTTGTTTAAACAAGACATTGTGGAGCATGTTCTTGCCCGTGTATAGCGGGATGTTTTGGCACCAATATCGAAGATGTCTACCGCTGCACACTCAGCGATCAGCATCCAGATTTAGCTTCAGTGACATGGAGCTCACCAGTCGGGTGGATTGTTCCCATTCTCCCTCCCTGCCTCCCTGCCTCCCTGCCTCCATCCCCTCCCTCCCCTCCCCTCCCCTCCCCTCCCCTCCCCTCCCCTCCCCTCCCCTCCCCTCCCTCCCTCCCTCCCTCCATCTGTCTCTGTCTGTCTCTTTGTCTGTCTCTGTCTCTGTCTCTCTCTCGATCTATCTTTCGGTCTATCCATCTATCTCCTCATAATTTCCCTTCTCTCTCTCTCCCACACACGCACGCACGCACGCACGCACGCACGCACGCACGCACGCACGCACGCACGCACGCACGCACACACACACACACACACACACACACACACACATTCTCTTTCCTACTCCAACCCTTCCTTCATGGGACATGTCTTGGTCTTTCTGGTCTTCATAGTGGCTCATTTCGATTCGGGTGCAACCAAGACACCGCATCATTATAATTATATATAGCACATCTCTCTTCTCATCGAACCCCCAGTTTCCCTTTTCCCTCTTTATCGTTGTGGAGATGATAATAATGGAACGCAGTATTAAGCGGAGGAGGGGGGTCGCTTGGGAAAACTATCGAAGCTTAGTCGATACGACAGAGACGTATATGACGGGAATGTACGACCGGAATTGAGCATGTGCTTGGAGATTGCACGCGACGGGTTACCACGGAAGTTACGTAACTGTCGCGAACGTCATTTCCACCCACTGCTTTATAGCGCGTTTCATCTGTTTGGATTAACCCGGAATACAACAGTATTGTGCAGCGAGCGATGTCATACTTCGTAAGTTGACCAATTAATCAAGGTTTATTTAAGGGTCTTCCCCTAGCCATGGTAGGGTAACCTGGGGCTGCCCGGCCCCCCTAAAGGAAAAGTTGTGTATTTTTGTGTTCATACCTTGTCGATGCATAATTGTGCAGTAATAGTGTTGAGGTATATATACTTTGTGTATGTCACATGTCTCTGAACGATTGAATAACCAAAACGTAAGTTATAACAAGTTTAAAATGTACTCCAATAAAACCGTCTTGCCTGGGATAAAACGGCCCCTCGCCTTGGGCAAAACGGCCCCTCGCCTATTTACTCTAATATTAGGTTTAATCGTTGTATTGATATAAAAACAATGTGTTTTATCCATTATTTATTTAAATCGTCATTAACTACTACTATTATTATCACTCATCGTGAACAGAAATAATCATCAATCCGCATCACTCATCGTGAATTACATTAGACTCATCATTGTTATGTCCATCTTCTGTTGTGTCTTCGACAACACGACACGGTCACATAATACTGATAATATTTGTTGCACTTCTACAGTTCTCCCGCTCTATTGATCTTACATCCGGAACATCCCGGTTTCCTACCTATCAGCTCCTGTCTGTATTACTCGACACTACGATCACCTTTGGCATCTGCATCATCACATGCCTTAAAATCATTATAGTGTTGAACATATTATACTAAAGTAATGGCATGCAGATACTTCGCGACTGATACAACAGCCTAATCATCAATCGAAACCACTCATAATTAATAAAAAATTATGTCACAAAATTACAGTTGTCATTATAAGCAATATTCTGCATTATCATTACACTCGTCACTGAAAACACTCATCATCTTTGGAATTTGCATCATCAAATAGTTTATAATTATATATTTAAATGATTGTGTATGCTATAAATACATTACAGCTTTACTACGTACGTTTACATATCATATTCGTACTGCATCGCAGGGCAAGACGACCCCGGGGCCGTTTTGCCCCGTCCTGACAGGGCCGTCTTACCCCATACACGGGTCATTTCACGGTAACCGGGCTATTTGGTGTCCCGGCTCTTTTATATAGAAATATTCGATAAAGAAATCTCGTAAAACTATATTTCTTATATGTGGCGCTTTGTACAGTATTGTTCTTAATTTCTAATATAATAATGGCATTCTAAGTTGTTATTCTAATTATTTCTCTTTATATCTCCCAGTCTACGTCATCGAAAAGTGGCTGTCCCCATCACCTGGTCTTCAATTTGCAAGTTATTATAAAGGTGTAATAATTACACATTAAATTATAAATATATTCCGTAAGGTTCTCATTGCGATGTCTCTCTTCATATTTGTCGAAAAAATTGTATTATTTATTAGATTTTTTGAGTAGTCGATGTTTTCCAACATAAAAATATTTGTCCCCTGGTTCCATGTCATCTACGTCACGACAACTTTGATGCCACGCCTGTCCAGAGTCGGAAGAACTACCACATCCACGTGGAATCACAATTACGTTACCGCCATATCTGCATATTGAAAACAACACCAAAACCGTTTTTGCTGCGATTTACGCGAGATATTCGACATTTCAGGGCAGGAGTCAGATGAGTAGGTTTATTCCATGTCATCTACGAACGGTCCGCACCGCGTGCTATGCACGTCAGACACACCGAATTATTGATAGTCACGTGTTAAATGGTGTAAATCAACTCAATCAGAAATTGCATATGCCAGTTAAGCTCACGACAGACATGATATTGGCTATGACTCGCAAGGCACGTCATCTACGTCACAGTCATCTACGTCACATATTTGTCGTGACGGAGATGACATGGAGCGTGACGTAGATGACAAACGTAGTTGTAATTAAGATAAAACGGTGACAGGATTAGCTGAAATTGGATAATTATCATCTTTGAGAAATTAAGTTAATATCTGATGATATCTTCCATTTTAAGACATTGACATAACAGAAAGAATCTAAACAAGCGAACCAGGGTGGCGATTAAGAATTTCTTTAGAAAGAAAGAAAATGCCGAAGAAACCAGTAGACATATGTACACATAAGTTGCAGATAACAAGCAAACATGCGTGCAACATCAAATTAGGTGCAGTTGGAGAAGCAACCAAATGTCTTCGCGTAGACATCAAGCGATCGACATTCCTTCGATCACCAAGCAGCTTCATTGAACAGCCTCAACCCCACAACCCCATGAAGGTGGTCGAAAGAATGCTCTGCAAGACCGAGCAAAGGCGAACAAATGGATTGGCAAACTGACAGAAAGTCTAGCCGCCTGAAGTAGACCACCTCAACGCTACAAGAAGCACTATAAGGGGTTGACATGGCAGCTATTTGGCAACGGCATTTATCAGACAAAGAACAACAGATTCATGAATGCATCATCGCAAAACACGAACATGTCTTCAGAGGCTTCCGTTTCATAATGTCCTTACAATGGAGCTGGGGTCGGCATATCATATTACCTGCTACTAGTACTATACTAATCAGTTCTTCAAGAGACTGACTACAGGAAAGACATTCCAGAAGCATCGACTGCTGTATTATAGACGACTCGAATTCACCTGCTAATCGGGAAAAGGGCACGAAGTAAACGCTATTTTAAAGCATGACAGGTGAACAGCAAGTGCATAGGTTAACCGTAGATTCTACTAGCGTAACAACTACAGTTACATCACACATAGCAAGCAAGATACCGTCACATAAATGAAATAAGTTGAGGAAAAAGAAACGTTTGCTCTCGGACACCATATGCAAAATTGCATTAGGCCCCCGATGAGCACAATGACATTGGCATGGGCTACATGCAAACACTGAAGACGACCGCAACACGTATATGTACAGTGACACAATAGCGTGGAGATGATGGAAGAGACACTTTACTGAGAACATATAATCATCATCAGCGGTCCATCGAAACGAGAATTGCGTCTTTCAGACGTCTGTCATGTGTATCCTGGGGTGACTCCAAAGCCCGATTATTGATCTGCAGATCTTGTTGCAGTGTGGGCAGGAGGTGCCAGGTGGAAGGGAGACGTGATAATATTTGGATATCTCCCTTGTCATTTCTCTTCTGCTGTTTCTCCGCCTCGTGAAGAAGATGATATGTTTCAAATGTGGCAGTTGCCTCGCATATACTACGGCGGCAAAGTGAATGGTCCTCAGGTTTTTCTTCCCAAGTAAATTTGGCTTTTCTTCATGTAATGTTTAGCAATCCATTAGAATCGTTTTCTCTGGCTGTTACCACGTGTTCTGTTCTCATATCATGTGTTAGCTGTGAAAACAGTACTTATCGGGGAAGGCGGCTATCCGTCATTCTAACACAGTGGCCAGTCCCCAGCTGAGTTGGTTCTGCATTATCATTGCCTCAATACTATAGCTGCATTGGCCTCCAAGATAACACTGGCGTTGAGGCGGCGATCTTCCCATAGGATACAAAGAATCTTTCTTAGACAACTTTGGTGGAATGTCTTTATGGTCTTCGGATGACATCGATATGTAACCTACCCCTCGCTTCTGTATAGTGATAGTACAAACGGCTTTATAGACCATCACCTTTGTTTCTTACATGAGGTTGTGGGTGACTCGGTTACGCAGACCATGAAGGATGTGATGGTACATGGTATTACAATGCTGAATTTCTGCTTCGATTGTGGCCTTCTGGGATAGATGACTCCCCAAGTAAGAGAAATGTTCAACAATGTCTAAGGTTGTTCCATATGTTTTAATGTCATAAGGTCCTTCATTGTTGCTAGGAGCGGGTTGGTAGATGATGTTGGTTTTTCTTATGTTGATTGAAAGTCAAGAATATACTTTGATAAGCTAGCTTGAAGTTATTCTGCTGTGTGGGCAAGAAAGTCACAGTCATCAGCATACTGAAGGTCTGTAACGACAGTCGACATCTCTTTTGTCTGGGCGTTGAGACTACTCAGGTTAAAACGTTTCCCAACAATCCGGTGTATAATATGTAATATCATCTGTCAAATCAATATGAGCACGAATAAGGATTGAATGAGAAGAGACGAGACTATTGCGTAAACAGGAAACGAACAACAACGTCATAAGCTGTGAACAGTTGGCAACTTAACAAAATGAGTCGGTCAAGACGGATTTAGAAGAATAATCAGTAAAACGCATGAAGCTGCGCATGTAGGAATCTTGCATGACTAAAAGAAAAACAACTTCCAGGAAACTGAAACCATGCTTAACAACCAATACATTCAACACTAGCATGAACTATGCCATTCTGCGTGGCCTTAGGGAGAATCTCCAGGAAGACAATGTGGATAATCTACCCAAGTCAAAAGCGTCCACTTTGGCGGATTGTACAAGCATGCGTTTTGCACCCAGGAATGTATGAATAGTTGCAGTATCACTTTGTTATTCCGAGTCATCAACGTAGATATGTCATCTACGTCACGGCGTGTCACCTACGTCACGACAAGTCATCTACGTCACGGCGTATATTTTATTTAATATCTCGAAACTTAACTAACTGATCTAATGAATACACACCGGTTCATACAGAAAATCGACTCGTTTTCCTTCATGAATAAACCTACCGCAACATGAGGTATATATAAGTCTCAAAACAATAACTAACTACTCCAAATGTTTGCCCATGTCAGATATATGAGACGGTAGACGCTTCGAGTGGTTCAGTGGTATTTGGCTGTGTCACAAGAGCCGATTAAACACTGAATACAACTTTTGCAAAAGTACGTAAATAAAGTGGGCCATAAATTATAAGAAAATATGTTTGGAAAAGGGGCAATAAATGGTCATCAATCTGGAAATATTTTCGTGACGTAGATGACATTCATTCATGACTTCATGCTAATAAAATAAAAAAGAAATAGGAAGCGATGCAAAAGTTCACTGCCGTTCATGGGATTAGTCACACACTATATTAAGCTACGTAGCTAACGCCGAAAATGCGATAAATATTATGGTCGAAAATATTTTTTTACTCAAGCCGAAATATGCCTGTTACCGTCACATGACCCACACACCAGTGCCTACTTTTTTCACCTTCACATGTAATCCTTTAATATCGCTCACATTTCGATGAAAGTCGTTGAAAACGTGTATAGATGCGAGTGCATGTGGTGGACATGTTAGCATCAGTTTTACTAAAGAGTGATTATTAATTCAGAGGGTATGCAAAACGTTAAAGAAGGTTTGTGAATTTACTTTTGGTGGCGCTTGGCTTTGCGTTCGGTATGAGTATTTGCTAGGTGGCAGAATTATGTTCCACTATTCAATGTTCGTTTGTGTTCACTCGTTTGACAGATAAGACGGGGGGCCGTATTACCACCAGGGGCCGTTTTGCCCCAGGTTACCCTACTATAGTCCTTGATTAGTATACCATTAATGATTAGACCGTCTATTATGTAATATATTCAACAGTGCCATAAGCATAGGCGTCGGGCAAAACATTAGTGACTGAGCTGGAGCTTGTGTATCACTCTGCTGTCGCGTTCTCTCGGATCATGACATCGGATGACGGTGGGGATGTTGATGGTTGTTCGCAGGAGTTTCAGCACTAGTACGTTATCACGCTGTATCGGTCAAAAACACCCATGTAGGTATCGAGACCTGTGGCTATACAATAGTTCACGATAGCAAAGCCATCATCCTTCGTTCGCCAATATTCCTGCCTATTCATAGGAAGATAAGTTTGATCTCCGTATGCTAACTTACGTCACCAATTCATGATTCTTGAATCACGAATGGGATTTTTTTCGCAGCCGTAATGTCTGATTTACTGTGAGGGGAACTATTATGTCTGCACTCAGCGAAATCCCAGATGGCTGCTCCCCCATTGCCCCCTTTTCGCACCTATGGATCACAATAGATTTCGATTTAACCTTAAAACAAAGCCCAAATGGACGCTTCTCATAGCGAATGGTTAACAACTAGATATGCTTTGTTACATGGACACCCGCGTGGGCAGCCTTGTCTCTTCTATATCGGGTTCTGTCTTCACTTCGCACGTGTTTGCATAAGTGCCATGTATCACCATCAGTTAAACATTGCACATGTCGTGTTCAGTACATATAACTGAGCCTATCGACATGGTGTCAACGTCCCATATGTCCAGCATCTAAGTAAATGTAGTGGTCATCTTCCAAATGACTTGTAGCTCTTAGCTGATTCTTTGTCCTATCAATCGCCAAAGCTTGACATTCACGATCCAGAAGAGGGGATGTTAATAATGCTGATCAGTTTGTGCGTATCGACAGTCATTTGGATACGCCTGTGATGTCAACGGAAGTGACCGTTCAGTATAGCGTATAATAAACCGCCCTCCGTTTATGACACAGGAGAGGCTTCAGTCGTATTTATATCCCGCTGATCGTATATCTCATCTTGTTAGCGTAAGAAGCTACAAATGCGCTAACAAACATGGTGGCAGCGGTACACTCGAACTTGTCGTCTTTAGTTAGGGACGTGAACTTTGCTCGGTCGTCGAACAGCTACAGTGAGTAAAGTTTGTCACGGGACTCGCGCGACCTTAGTGGGGAAACAAAATGATATGTATTTGATAAATGAAAGATGATGTTGAATACTTTCTGCAAATGTTGGCAAATCAAACCAAATTGGCATGTTTTTGGGCTCATTTGAAGTGTATACTAACTTTAATATCTGTACCCATGCTATTAATGCCTACAATAAATGTATTATTGTACCCATGTCTTTTTTGTTCATGTTTTTGATCTGTTTCAGAATAGGAATGAAATATTTATAAAAATTGGGATTGGACAGTAACTGTCTGAACTGAATTATATTGATTGATTTATTTATTAAGTAATCCACGTTCAGTAATAAAACTGTTGAGGTGAAGCCTTCAGACATTAAAAATACAAAAGTATGCAATGGTGTAAACAAATACAATTTAAACATCATGAAAACAAGTTATGAATATGACTAGGAATAGACACATAATTTAACGCACACACAACTGTATGACAAAATGTTAAAATAGAGGAACACATAAACCACAGGGAGGCATATATGATGGTGTTGGCAATTTGGGCGGGTGTAGGTTTAGCATGTTTAGGTGAGATGTTAAACATCATGTGTACCAAAACAAGAAGTAAATATGACTAGAATGCAAAGATTGAAAGTAGTAGAAAAAGACACTTAGGGCTACATAATAATTTACTGTACATACATCCTTTCAAATTTACAATGGACCAGTTGTGTGTCCATAGGCAGTACATGTATCAAGATGTATATATAAAACCGGAAAATTTCAACAAATTTTTAAATGCACTTTCAGGCTATGGACATAATTATTGACTGCAGCATATCTTCAGCTGACAGGGAGAGGTTGTCTGGGGACATGGTAAAGAAAGAACCAGGCATAATGATCATATCTGAGATTTCATGAATCCTATCATAATGTAGCCGTGAAATGACCATAAAATATTATATATTTTTGAAAATCAATATATTTGGCGCATAAAAATATAATTGTTTTATCTTTACATGTCCACCCCCCGAACCCGAACCCCCACCCCCACACACACCCCAAGTCAACGTACGAGCAGTCGATCGCTTTTTAACCAAATGAATGAAAGCACGCCGGTTTGCTTATGAACTCGCATGACACCCAGTCGCTTGGTGCGCCACCAGTTCAAAATCCAAAATGCCACCGGCTGAGTGACATCTCTCCCCTTTACGCTCTCTGGTACTAGTACTAACTAGCAGTAACAGTCATTCGAAATTTCTCGTGTAAACAAACAAGGCACATGTTTCCATACGATGCCTAAATGCCTATCGTTCATGCAATGGTATAAGCAATTTATACTTTGAAACTGGTTAGACTGAACTGAAGACAGTCAAGACTCAACTCTCAAGACCAAGTACCTATAATTTTACACAAGACTAACAAGACCAAATTACAAATACCCAAACTTGTATTATTAAGAAAACACATTAGCCCCGTCACGGTTGTGTATATCACCATCAAGGATAATGGCACAATGAAGTATTTATACTTCTCAAACACCGGTTTGCCTCGTTTTTAACTTTGTTACATGTTTATAAACGTTCATTGATTTGCTCTCTGACTCTGTGACTGTAAAATAAACATACTGATTGATTGATTGGTTGAATAGGACTCACTAGGTCTAGGTGTCGTGATTATTAATGGGGTTGGTGGGAAATAAAACATGTTTTTTTCTGTTTCGCTCTTTGGTTTTGATTCAGTGGCAAAGGCATAGAGGAGGTACCAGAATGTATGTATAATGCAATGTTGCGAGTTTTATAAAATGTTATCATACAGCCTAGCTATTACAGGAGGCTTGGCTAATTTAACTACATGTCTATAGTTAAGCAGTTCCTTTTAAATATTCAGCAGTTATTTAAGCATCTACTAAGACCTACTCAGATAATCTGTAAACATAGAGAATACTTTCATGGCATATTTTCATCAAATAGTCTCGTATATTTATTTTATTTCAGGCACATGCACGAGCTCCATTTCCTGAAGGCCTACTGCTATTTATAATCGTCACGCGTCCCTTTCCCAGAGCCTTAATACCGAATGTATTTAAGGCTCTGGGAAGGGGGCGCGTGACGATTATAAATAGCAGTAGGCCTACAGGAAATGGAGCTCGACGCCGAGTGCAACGAATTGCGGTACGCAGTTTAAACGTGCTGAAGTGAAGTAAAACTTCGGTAATCTTGCAGTAAACTGGCCCCAATAATCGTGAAAAAACATGGAAAAACCGTTTTGAAAAGGCATAAATAATATAGATCTGATAAATGTTACGGGTTGATACGGATTCTTACAAAAGATTAGGTCAAAAATACGGATTGCCATCCCAAAAATGTGGTATGTCTATTGCACATAACACCATCTCTCGTGTAATTTTTGTATATCGATCCAAACGAAGAAATCTTTAACTTCACACGATGTTGTTTACAACTGTGACTGTTCAATTTTAACGAATTATAAACGCCACTCGGTTTTTTTTCATGCACAGAATAGTTCAGTAGAATTTGCTGCTGTCGTATATCTCATCTTGTTGCGTAGCACTGCTACACAAGCACTAACAAATACTTGACATTCACGATCGACCTTTGCCTTTGGCGGTGTCGTTGGTGAGAATGCTCGTGACTGCAGTGGACAAACGCAAGAAGCCCATAAAGACACAGGCGAAGCGAGTGGAGAATTCAACCAATTTGCGTTAAATTCAGCTATTCCTGTGCATGAAAAAAAAACCGAGTGAGACAACGAATTTAAAAATAATTCAGTTAGAAAATTAAACTAGTACTAGTTAATAGAAAAATCGTTGTGAAAGATTTCTTTCTAGTTTGGGAATGTCATGATGGCCTTGATCGAGTATGTACTGTGACAAAGATTGTACACGGAGGGAGGATGGTGTTATGTGCAATGGACATACTGCAGGAATTGCTTAATCTCCATGGAGAACGCCCAAATAAATGTGTCACAGTTTAGCCACGGGCAGCAAATGAACCCAGATGGGCCAGAAGGCAGAACAAGAGGTTGGAAAATGTGAGGGGGCACACCGTGGCAGCTGTAACAGCACTCATCTAATATGCAACAAACACCGGCATTACAAGAGGAGAATGTCAGTTTGTGGTTATATGCTTCACGTTTGAAAAACCCAGGCGAGCGCTAAATCGCTTGCCTAAATGCGAAATAATTTGAGGGAGTGATATTTACTTCTTTTTTATCAACCAGGTGGTGTTCTATGTTATCCACATGGCGGCGCCACCATGTAATCGTGTCCTGCAGTAGCCTCGGTTACCCAGGCTCCGTGAGGTGGCAACAGTTTTAAGCCCCTCAACTCTGCCTGGAGAAAGAGACGTTCAGCATTTGTTACCCACCAGGCGGCCGTACCCTAGATCAGGGTAGAGACGCTGATTGGCTCCCAGGCCAACTATGAAATAAAAATTTAAATAACGATATTATGAAAAATATTCAAAATTGAACTTATATTAACACAAAAATTAAGAAAAATTCAAATTTACAGTTGTTTATCAAATAAGAATTACGGCAGGGTTAGTCAGTATCCGTGAGGTGGCAGCGTTGTTTAGCCCCACACGAATAACACACAAATCAAATTAAATAAGGATACCTTTTTATCAAATAATGCTGTATTATAAAAACTACTCAAAATTTAAATTATATTAACACAAAATAAATAGAAATACAATTCTAAGTTACGGCAGGATTAACCAGTGTCTGTGGGGTGGCAGCATTGTATAGATCACGCGGTAGATAAAATATTAAACAGCCCACTGATTCACCAGATTGTCTTCTTGGCGTAGTTCCGCAGCCGACCGACAGTCGGTTAAGCGAGACTAGTCATGCAGCTGGTTTTGCCAAGCGATCTTTATGATTATGCAGTTACTTACTTAGCACCTTGTAAACATCTGGATAGACAATATATAATGGGTGGTACTATACTAAACACTACCGTAAAAGAAAAGGATTTAGCGCTGATATGAAGGTATCAGAGCAGTGTGGAATTGCAGCATCGAAGGGAAACACATTTTTTGGGATTAATTAGGCGAAATATAGTATACAGGAAAAAGAACTAATAATACTGTTGTACAAAACAATAGTTATGCCTCATTTAGAATATTGTATACAAGCATGGAGGCTATATTGCTAGGATATTAATATGCTAGAAAGAGTACAAAGGAGACCAACCAAAATGATACCAAAACTTGGGAATAAAATGGATCTAAAAGAATGTGGTTTAACAACACTAGAGACCTGGAGATTGAGAGGAGATTCAAGATTCAGATAGAAGTGTTTAAAATATTGAATGGGTATGAAAATATTGACAGAAATATTTTTGTCTCGGTTAAGGAAGGGAGAGTTACATTAGCAAAGAAGCAGTGTAGACTAGATATTAGAAAATTCTTATTTCCACAAAGAACATTAAATGAATGGAACAGATTATCAGCTGATTGTATAGGTGCTAGTAGTAGTGTTATTATGTTTAAAAATAAAATCAATATATACCTCAGAAAGGTGGAAAACACTTTGATAGATAGGTTAGACTCTCGGTAAGCCAAACGGCTTCCTTGTCCACCTGTAATCTATAGTTGATTTTCTAGGTGGCAATCTTGTTAAACTGCAAATATTATTCTGAGTTTAATAACGTAACAAACATCATTTAACAAGAAGTAAAACATCAACATGTACAAAACAATAAAATACAATGCAATAAACTTTAATAGTCCCAAATAGTAAATTCACATGGTAGAAATTCACATTAAGGCCATATACAAATATTAGTTTCTCTATATTATAACAATGTTAGTAGTAGTAGTATTAGTAGTAGTATTAGTAGTAGTATTAGTAGTAGTAGTAGTCGTAGTAGTAGTAGTATTAGTAGTAGTAGTACTCATTATCACAGATGGTGCACAGTTCATAGTTGTTTCCCATTGTATTCCCCCTGTATGTTGGAGTCATAAGATCAAAATATTAAATAAACAAATAAACCCTGAGTAGATGCCCTTGTTTCATCAGCAAATTTCATCATCATTAACATCAAATTACTTACACAGTTATCATTTTGTACTGTTGTAAGAAAGGTAAAGGGACTTGGAGGCATGTGCCCTCATTGGGAGTGTCATTGATGCAACTGGAAGTTTTCATGAGTTTCAAACATTTTGAATGTCACTGTAACAGATTTTTAACAGAACTCTCCCATCTTCCAATCTAATGAGCCAACAATAGAGAACAGTGGTGCTAATTTCTGGTGCCAATGTAGGTTTTTTTGGTGTCCAACATGAACATACTTCCTACCATATATTATTATGTCCCTTGGGCATTTGATGTTATTTGTTAAGTTTGCGTAGCTGAGTGATCTTACAACACTTGTATGTGAATCTTATTTGTCTGCCTGTGTGTAGACGGTATATAAGCTACAATTAATAGATTCTAGACCTGTGATCCATACTTTCTGATGTTAGCATGTGAACACATGGCAATGTGCTTAGTAATTATTTATGAATGATGTTGCAAGAAAGTGTGTGAATTACGTTGCAAAATCATTAAGAGTGACAGCCTACTCCTGATGACATCCCTGCCAGACATAGCTGTAAGCAGAAGTGATGTCAGAACATCTACTCCGGATTCATTCTCACACTAGATCCTGCATCGTTACATTGTCTTTAAGAGCTAATTTTGGGTGCATTTTGCTACCAGCCATTTTAATGTGTTTGTATCTTTGCATGTGCCAGTTGTACTGAGTGTCATGAAACGTTATGGTGCATGTAATGGTAATTTCACTGTATTTGTCAGGGCACTGCTGTGGTGCATGTATTAGCAGTGTAAGTGCACTGTACAATGCATGTATTAGCTCCATTACTATATTTGTCAGTGCACTGTCATAGTGCATATACAGTATGTAACATATACACCAGGTACATGTATCATTAAGCATAAATCCTTTGAATTAAAACAACATCACTAACTCCATCGCAACCATAGACACTTTCTCAGGTAAAGAAACATTCTATCATGGAGTTCAAGAAATGAAATCAATTCTTCATATGAGGCTGCATAGTATTATGTAAACTAAGTAATGTTCATCTATTTATTAATATTCACACTTATGTAGGGTAGATTTGTCAGTTATTGAACAGTCAGTAGGATTCAGACAGCAGAGTGACATCACTAAGACATTACTATTATTCATCAGGTGAAAACACCAACATGTAGAATTAAAGAAGTAATGGCCAGCTTGACACTAGTTGGCTCCACTCATTTATATATCATAGAGTTTTAAAGTAAATATGTACAATAGCTGGTACTGTCCGATAACTGACACATTTACCCATTTATCAAACAGTTGCAAAATTGTAAAAAGGTTGCTTGATTAATTTATCTACCTATTTATCTATCTGTCTGTGTGTCTATTTCTCTGCCTGCCTGTCTGTCTGTCTAACTATCATCCTAAATGCAGCTTCAGCTTAAGCATATAGCGCTGCCTTAAGCAGACCACTATTTTTATGCAGACCAAGGCTGGTGTGCATTGAACATTTGATCTCTGCTTGTGTTAGTAGCAATTTTATTTTTAAATTAGAAATATATTACTTATAACCATAAATATAATGACACAAATATTATATATATATATATATATATATATATATATATATATATATATATATATGCATATTGTATATATACATTTGGTGATGATTTTGTTTGGATCATGGCATAAGATTAACTATAGGTATATCAGTGTATTTCGCAGTGTTTATATACAGCCACCCATATGGCACAGTCATAATCAGTAGCCTTGTCTCTTCCTCTCTCTGCATGGCATGAGCATTCAGTTGGAGAAGAAATCCATCAACGTTTCTCTTTTTGTCCAGTCATCTTCTGTTGTAGCTGATTCCTTGATGGCTGTGTAGATGTTTAGAAACAACCCAGGCAGCTCTTTGTCAAAGAACTTGTAGGGATAGCACGTGTTCCCAAGCATTGCCTGTGCCCTAGGTGACCTGCAGTTTGCATAACGCAATATTAATAAAACTGTAATCACAGTTCCCCAGACTGGCTGCATTTCATCTTATAAAATGTTGTTCTGCAATGGTCAGGTAACATTTATTCATTTAAAGGTTTCTTTTTATATTTAATCTGCAAATGTTACAAGTCTTACAGAAATTAAATACATGTATATACAGTAGCATCATGCTTAGCATTGAATTGTAGTACTAAAAATGTGAGATAAAGTCACAGAATCGGTTGCTCATATTATGGCATTAGAAATAAACTACATAGGAAACTATACTGCTTCGTAAATACAGGATAACCTTCATCAACTACCAACATCATAGACAAATTTTCCAAAGAAAGTAATACATTAAATTTATTATATAGCGTTAATATTTAGTGGAATCAGAATAAATTGGGTTGGAATCAGAATTGCTGTAATATATATGGAACTGGAACTGAAACAGTTTGTAGGGACTGGAATTATTATTATATGGATGTAATCATAATCAAGAAGGATGTAGTATGTAGTTGGAATCATAATCACTTAATCAACCCTAAGTCTGATTTGGTGAGTAAAGAATTATTTTTTTCTTGAAAATATATTTACAAAAAGCTTCTGTTAATATAGTGCATCCTTAAATAAACAGTTTGATGAATTTCTTTTTTTCATCTATAAATACTGTTCACTATGGGCATATTGAAATGTTACAAGCTGGAGATTGAACTAAAAGCTACCTCACCAGCTAGAAGGAATTTATTAAAGACATGTAATCTCGACTTTATTAGTTATCACATGACATTCATATGTATTTGATGCTATCACTAGCTGAGTTATTTAGCTATAATCAGATAATAAAGGCAGTCACCCATGCTAAAACTAACTGGGGTAAATTAGGAAAATTGTGATTCCTGGTAACCCATCCCCATTGCCCTGGATGAATGTTCTACCTGAGTTGGTTGGCTTTGCACTGGAGATAAAGAAATATGCCAATGATATCTATAAATTCAATCTTAGGGGATACTTCCACAATCTTGGACTTTGGATAATGGTCAAACCACAAATAATTAGCTCTTAAATCTTACAAACAAATAGTTGCCATGAATACGAACACTGAAAATAGACCAAACCTGAAATGACCAACACCCGAATCTCACCCCTGGGCCATATTTAACCAAAAAATTGTCAGCCAACATATACCAGGATGATTCAACAAGAATGCTGACGTGATGGCAGACAGTTATTGCAGGGTTATGCTTTCACAATTTTCAACTATAACTTAACAGATGTGCAACATTTGTGGATATATACATTCACATATATATGTAGATGGTGTAATTAAACAGAAAACATGAAATTATGTGGCTGGAACTCCATGTATAGCCTTTTGAAATGATAAGCCCCCCCAGTCACCGAATGCACTGAATATATTTTTAAAGCCTAAATCTATGAACCATCCCAATGGACCCACTAAGCCACATAACAAATTTCAGCTTGATAAAGACAAAACCTACTAATAGATGTGGGCCGACAAACATACATAGTTTTACATACATACATACATACATAAATACGGTGTGCACACATTAGGAAACATACATAACATACATACAGAGAAAATACTGTTTTATAATTCACAAGATGAAATCTTACTGATGATATGACTATATTTTACCAGCCATTAAAACTGCCTATAATTATATGTTAAGTTGCAGAATTGTGTTACAGAATATGGCATTAAATCATAATTATAAACAAATTCACAGTAGTCCGTTTTAACTTGTCAATGAACATGATAGCATATCATTTGACATGTTTAAATAGGTTCAAATGAAAACAGACAGATAAATTATGAAACAACTAAACAAAGTCAACTTACAACTTTTCATAGCGGTTATGTAGTTTCCTCAATGTTACGAGGAGATTGCACATTGATTCCACATAGCCAGCACGCTTGAAACGAGCCAGAAATTTGGCATCTGACTCATTGTTTTCATCCAACTCTATCTCCATCTTCTTTCTAAGAGCATCCTGCAAGCAGTGTCAATTGAAAACATAAAAAGTTACATCGAGCTTAGGTTTACCTTCTCTCAGTCATACATGTACATTTGGCTCTTTCTGCAGTCGTCCATTCCTTACACCACTGGCCTCTGATATACCAGTTGACAGTGAATGAAAACAACAATTTGATTGATTCTGAGGTTTCTACATTGTTTCAGTAATGGGTAAATTACTGGAAAGGTAGAAAGAGGTTACAGATGACAATGGTGAAGGGTAACAAGGCAGCAGAGTGAAGAAAGGAATCTGTATTAAAATAGAAAATGCTGAGGATAAACATGATTTGGAGAAGAAGGAATCTCGGTGTCTCACCCAATTATTCTTATTTGGTAGAACTACGGCCTTTGTTCCTTCAATTGCCCGCCTCACAACATTGTCTTGGTGATCTGGTTCTTGACTACAACAAACAAGAGAAAAGTAAATTGTACGTGCTGCATGGAATTCTGATTGGTTATATAAAAATCATCTGTGTCATTCGAGCTGACATGTCTGGTAAACCATCGTCACTGTCAGTGACAGACGTGTCCATGCCAGATCCAGCAAAATGACCAGTCACTCCCAGTCTGCCACCACTTTGTCATTTTCTGAGACTTGAAAATATTCACAACTTGACACAAGATGTCACATCATTGTTGCCATTTTTCACTATTGCTCATGTTGTCGATAATCATAACACTTCATTCGGATCCATGGTAAGGAGCAATCGCAATGCCACTGTTGCCAGCTCTGGCTAGAAACATATTTGAGTGTTGCACTAATATCTCTCTGGTAACTCTAAAATTAAATATCTTGCGAGGCCAATACCTTGTCCATTCCTGTATTGCTCAATATGCATATCCTCCTCTAGCAATAGAAAAACAGCAATTGATGACACATAACCACCCTTATGCCGTTGAGCGATATATCGTTTGGCCAGTCTAAAGGTTAAACATTATATTAATATTTCAAATCAACAGACATAACCATGTCTAGTTGTCATTAGGGAAAATGATGGTATTAGACATAAAGAACACATCCGAAAACACAACTACAGTGACATATATGGGTAAATATAATTATTAACCACATGATACTAATGTAACAGTGACTTGACAATGGTAACATTTAATCTGGTAGAAAATGACCGTTACATATTTACAGTTGTACATGTCACATTATCCCCAATAGACATGCAGTGCGCGATTGCAAGTGCGCAATTGCAAGGGCTTCAGTGGATGCATATTAACATCTTACAAGGCAAAAGTAGCACAAAGTGTTAATGGACCATTGAAAAAATAGCATACACATCACATGCATGAACAATACAGAGCAAAGACAGAGTCAGCACATCTACCTGTTTGGCACTCAATCGACAGACATGTACATGACAGGAACATATGCGGAATGGGGAATTCCCGTAAATGTCCTAACTAACGTTTCCATTTGCTTCAGTGAGCAACTCAATTTGCGGAAGCCACTCAAGCCATATGACAAAACTCATTTGAAGTATTGTACATATGTGTAATTTTGTTTCTTTGAGTTTTTTTGGAAATAATGACCGTTTCGCCATCAGAGCATGTACAGATTTGTGCGTCCTTTCTTCATCAGTATTAATGAGGACTGAGTTATGTTATGAGCATGTCAGAATTTCTGTCATTGGTTATAAATCATTGTAATATAGTTTCCCTTTTTATTTTAAACCTGCATTTAGATGATTTGTTGATATATACCAGATGTAATTGGACACCACAATCTTGTGCAAGAATGAAATAATTGGTAAAAATTCAAAAATTTACATTGATTAGATAGGACCAAGTCACACCAAATGCAGCTCAAGTGTAATGGAGGCAAATGCCAAAACAAGAAAACATAAAAAATTAAAAATCTGCCATGGCTCCATGCTCACTGATCATGGTCACATATCTTGTAAATGGTATGTTCTTTTGTTTGGGTAATAGTTTCAACCTCTTTTAAGCAAGGACTTATGCAAGGTTTACTGGTAGTTGTTATTTAGCAAGTATCTACTCATTGGCGCCATTGAGTATTACCATTAAAAAAATATTTTCCTACCCTATTTTCCTACTACTCTACTTAATCTACCAACTTATTTCTTGCCATTTAAAGTCGAGCATTGGCCCAACATGATATTTCTCAAAAACACTTTTAAAATAGAAATATAGATCAACAGAAACCAACCCACCTGTAAGCAATCTCTGGTTCCTTGCCAATGGTTGTGAGAAGCTTATACTTTTTCTCGTCAGACCAGAAGAATGGGTGCCTGGAAATGTGCACTGTCACTAAAGAAATAAATCTAATTTCACAGATAACTGATATGACTTTTGCGCTGCATATTTTTGTTTTACCAGAACATGGCAAATTAAAAAAACTTCTTATTTTTATTGGACTCTATGTTAAAAACAGTCCATTGAACGGAAGAAAGACTACTATAGTAAGTTATTCTTCAAAACAGCTACTACAAAAATGTAACATCATCAAGAAATGCATTTTAAATTTAAGCAAACCAATTTACAGTTACATATACAGTGGCCAAGTGGCACTGCTTTGCAATCGTCAATAATTGCCGAAGTTCAACAAGTCCAAATACCTCCAATGACCGGTGCCTAAGAACTCGATAAGGTACTATCTCAGCATGGGTACATATACAACACAATTCTTTTATGTGCTTACTGAGAGGAATGTCGATCCTCTCACCTCAAGAGAGCTGTGGTTAACGGCCTGTCTTTTGGCTCAGTTCTCAGCATGCTTGTGACCAAATCTAGACCACAGTGCTGATTGTCCAGTGCTGTCAAGGTTGGCTTGTTTTCCACAGTCTTGTCTGACTGGTCAAACTCTGACTCAGCATGATAAGGGTGTATGCCCCGTGATGCGATGAAGTACAAGACCATGCCACAAACCTACAAGTTGTACAACACACAACAGTGGGTCATTCAAACTAAAAAAATGAATATTTCTAACTACAGACTACTAAAATAAATGTACCTATTTTTTGAAACTCTGTACAGTGTATATGTGGCGGGAAAATTCTATTGTGAGTGATCGTTACATTTCTGAGGCTCCGTTCAAATGGTAAATTTATCGAACGACAAACTTTTTTAGAACCACATTTTATTCAGTACGTTTTATAAACGTCCAGTACAGTAGTGTGTCACCATTCTACTACAGATTTCAAGCAACCATTGTTGTGCGAACGAAACCTTTACTTGCTCGTTTACACAGTTCAGCAAGTCCCCAACTATCGCCCACATAAACATTGCTCGTCACGTACAATGGCGACGCAGTCGGACGAACCGACACAACCTACTCCGTCTGCTAACAGTGAGAACTTTTACTTCATAGAAGCCGATCAAATTGTTGTCAATGAACTACTTACGTTTGTGTCAGACAAAATCAACAGTCTTCCTTCCGTATGACATGATCGTCAAGCTACTGGTCGATTTTTATTCTGACGATGACATTGCATCCGCCAAGAACATTCTATTCCAGACAGCGTTTAATGTCCGTGACGCCCCGCGGCTTATCAAGCGAAAGGGCAAAGATAAAAATCTCAACAACATACAAGATATTTTGAACATTTTCCTTGAGATGCCTCCCCAGTCCGTGCCTTGCTACGTAGCCAAGGAGTTGTCTCGCCTTCCGCCATTATCAATGAACTGTTTCGATGTATCATCGCTGGTGAAAGACATGGAGTCAGTTAAACTCCACTTGTTAATTTTACAAGAGTCCCACGAAACGTTGATGAAGGCACAGATCGATAAGTGCCAAGTGCACAGTTCACCTGAATTCGTTTCCGCTGAGCACCATTCTGCACGCTCTGCTTGCGCTGTCTCTGTTGACACGGATGAGCAACATGTCATCGATGTAGTTGATCAATTCGAGTGCACCGATGACGACCTGGTCCTCCTTGCCAGCATTCAACAGACGACTCCACCTCCTACGCATCGTCAACGCAAGGGCGTCAACAACAACCGGCACACGTCTGTTTCTACTCAGGCCAGACGTAACACCTATGCTGAATCGGTGACCAGAGGCCGCAGACAACCGAACAAGCATGGGCGTCATGCATCGTTGACCACCACCCAGACCGACTCGGCCATGATTCGCGGGAATGGCACGTCGTCCAATATTCGCTCCGCTAACACAAAGAGACGCGTGAGTACATCCAAAGCCAGAAAACAAGTCGGTGTTTTCATCACGCGACTCGCAAGATCGACTAACCCCAAAGACCTGGCGACACACGTCAAGCGAGAGACTGGCTTGTCTGTGTCATGCGAACCTTTGAGAACAAAATTTGACACCTATACTCGTCTTTCTGTGTTGGACTGCCACCTCGTGATCAACACCTACTGCTAGACTCTAGGGTGTGGCCGTCTGGTGTTATGGTCCTTGCTTTCCTTGAATAAGTGGATATTTGAAACCCAGATTGCATTGTTTCTAGTTAACATTCAATCATACAATACTTAATGGATTGAAAATTGTAACGTTTAACTGTCATGGTTTTAAGTCATCTGTTCATGATATTATACTGCTTTGTGAACAGTTTGATGTCATAATTTTGCAAGAGCTATGGCTTTCCAGTGAAGATGTCTCTCTATTGCGTTCTATTCATAAAGCATTTGAAGCATATGCGGTCAGTGCTATGAATGACCAACTCGGTATACAAGTTGGACGCCCATTTGGTGGTATTGGTGTTTTATGGAGAACATCGATTTCACATGCATGTACTATTTGTGATTTACAAGATAATAGATTACTTGGAATTGACATTGATACAAATGATGGTAAATTGTTTATTTTAAATGTATACCTGCTTTACCAGTCATCTGACAACTTTGAGGAATTTTGTAACTACTTGGCTAAAATTGCGTCTATAATTGAAGAAAAGGACACAACCAATGTTGTTATCACTGGTGATTTTAATGCTGCTGTTAACACTCCTTTTGAATTTGAATTAATTGCTATGTGTGAGAATATTGGTTTGGTTATCTCAGATTATGAGATTCTTGGTCGAGCTAGCAATACGTATACATACGTAAGTGATGCTCACAACTCTATCTCATGGTTAGATCACTTTATCTGCTCTCACAGTGTAAACTCGATGATCACTGATTTATATATATTAGATAAATGTCCTAGTTCGGATCACCTCCCTGTAGGACTAGAGATCTCTACTGCTCTAACTGCAGACAGATGTGTTAATAATGAGAAACATGCTGACAAAATGCCTCCTATCTTTAGATGGTCTAATGCAAAAGATTGTAATATCAAAGAATATGGAAAGTGTAGTGCTGTTCATCTAGACAGAATACACACTACAGACTTGTGTGTGTGCACTAATCCTAACTGTTCAAACAGACAGCATATAAGTGACATTGACAATTTATTCGATGATATATGTAATGCGCTTCGGGTATCTAGTCTTGAAATGATTACTACATGCAAAAAAACATTGTGCCAAGACTACATTGTACCTGGATGGAATGATTATGTTAAGGAAGCGCACACTGAAGCTAGATATTACTATATTTTATGGCGTGATATGGGAAAACCTAAGCATGGCCCATTTTGTGAACTAATACGGAAAAC
This sequence comes from Oasisia sp. SBJ-2009, assembly GCA_964017155.1. Taxonomy (NCBI): domain Eukaryota; kingdom Metazoa; phylum Annelida; class Polychaeta; order Sabellida; family Siboglinidae; genus Oasisia; species Oasisia sp. SBJ-2009. Next base: position 14,652,566 of record OZ024854.1, read on the forward strand.
TAGGTTACATTTTAAATATCTGCTTAAACAGTGTCAACAACGCGAAGATATGGCTCGAGCAGATGCCATGGCTAAATCGATGCAAGCTAAAGATGCAGTCAGTTTTTGTAAAAACGTATCCAAAACATACAAAAAAGGTTTACCCAATGCTACAACTGTCAATGGCGCTAATGAACCTACGGCCATATCCGCCATGTGGAAAACACATTTTGAGTCCTTATTAAATAATGTAACCACAGATGCAAATATGCAAAATGTGAAAGAGCGTGTACATAACACAGAATATTTGTGTTATAAAAATAACTTAGTCATAACTCCTTGCATGGTAAAAAATGCTATTGATAAGTTAAAATGTGGAAAAGCATGTGGTAACGATGGGCTATCTGCCGAACATTTTATTCATTCAGATAGGCGCATAACTATACTGTTGTCCATTTTTTATAATAGAGTGATTTCTCATGGTCATCTACCTGATGACTTTATGAAAACTATTATAATTCCATTGTTAAAAAAAAAAGTGTGGAGACACGAGCAATGTAAACAACTACAGACCAATTGCGCTTGTAACCGTTGCCTCAAAAATATTGGAAATTATATTGCTGGAGATGTTGACACCATATCTTAATACAACCGACAATCAATTTGGATTTAAGAAGGGACACTCCACTGACCACTGTATATTTGCTTTAAAAAATGTTATTCAGTACTATAAAAGTAACAATAGCCCTGTATATTCATGTTTTTTAGACGCTTCAAAAGCATTTGACAGAGTCAACCATTGGACGCTTTTTAGAAAATTGCTTAATCGAGGTGTGCCTGTTATACTTATACGTATCCTGTTGTACTGGTACAGAACCCAAACTTTCTGTATAAAATGGGGTTCTACAACATCATAGTTTTTTAATGTTTCGAATGGTGTTCGACAAGGTGGGATTTTGTCCCCATATTTATTTATCGTATACATTGATGATCTGAGCAATATGCTAAATAGTGCTGGTATAGGTTGCCATATACACAACTGCTGCATTAATCACGTGTTCTATGCTGATGACATATGTGTTATTGCTCCCAGTCCTAGTTGGCTTCAGGGTTTACTGAACATATGTGCAAAGTTCGGACTTGAAAATGATGTTGAATATAACCCTATCAAGTCGTTATGTATGGTCTTCAAACCACGTGGTTTTAACCTGAAATGTCCAGATATATATATGAATGTAAACAAGCTTGCATATGTCAAAGAAGCAAAATATTTAGGTGTGATAATATGCAATGAACTGAAAGATGACAGAGATATTTTGAGACATCTACGCAATTTTTATGCTAGGTCTAATAGCATTAAATTATCAGAAAATTTCACCACTGTTCCGTGGGTGTTAAACTACATCTGTTTCATGCGTATTGTTGTACAACTTATTGCTGCCAATTATGGGTTAACTTTAATAAGGGCTCTTATTTAAAAGCTAGTTGCCTACAGCAATATGCATAGAAGGATTTTGGGATATAGCCGACGGGACAGCGCGAGTGGCATGTTTGCTGGTAATGCTATAGATACATTTGACGCCCTATTGCGTAAGAACATTTATGGTTTAAAAAAACGCATTTTTTACATAAATAACGACTTGATTAGGGTTATGTACAATTGTTTTGAAATAGTAAGTGGCCCAATGTGGATTAGCTGGGCCAATTCGTTATACACGGTTAATCTGTAAGATAGTCATCATGTCTCGCATATAACTTTATTATTATTTATTTATTATTATATATATTTTTAAAGTCAGTAAGTTGTTTATATAACTTACTTTCCAAACTGCGTTTATTTACCTGAATTAATTGCATATTTATTATACAATCACATCCTGTATATTGCTAATTATTTTATTTGTTTTTTGTATACAATTTTACACTCATCTAACTTATAACTTTATATATTTTTATCTATTCATTTTTTAACATAATTATTTGAAGTGTTATATCTACGTAGATGTGCTATTGTATGTACCAATTGTATATGGGTTTTTACCTGAAATAAATGTGTTCGTATTCGTGAATGCAGGGCGTGACATTGATTGGCCCGATGTGTTTTAAAGCATTTTTAGTGGATCAATGTTCAATATATCGATGCCAGCATCATCCTGGTCTTTGAGACAGAAAAAGAACAACAATCTCTCACCTGGATATCGGTGGTGTCTTTGTAGCAGAATACCTCCTTTCTTGGATGCTTTATTACCTCTGCTGCAATCCACGCTCTAGTCCCTATAAATGGAACAATAGGACAAAACATACCAAAACACAATAGTCTTATTCTTTATAGTGTAAATGATAGTGATAATGTTTGAAACATTCTGGAAGGACATATGCCAAACTTACAGTACCCAATGTTGATACATTGGCTATATTTTGTGAAATTCTGGCTTCAGATGTTTTTATTCATGACAAACAATTACTCAAAGGCCTCAGACATTTAAAAATCAGCCAAGTGGTCCTGAAGCCCTTTGTTGGATCATAGTCACTGCTTAATCTCTTCACCATAATCATCTAATTGGCATTTTCTCTGGTTATTCATATGAGATGACCAGAAACACAGCCAGACTTTGTGAAAACAATATCAATAAAGGATATGATTTGTTCACTCTATAGTTGTCTAGAGTATTCAATTTCTAGCCTTGTCAATTTCACATACAGGTGACACTATAGCTTTAACCAGTAGACACCACAGTCACATCAATTTAAAGAATAACTTATCTGGTTATTCATATGAGATCACCAGAAACACAACTAAAGATAGTGAAGATGGAGTTGTCTACAAGTAATCCACCCCATTTTAAAGATATTTAAATAAGTATCAAAATAAACTCAACTTGCAATGAAGTGACAGTTTAATTGATGGAGTTCCAGCTAGCTTTCCAGGAATGCCACCTGGCCTTCAATGCATACCTGCATGGCAGTGGCAAGTCATGGCTAAATAATAACCAATTATCCATGGTTTATTGCAGGCTGCCTAGCCTCCAGAGAGGATGTCAAGCCAGGCAGGCCTGAATAAACAAGTATGCTTTCCCAGCTTGTCTGGGCAGGCACTGTCAAAATGTGGACATGTAGCTTTTGGGGAGGCCCTGGTGTGCCTTTAGAAACATTAAATCAAATACAAAGTGTAGTAACTTCACTGTAATTAGCTAATTGGCATTTTCTCTGGTTATTCATTTGAGATGACCAGAAATACTGCCATATTGTGTGAACCCTATATTTATCTGGCTTATAAATTTTCTCTCTTTATCAACTGTCACTTACAGGTGACTATATATCTTTAACCATGCAGTAGACATCGAAGTCACGTAACTTTTTTAAAGATACTTAAATAAACTTCAAAATGAACACAACTTGCATAGAAAATTGGTAGTTTAAACGAAGATATAGCTTAAAACATGCAGGCAGCAACTGTCTGGTTTAACATGAATCTGCTGGGTAATTGATACAGCCCCTACCATGACTAGAGATCAGCCATTAGGTTACAGTTACCCCTATACACTCTACTGGGCTATTGATACAGCCCCTACCAGAGCAACTACCAGGGTAGTTACAGTCATAAAAATCACCACTTTAGTTCATGTCCTGAGGTCTGCTGAAGACCTGCAGAAACAGGCCAATTTTTACATTTTGTTTTTTTGGGGGGCCCTGAGATGTCCTTACAAAAGACTAGTAAATTACACATTTCTTGTTTGCAATACCCTCAGATGTCTAGGCAAAATTAGAGGAGAAGCTATAGAACGGTTTTTGAATAAAATAGGAGAACCAGTGCCAGTTTTGAGGCCCCTAAACAAGCTAGGAAGCTTAAAAACAGTGTCAATCAAATTTAAATATCTTGTGCATAGTGACAGCACCCTAAAAAACATCCGTGCAAAATTTGAAAAATAGATCTCCAACAGTTTCTGAGGTCTGAGGTCTAACCCTGAGGTCTAACAGCACACAGAGTATATAGAGTGATGCCATAAGTCGGTTGGACCTTTGGCCCAAAGGATAAAAATTCATGTGGAGATTTATAATTTCCTACAGTTCACTGGATAATTTTGCTGCAAAGTCGTTGCGCATACGGACAATGCCAATTTGTTTATTGGTATGCTGGACGGTCTACATAATACTGTATGCAGTGCTCTGTTTGCTGAATTTGCTGCGTCTTGCATTTCCTGACACTGTCACGATCATTTGGAAAGTACGACATTTGTGGCCATGTATTACTATGGTGTGCACCTGGAATGAAGAATAATCCAAGTTTGTTTATGCCAACTACAGCGCATTTTCAGCCATAACTGGCACAGTGTTATAAAACACAAATATGTGTGGAATGGTGTTGAATGCTTAATTAAAAAAAATGATGTATCAAATGTTGGCAAAGATACAGTCATAACAGCATAATTGAGGTGGGTACGAATTCTACACATGTGCCAAAATGACAATGCAGGTTTGCAGGAGAATCTCAACAAATAAAATAGTTTGAAAGAATAACGTTTCACTATGAAAGACAACCTCATGCTTTTATGATCAATAAGTGCTGATTTTTAGCCTTGCATGAGATAGCACAGAAATCATTGGTGTCAGAATTCCCAATAACTCTCTTCTAGAACACCTGAAAGTATTCGCGTCTTAAGTTTTCTACGTGACTTGCAATCTTTCTTCTCTCTCCGTGAAGGCAGCAGTAACCCCAGTTTGTAAAAAATGCAATGTCACCAGGAGTTAAATTTAAGATTTTGGCCTGCATACAAATGACTGGGTAAAAACAACCCTGGCACAAAAAGGTTTGCAGAACCTAAAGCCAATTACTACATTCACTAAACTAAAATAACTGAATAACTGCTTTGTATGCAATTATTATTACTGTGACCTAGCCGGTCATCTGTGATTGCATGCATGCAAATATTCAAAAGATCCCGATTTAAAATGCCTAATTTTGTGTCAGTAATATTACGTATTTTGTATATTTTAACAATACATTATACACCATTTATTTTCAGCAAAATATGATTTCATTGTCCGAGAGAGGCCTTTAAATGAGAATCTATGAAAGACTGACCTGGCAGATATCATGTTGCTCTAGTTACATAATGCACATTATTATTATGTAAATTTTGTTAGTAAGGCAACATTTCTGATGGTGTCATGGTGCCACTCTCTGGTCCTATCAAATGCAAACCTTCCACGTGCGTAAAGCATTCAGTTTGTTCATCCACAAACATACGACTGCTACCAAAATCGGCGAGCTTCAGCTGCGGCCCAGAGTTGTGAAACACAACAAGGACGTTTGGTGGCTGCAACATTAGAACGTAATTAGAAGTAATTAAAGAACTGATTACATTAAAATATTATGGTACATTCACAGACACTTTACATGTGATAAAGAAATACTGATAACAACTTGATGTAGGCAGAGCATAAACATAAAATTATTTTAAACAGTTCTTAATTAACCTTTCAGTGTTTCAAACTTCATAAATAACATAAAAATTTACAATATTATACTTCAAGTTTTAATAATTGTAATACTAACTGTTATTACCAGAATTGTATAAATCTGACAATGTAAGGACAAAAAAATTGCCAAACTTATGTCATCTTTTGTTCAGTTTGTGAGAGGACTGTTTTGTAACGTGAATATTATAATGGTAATATTTATTAGTATTTTCATAAGAAATCTATAACATCTTGCAAAAACAATTTACTAATGTAATCTTTCATAGCGTCATACAATTTAGAAATTAAAAAAATTGTTCTATGTAAAAACCATTATACTGTATATTTTGGCAAGCAATAAATAAGCCTGTGAAAGTTGTTGTATACCCTAAAACAGCTCCGATATGTACCTTAATGTCTCGGTGAAGAAACTTATTAGGTTTGTGTGTGTGAAGGTGGTTCAGTCCACTGAGCACATCTCTGCACAACATAGGAACCTTTTCATTCCACTCTTCGGGTGACTGTTTTGTCACTTCGTCTTCTTCAAACCACGTATCCAGCGAGTGCTCACACAGTTCAGTGACGATGTAGCAAGAAGTACTGGTAGGCCATTCCGTCAACTAAACCAACATTGGATAGGTTCAACAATACACCCAGGAATACTGTATGAATTCATGGTCAATTGGGTACCATGATAACCAACTAAAAGCTTGAAAGAAGTCCTGGAAAGGCCAGCATTTGTGTTGTCACCTGCAGTTACTCTCCCGTTTGCTTGTTGGGATTATGGCAGGGCTTGACAGTGGCACTGGCCCGATGCGTATTTTAAAGCTGTCGGGCCAGTTTGGGCCACCAGTTTTAAAATTCTAGTGGCCCGGTGAGCCAGTGGTTTCAATCCCCTACTGACCACTGTCGACGTTTCCGTAACCCGACCCTTCACAAAAAATAGAATGACCTTAATAACATTAGTCTATTTATTAACGTTCGTTTTATTACATTTTATCTATAACTTATTACACAACTTTGTCTAGAATGTTTTCGTGTGTCCACGAAGACTTCCATGCACTGTGGAAGTCATATTTTGTAAATGCCCGCATGATTAGCGAATGGCGGGAATCACTCATTATTCACCCAATCAGCGATCTTGTTACACGTTGCCATTGACTAGGTGTAGTAGGTGATGTCGACATGTCGTTGTTGTCTGCGTGAATGATAAAACAGTAGTGCTCATTCCATAATGGAAAGACATCTACGCAATTTGTTATACTATCAAATGTTTGACAGTGTTGCAAAAAACGATTCATGCAGCGATGAATTTTGTAAAACAATATTGGAAGAAAGAGAGCAAGTGTTTTGGACAGCGTTCAAACTGTCACCATCGCACGTGGGCTCTTGGCCATGCACACCGACGCGATGTTTACGTAGTCATAGGCTAGCCTGTCATTAAATGGGGCACGGTTTATCTGTGTTCTAATGCTAATTTATCATGGTATCACGTGTGCCTGATTCTGCAGTAACAGTTTTCAGGCACAACCAAAACTAAGAAATGTTTTTCATGACAGACAGCTATAGTTTCAAGGCCCTGACCGTTAGGAAATTACCTTGTAAGACACGATGTTGGGATGTTGTCCTAACGTTGCGAGATTCTCCACTTCGATTTCCATGCGCCTCTTCCACTGCTTGTCACGCTTGCCTTTTTTCATAATTTCTTTAACTGCCACCTCCTGTCCATCAGTCATAAATCCCAAGTAGACTGTCCCATAGCCTCTAAAACAAACATGGTATTGTGAAGTGAAAACATCCAAATGAAGTGACACTTCCCAAAGAAGTGGAGATGGTATTCCAATAGGTGGGGTGAAATTAATGGCACTTGGAACAGTCTGATGGACTGGCTATCATGTTATATAATGGTCTTATGGACTGGATATTGCTTTACATAAGTCTTATTGACTGAATATCCCATTACATATTGGTCTCATAGACTAGATATTGCACTATATGTGAACTTACATTAAATATTATTCTTGATCAAATATGTGGTCATCATGTTAAAAACTTGCAAAATGTATTCCATTCTGTTAACACTCGTGACACTGACCTAGACTGAATTGAAGACGACATGAAATGAACTGTGCAATCACTTCACAGGTAATAATTTATATAAATTCAACGCTCTTATCTACACATCTATATATAGAAGTTTCCTACTCCTATCAAATACATGGCATTCTTAACAGCAACCAGTATCCTTCTTTGATAAGTCGCTTATGTCAGAGCAAAAACTGCAGAGAACTGTCTAGTTTAAAGGGACATAGGCACTTCGAGGCTTTACGTTTTTATTGCAGAATCATGTTAGAACATAAATGATATCTATTATAGCACACTGATTTTAACAAGGCAGAATGAACATTTAAATGTTAAATATTTACAAGAGTCAATGCACTGTCATCAAATGCCACTCTATGGGAGGCCGTACCCTGACGTCGGTGGAGCTTAACATGTCAACATCACTGTGTCATGTCACAGACCGAACATTCATTGAACTATGGTTGAAATGCCATAAAGGAAAGTATGCAAGCAGTGCATACGGGATTTTATGTAGCCGAGACAACTGTGTGGTGTGTTGCGGCTGAGGCGATAATGACTTCCAGATGTTCGGCCTAATGACACATCCATCTATCGCTGTCAGCGGACCGCAACATGTTTAAAGGCGGCCAGCCTTTAATCCAGTGAGGGAGAAGCTATTAAGACCCCACTTCTGTGTTTGGTATTAGGGCGTCAAGTTATGTATTTCATTTGTTGCTTCTAAATCCGCCCTCCTCCCCACCTTTCTGCCTAGGTATGCTTAGCATTAAACAAATATTGTACACCGTTAGTGAACAATAAAGTTCGAAAATGTCGCAACGCTTTCCCATATTTTGGTTTGGACACATATTAGTCGGGTTTTAGTGCGCTGACAGGCTTTTGGTTTTGCTAACGGTAATAGTTTTATTATGTTTATATAGGATAGGCGGAATGAACCCACCGTTAAGGTAATTGCATGTCTCTATTGGTGGTGGAATGTTTGTATTGATTGCTTAGGTTTATATTCATAGTGGTTTTATGCTTCTATGACAAGGTGTGCCTGGAAAACTTTGATGGGGCTGTACAAGTGTTCAGTTCATATTTCCAAAGATAATAAAACGTCATAGTTGGCCAATTTCATATTACATGGGACTTGTGTCGGTTACTGCATAAATATTCTGTTTGTCACTGTATTTGTGAAATGAAATTTTTTTGAGATCATGTTACTGTTAAGACTGTAATTAAAGCATATACATTTTGCCTGTCAATATTCAGTGACCGAATACCACCCAATGAACCACCTAATATCAGTATCACTATGTGCCTGTCTGCTGGTTAAATGATATTGTAATGCACATGTGCACACTGCAAATGTAAGCAATGTAATAGTTTTCTTGAAATCTGTAGCAGTGCTTTTTACTCACAGACTGGAACATTTCTTGCTAAGTCTAGTTTACGAGTCACATTCCAAATTGTGCAGGCGTTAGAGGTGATCTACCACGTCTTCACTGTTATTGGCCTTACAAGCGTGATGCAATAAAAGTAAATAAGACAGCATATTTACTTTTCTTTTACTTTAATGAGCAAGCATAAATGTCTTTCAATGTATATGGTGGTAAAGGACGTGGTTTTTAAAATATTACCATATGTCAATGGGAAACTTGTAGAACTAATAAACCAGGTAACTCGGGCCTCATGCTGTCAATTGCCAACGTCCCGTTATCTCATTACGCTGCATTCATTCAGAGATATATATATATAAATTATTTAGCTTAGCACATTATCCGTTTGCCCACAGAGTTTGAATGATGAACACAGTGTCGACGTACAAATCATCAAATGGGAAATGTCAAGAATCTGCCAAAACGTTTAAATGAAGCATAAATATATCAGGGAGAATACTTACCCTTTACCAATTTCAAAGGCTTCGCTTCTACACATCAAGACCTGCTCAAGTCCTTTGACAAACTTGTCAGGGTGATTCTCCTGCAGCTGATTTAATTTACCTAGTTTCTTTCTCCACACTTTACTTTCTTTCTGCCATGCACATTGCTTTCTCTGAAACATTACGTGAATATGATAATGTATTAACTTAAATTAACCACCATCAAATGCTACACATACGTTTGGTTTTACATCCTCACAGCAACATAACATTGTGATTCACAATGTGGCCATGCATTATTGACTTATTGTGCCTCACACTAAGAATGAGTGATAAACAGTTTGTTTATGTCTACCGCACCGTCTTTTCGGCCATAAAGGTGTGCTAAAGTGCATTATTTATAAAACATAACTATAAGTGAGATGACACTAAAATGATTGAATTATTGCTATGAAGTATCAAATGTAGGCCAAGATTCATTTATAACAAAAAAATGTAGGTGCGTTTTTGAACTAGAAAGGCAGACTGAAAATTTACAACGACTAATTCAGATAAAGATTTCTTATGCATAGTGGCAGTACCCTAAGATACATCAACTCTAAATTGGATCCTCTACAGCTTCTGAGATGTGGGAGCTGACAGCACATGGCAAATGCAGAGAGATGCTGTAAGTCCATTGGACTTTCAACCTAAAGGATTAAAAATGGGTCGAGCAATAGGATTTTTTCTGGATATATTGTAAATATAAGTCAAACACAACATTTTCTTTTATTATACATTATTTATTTCACTTATAGTTAAGACAACAGAAGTGTGTAACAATACTGTGAATTGACCCAATGTAACTTACCACTGAATGATTGTGAACACGGCTTGATCTAGAAGTATTTGATCTAGTAGATCCTCTTGTATCACCGGTCTACAACATAAAGGAAACTGTGTGTATGTGTATGTATGCGTGCATTACATTGATAAAAGTCATAGAATTTTATCAGTCTGTTTGATTTTTGGTTGAAATCCATGTTAAACAAATTCTTTAAAGTGACCACGCCTTCAGGCCATAATGTGACCAGTTACAGCAGTCTAAAACAGCCAACAAACTTCCACAGCATTGGCCAATGTTCCAATCCCAACTGATTTTCTATCTGTACATTGTTTATTCACATTTCTCTCCTTTTTCAAGTTTACAGGAAACTGCTCAATTCCTGTTATACTAACTTTAGCAGGTTTGACACAAATATTTAAATGCAACTAACAAACTCTAAAAAATGCAAATAAATGGACCCCACAGTTTCTTGTCCATGGGTGTCTAATCGTTAGTGTGTAATTCTGTGTATACAAAACAAGGTTGATAACAAATTAGATCTCACACATGCCAATTGTTATTCTGGGCATCGACAGAACACTAACTGCTATTGTCAGTATGTCATACATAACAAAGTTGGACTACATATTATGGTAAAACGAAAACAACAAAACACAATATATCTACTTGAAAATACAGTACCAGTTAAAACAGATACAATCATGACTGAACTCACCTGTGATGGTGTGGAGAAGACTGACGATGAAGTAGATCCTGACCTACTGGAAGTACTTCCAGATGACAAATGTCTTGAATAGTCTGCAGATACATCAGCCTACAACATATCTGTACCTCTACAACAGTGTGTGCGAGTGTGTGTGTGTGTGTGTGTGTGTGTGTGTGTGTGTGTGTGTGTGTGTGTGCAAGATTTGTTTATGAGCCAGGTATGATCACTTATGTTCCTGATATATATATACATGTATGATACATATATATATATATATATATATATATATATATATATATATATATATCATACACAACAATATATATCTTACACAAAGGCACATTTTATTATCACTAATGTCAGCCTGCTTTTGTGCTAATGACTGCAGTGCGAGTCTCGGGGTACGTTGTATTATTTGTTCTGGCAACATCTGAAACTCATGTAGCAAACTCCAAATGATTAGTAATCCTTGTTGGGATCGCACGCTGTTTGCGCTTGCCTCCCCGTTTTCTAGACATGTCCCAAACGTCTCATTAAGGAATAAGTTGCATCAGGCAGTCGGGGTGTGACCGTCCTGGAGCCAGGCCAAAGAGCTCGAATGAAGCACATCGTCAAAAATGTGCTGCCAAATTGCGTAACTCACTGGACGTTGTCAGTGGGCAGCTGAAGTTGACCACCAACTTCATTCACATCACGGATGGCTGATTACGTTCACATATAAAATACTGTGTCCCTACATATAAAAACTATACCGTGACGATCACTTTATCTTCACAAACTATTAGTAGTGTGCGCAATCCTCAGTTCACCATAAATCCACAGACACACAGTAATTAGCAGAGCACAATTAGGCCTGCTGCCTGTTAGGCACTACCACAACAGATATATTAGTGAGGTGACTGTATTAAAGGGACTAATATCTTATACTGTACTATTAAAACCATCTGCAGCTGTCCTGATGTGACTCAATTATGAGGTATTACTAGGGTGGCATTAAACCAAGGTTTGACTGTACATGTAATTCCTTTCAGATTTAGATTTGTGGGTCAGTTATGGATATTTGTTGCAATTTATCGCATTAATACAACAAGGCAACAATTGCAATTTTGGTATTGTGCAGAAGCAAAATAAGATTTTAATTGGCTACAGTGTCCTAAATAAGTGACATATAAATTAATGCTGATGTATTTATATAGGTATCCCATAGATGTCGTACATACCTTTTTACTGGTATGTGCATTAAACAAAATAACAATATGTAATATTATACAGCTGTAAAATGGATCGCATATGCAGATATAACAGTTTTGCACTTACTAGTAGTTAAATTATGATTTTGTCAATAAATCAGTGATACAACCTTTGGTGATCAGCTTTCCAAGATACATATCATAAATTCATAATAACAAACCAATAACCAGCACAGTATTACTCTCTGGTACATATGTTTTCTGTCTTGATACTTTTTACCCAATATATTTATGATTTTCTTGGGCATCCTTTCTGTCTTTAAATTTTACTCATACCCACCATGGCGGGAGAGGGTGGTGGTGTCAGGCTTGATGACGTTGATTTAGTTCTGGGAAAGACCAGTGAATCATATCTCCGCTGTAAAAAACAAACCATTACATTACATTAGCTATATATTGTGAAATTCTGGCTTCAGATGTTTTTATTCATGACAATGAATTATTTAATGGCTTCAGGCATTTAAAAATGGGCCAAGTGACCCTGGACTATATAAGTTGGTAAATATGAAATAAATGTGTTTTATGTATCACTGTAATCACTTGTGGTATTGATACAACCCTTATATCACTGTTACCACTTGACCCAATAAGTCAGAGTGCCCCACCCATCAACAATGGAAGACTGGGAATGCAACTTCTCTCTGGCTGAGGCCTGACCAGTGGCCACTAGTGAAATACACAGATATCCACAGGAGGTCCATGTCCTGAGAGGGGCTAAAAGGTTCATGCAGAAACTGTCAACATCTTAACATTTTGCTTTTTTGGGAGGTCTTGAGAAGCCCTTAAAAAAGACTAGTGAACTACAAATTTCTTGTGTACAAAGAATATACCATCAGATATGTCTACAGTATGTGCCCATACTTTCTCAGTCGACTGTGAATAAGTGTCACACTTGTTGTCAACTGTATAGCCATGACAAGAGCGACCATTGTTCGGGTAATTATCGCCACCCCGCATGAATCAAGTGCAGATGGGGCACTTTATCCGGTGGTCCGCCATTACAATTACATTAAAATTGAAAGGGCGAAGTCGAACAATGGCTAATAAGAGAAAAAGACAACTGAAAATTGGTCTTAAAATAGCCCACTATATTGCAGAGGTGAAAAGAAAAACGATAAACCGTAACTCGGCTAAACAAAATATGGCATGAGTTCACAAAACTGAGACAAATATGGAGCTACGTGAAGGCGAGACTTAAATAATGGCGGCACCAATGGAAAAAGGAGGGACTCGGTAATTGGATAGGGTGGTGGGAGCTGTAGGTAGGTCATATTTAATTTTATCAATTTTGGTGAGCAACTTGGGCGCGGCCATGTCTATTGCACCCTGTGAAGCGACGGAGCCAGGCTAAGTCTATGTTAGGCAGTAAATGCAATTTTTAAGATTTAGTGCAATTGACTGTAACTAGGCTACGTATTATTACATTGAGGGCATTTGAAATGCTGGCATATGTGTGTCCCATCAGATTACTACAGTAGTAATCCCATGCATTCCTTTATTAAACACATCACAATTTGTTACCACCTCTAAAAGTTAATGTACATAAAAAACTTACCTCATCTTTCACAGGCACGACAGTTACATACTGCAAAATTCAAAACTTCATTAAACAACCTAAGAAATGTAATGAGACTACAATGTGAAATATTCATGCAAACTTCTGGTCAGCTAGATCATAATGACATTATCTTTATTTCCATACTACAGATAATTAACATCACATAATTATTGCAATCTTTGGGGATATGATTACAAAACTATTTACAATCAGTATAGTATATTACAATGATTTCATCAAAATAATATGTGCTACTTAAAATATCAGAAACATCAAATAAATAATTTTAATGAGATTCAAACAGAGTCTATATAACTTTGGAAATCGGTTTTTTATTTCAATAATTATTCAGCGTTAAAACTAAAATCTATAAAAAAAAAACTGCATGTCATAAAAACATCATTCAAGCTTTAAAATCGATGTAGGTATTTAACGATAATTATATGAAAAATATAAAATATTTACCTTCCCATCTTGAAGTGTAGACTGCAATATAAACACATTTGATAAGAATTCATGAATGTTTCAAAAAATCAATTAAACTATAAAGATTAATCTTCTTAATTAATCATGGATTCGTTTGATAATATAAAACCTGTTTAATGAAGTTCAGAACATAGTTTTTATTAATCTTATTAACATAATGATTTCATGTAATGTTTTTTTATTTTTTACATATGACTAATTTCGTTAGAACACGTCACATATTATATACATTATATACACATGTATATTATATATTGCATATATTATTTTATTTATACAATAAACAATATTTTTACAAATGCATATATATTATGTATAATATATATAATATACATGTGTAATGTATATATATATATATATTTAATATATATGTACACATGTATATATACGGCCCTGTGTGTGTATACATAATATACACAATATATGTAATATGTATATAATTTGTAATACAAATTATGTATATATAATTTATTTATATTTTATATATACATATATTATGTTCTATTCATCAGCTATTTGAATACAGTTGCAGATAAGCAACTCATGTGTTTCTGCTCGTATACTAAGAACCATCAGCTGTTGTTAAGTAAAATCTAAAATGCGTATTTTATGTAATCTGTGACATTATTACAGAAACATATTTGGTCTAACCCCACCAATTAATGGCAACATGCTGGTGGCGCCACCTGACAGAGTTCACTGTGGCAGTAATGACTCGGAGAGGAAAGCGCATTATTTACTTACACACTTTGATCAATTTTCAGGCATTAATTATTTTTTGTGGTCACGTGACAAGTGCATATGCGAAGTACAGGTGTAGTAGATACAACATGCGAAGTTTGGTCATCGTAGGTGATCATTGTGATGGCGTTTTCGGGCCTAAACTGCAAAAGTACCCGCCATCATTTATACTGTTGTGTTCCAGGCTGCAAAGTATTTCGAACAGTGTTCCTGTAAGTGTTCTCAGATTTCCAAACAGTGTTATTGAATGAGAAAGATACCTAGCATGAATAGTAAAAATTCGACGCGACCCAGACCAGCATATATGCAACCTGGCATCTAACCTCGATTACCCAGGCTCCGTGAGGTGGCAGCACTTTTAAGCCCCTCAACTCTGCCTAGGGAATTAATGGGCTGCAGTTGTAACCGCCAGGGCGACCTTACCCCAAATTAGGGTAGTAAAGATGGGATAAATACTCGATTTGCATTCGAAATTTCAAATATTCAAACATTTTCCTGTGATTCGATTCGATAATTCGCAGCTATATAAATGAATATTGTTCGAATATTTCATATCATTTCATATAATTTCATATTATAGTCCAGGCTCTGCCATATAGGCCCATAAAAATGTCGACGTTTTGTGAAAAGATATGCTTTTTAAATGTTGATTTTAACCCATTAACTTGACCTTTGACCTATATGGTCAACCTAAAAGGTCATGAAATAATATTATTTGATTGGAAATAATCACAATCATCGATAGGGACATAAAAATCCAGTTTCTAGCTCATTTCGATCGAGAGTTACGGCTTATTGTGTTTCTGCAGTCGACAGTCATCGTGGATGAGCGGCCATGTTGGATTTATCATCAAATATGGCGTCAAATCATAAAATGCATAGGTCAGGCGTGTCGGGAACGTCAATTTTAGGCGGAATTGATACCAAGTTTGGCTATCTAGCCCTTCTAGATCCAAAGTTATAGATGAAAACCTGGTCCGCGGTGGCCATTTTGGATTTCACGCTCCAGTGACCTTATGCCACGGATTTTCAAAAAGCACCTCCTGGATTGTTAAAAGGCATGGCATGTAGAATACAAATCAAAAGAAAAACTGCGTTTACCTCGAACGAAATGTTTACGGGCCTATATGGCAGAGCCAGGACTACTATTTACCATTAAAGAAACACCTGCTACACAGTGCCACAATGACATGATTAATCTGGTATGATCATGATTACACTGTACACAAACATTTTCAATGATTACTTTTATACACGGATTGCTGTCAAGTATGAGTTGTTCAAATGACACATGGACCAGTCTCAATGCTATCTTTCAATCAATGCGCAAACTTACTACATATTCGTCTTCTTCGCACTCATCGGCATAATCCTACAATGAAAACAAAACATATTTTTGGTACACCAGTAAATGCGTTTACTGTAGCGTAGGTGTAGCAAAAATCTCACTTTCAGCCATATTATACTGATATTTGCTGTTTGATATGTACAATCCAGCAATATCGCCCATTTGTGGAAGCCATGACAGACTGGCAGGCGAGAAACATGACTGATATCAGCCAACAATAAACAACAATAAACAATACTTCCCACCATATTTACTTATTTAATTATTAATTAATTAAACGTAAAGCAATTGATCACATTGTAATTTGAAGAAAAAAAGGTCATCACACAAACCAAGTGCTAGTAAACAATAAAATCAGATTGGTGCTGTGAAGCCAATGGCAGAGTAGAAGCCACACGCAGAACAAACACCTAATACGCACTACTCCAGATTCGTTTTACAGTCACTTCTATGTTGAATTTCTAGTCTGTCAAGATAAGTGTTTCAAAATACACCTGTACAAGACAAACACAAGAACATCATAAAGCAAATGACAATTATTACAGTGTTATTTTTAGTCAAAGCATTTAGAAATTTGGGGTCCACGATTGACCGTGTTATATCTGATTCGTATCATAACAAGGCACCTAATAAGTTGCACCTGTAATACTAGAATGTTCATCAAACTGTGAAATGCATTTTGTGTAAAACATCACAGATATCCTGTTGATTGTTAGAATTATGTCAGCTTTTTACTAACCGATGAAGAATTTCTCGTCTTTGATGAAGAATGTCTCGTCTTTGTCCCTATTTTCTTTTTGGTCGCCATTGCCTGAAACCAAATAAATCAAATGTAAGTCAAATCTGTCAATAGAAAGTCAACCACATTGTGGGTTGCATTTCTGAATGTTAAAGGGAAACAAAAGTCAATGTGTTGATCATATGGGGGTTAACAGAGTTAATAAAAAAGTAACAACTTCCAACAACAATCATATTTTTAACGTCAATGGTTTACCAGGAAAAAACTAGAACACATAGCCATAGACAGTCTATAGACTATGCCATTTAAAAAAAAAAGACGTCATTAAGGCGTGAACTGTGCATGCGTATTATTATCTGATACTGACCTAACCACGAAAACGACTGCCAACAGCTGCCAAACGTCTCACATTTCTTACATACATAAACATACATGCTACATTACAAAAAATCACTTGTATGCCTCTAATGAAGAAAATTCACAAAAGAAATGCGCAAATCTTGACGGACGGCAACTCGACAACTTCGACAACCATAAACTCGTTATTATAACTTAGTTTTACACGAAATACTGCTAGAAGTCGCGTTTGTGCGCGCGAATATTTATAAACCTTACTGCATTCGCACGCGCAAATTAGTTAAATTAATTATAAATATAATAATAATTAGCAGCATCATTATGGTCTGCAGAAAATGTTAAACGGCAAACAAAGGTGGTGATATGGGCCTAATAGAGTTGATAAAAAGTAACAATTTAATATAACAATATATAACTTTTAATAGTTTATTTTATATAGCGCCAAGTCCATAATTATTAATGGCACTTCAGAACATACTGTTATTAAAGTATATGCAATAAGAAGAATGCTACACACAGGTAATATAAAAAAATACATGTGTCTGCATAATTATCTAACATTGCCTATTGGTCATAAAAGAGGTATGGAAATTATGTGTTGTTCAATGATGTCATATTGTTTATTTTATCAATATTTCTATAAACATCCTGCGTGTCCTGCGAGCATGCAAGCTTATAATTACATAAGCGATGTTTTAACAATAATAACTAAAACAATAACATATTAATATTATTATTTTTAAATGCACCAAAACCTTCTTTTTCTACCACCATATATTCATATTTTGTTTAAATTTCTGTAATTTATTGATCGAGATCTGGCATTTCTTTGCAAAACAATAGGATAGGGAAGAGAACTCTCCATAAAAAAAAATTATGTACTCTGTACTTGATCATTCTATGAATTAGGCAGCCAATTATTGGATTGGGGAATTTGTTATCCTGCATAATGACCTGTCATGTGGTGATTATGTTGAATAGTTGCTTACAATTTTGAACAATAAATTGAAATGTTATGGTTGTTTACTTTATCATCACCTGTATTCATAGCGGTCTGCGTTTGCTGTCAACACATCTGTCAAAAACCTGTTTGCATAATCATGGGTCGTAATGTTCTACTCTTGGTAAACTGTCGGAGGACTGATCTATGCTATGTGCTGGATTTTACAAGAGGACTGTCATGGTAAAAACTGTATTATGCTTTTACTGATTAATTAGCAGCTTTAAACTATTACTTTGTTTTACTTTTACTGATTAAAATTATGATTTGGTGCTTTCCCCAGAGAGTATACAAGGTTTTGTCATAAGGATTATTCCTGAAATTATTATGGATGTGCTAATACTGCAACAGAGTGACCAACAGACACACAATACAGCTGCACAATGTAACAATACAATAACATTTTTTGTCCAAAACTGGGAATGTTTTTAGACCGTTCGTCAAAACATAAAAGAAACCAAATAAATTAATTATTAAAACAGTATGTAAACCATACTTATGATAAAATAAAAAATTATCTATAATATAATTGTAATTATACCTCGGGGGTACCTTGGGGTAGTTATAATTGTGGTCAGCCTTCCACAAATAAAATAAACAAAATTCAACATACACACATAATGAATGATGTGTGTCTCATGGAAACGTCAGAGGTGCTTGTCGTTGAAAAGTCATACAGACATGGGATTGAATGAGCCAAGCTTTCTATTTGTTTTGGATGTGATGGTTCTAAACCATTTGGACGAGGGCAGGACGTCAATTGCTGTGCTGAGGTATGTATACTCGTCAACTACCTCTACCTTGTTATCATGGATGAGTATCAAACTGGGATTGAGGGTATTTCCTAAAATCAATGCACACGTCTTTGGTTTTTGTTGCTTTCAGGCATAAATATGATTTATCAACAAAGTTTTCTAACACAGAACAATGGCCAACCTAATAAGAAAACAACAGATTGAGTAATGCTGTCATCTGAGAATTTAATTAAATATCTACTGTCATTTCTATATAATATGAATAAAAGAGGGGATAAGACACATCGTTGTGGTGGGCCAGTGGAAACAACTTTCACAATAGAAATGGTGTGATTCACTTGAACCTGTTGGGGTCTCCCCACCAAAAAATCAAGCTTCAAGCTTAAACTCAGAAATTAATTTCTTAACAAGTGAGGCTGCAGCATATTTAAGGCACAGCTGATCCAGGTAGAGAACTCTGGCATGGGTTTTGGCTTCCTCAAGATGACAAAGTATGTAGTTTATTAGAGTAGCGACTGTATCCTCCACCCCTCTCCCAGGCCGATATGCAAATTGCAGAGGATCCAAAAGATGGTGTGCATGGTGTATGATCATGGTTTTGATGATTTTTTGAAAGCTACATTACATGTGTCCACCAAAACATGTGTGATTGGCAAAAATTTGGTCTTGCATAAAGCCCTGCATCAGGATCAGGACTTTTCCGCATATTTGTACACTGGAATACTCTCAACACATCTTTTTATTCAATATGTAGTTTACCACCTGTCTTAGATGAGTTTATAATATCATCAATGACAGAACGGAAATTTTGTATAAAAATGAGAATAGAAAGAATTCATATCCTCTGCAAACCCTCCGTCATCTTTACCCCTCAAGGGCGATAAGTGATTGGAATTCTGTCCATTTTGCTGCATGCCACTCATGGTCTTAATGGCTTCCCAGACTGCTGGCCCCCACTTTT
Organism: Oasisia sp. SBJ-2009; assembly: GCA_964017155.1. Classification (NCBI taxonomy): domain Eukaryota; kingdom Metazoa; phylum Annelida; class Polychaeta; order Sabellida; family Siboglinidae; genus Oasisia; species Oasisia sp. SBJ-2009. The sequence goes on from OZ024854.1 coordinate 14,672,678, forward strand.
ACTGTTGGGTCCCCACATGTCCAACTCTGTGGGCATGACTGGCCCCCAGATCAAACATATGCATACATGTTAAGTTTTGGAAATGCCAATGTGGAAGATTTATACGTAAATCGGAGGGTCTCGGGAAAAACAGTATTTTATACGTAAATCGGAGGCTCTTGGAAAAGGGGGCTACTGTACGTAAATTAGGTTTTTAATCATAAATGCAAAGAATATAATACAAAAAGGAATACATTCCACTTATTAAGATATTGACATAGATGTTGTTATATGAATTAACTAACTCTGGAGCAAAACTATTCTTGGAGCCATGAACAATATTCAATATTAACATAGATGTTTTATTATTACTAGTCATAATACCACAAATATAATATAATTCCCTGCTAATCTCATAAAAAAATTATGTGTTGCTCTTTGGCCCTCGTGAATTAAAAAGAAGGCTTGGTTATAGAACAATAAATATTATAATGTTCAGTAATTTACTTCTTGTGTTCTAGGTATAGGCCTAACATAGGCATATTTGTTCAGCTTCTGATATGTATCATAGGTTGCAAAGAATCCCTTGCATGAAAAGCACAGCATCTACATGATATTTTATTACACAACTAATATAATTTTTACATGTAAAACTTGAATATGGAATTCATTATTTTATGAGCTGGACTGAGCCATGGTAACGTAGGCACGACTGGAGCTATTTAAATAACCATGCTTTCAGTCTGTTAAGGATGTTTTTCATTTACATGTCAAATGTACTCAAATAATAAAGCGCTTAGCTAAAGTACATACATTTACAAACATGCACATGTAGTGTAGATGTATGGATGGACATTATTTGTAAAGATGTAAACGGATTTCACTTTGTTCTACAAGACTGGAACGTACACAGTGGGCGATAATACGGTATCGAAGCGGCTCGCGGCGATTCTATAAACAATGTCAGCGACAGGCAAGGTGTAGGCCTTGTACTTAGATATTTATTAGACTGTTTTTAATGTTCAGTCATGACAGTAACATGTGATTTAAATGTGGGGAAATCTCTCAGTCAAAAACCGAGAAAAACTAAACAGGATATACATCATTTCTTGCAAAATCGCTATGTATGTGCTGTACACCCGATACCAGTCTGGAGCAATTGTATAAGTCAAGAACACTGCAAATGGCAACCAACATCTTATCTGACCCCCACCCACTTCTTACACGACTGTTACGAACTTCTCCCCTCTGGAAGGAGGTACAGAATGCCAACAGTAAAAACCCAGCGAGCCCTTAAATCCTTCATTCCATCCTCCATCAAGTCTCTGAATCAGCCACACACAAAATAGTCCTTGAACTATCACATTCTCTACCGCTGCCATTGCAATGTTGTTTTATCATATTTATTAATTAATTAATTTATCTTATTATAATACTGTCATTGTTTTAGAATATTTATTTATTCCAATATATATCATATTTATATTTTTAGCTGACGTTTACATATTTACATGCTTGATTTTACTGTATACATGCGTTTACTACGTGATTTAAATATTGTGTTTTTATGCAACCTCCAAAGTGCAAAATGTATTTCCATTCTATGAATTGGACAATAAAGTTATTATTATATTATTATTAAATAATTCCAATTGAGGTCATTGTTCAAATCATTGTCCGCACCGCCGAGCGCCCTGCGGTGTCTGTGACGGCGGCACTGTGACTGCCAGCATTAGCTCAGTCTCAGACTCGATTGCAATTAGTTAACTGGCATTGCTATTCATTGTGAGGTGACTCTGAAAAACATTTGAGACAATGCCCAGCCAGAAATAAACCAATTATCCGCACCCAGTAAGGTAAAGTACGTACAATTGGTTTGTGGATGCTCCCGCAAATTTGTTTACTTCGTTTCGATGAAATTGCGGGAGATTGGTTCTCCCGCGGGGGAGATCGGGGACATTTCCTGTAATTGCGGGAGTCTCCCGCCGAATGCGGTTGCTGCCCATCATCAGGTTTAACATTTATTGACAAGGGGTTGCCAAGGTGGATAAACCTATCAACTAGGCCAGGGAAAAAGAATTAATGACCTAGGATTGTGTTACTAGAAGTAGACAAGTCTTAGACATAATCTACTATGAAGTCCTATGATGTCAGTAAACTGTCATTCTCCATAATGCTGTGGCATATGCATCAAGCCTTGGTTTAAACCGTTTATGGCCAATACTGTTTTAAAGTACACGAATGGAGGTAAAAATGAAAAAGATGAATGAAGACAATAACACAGTCAAAACAGCCTGGAGAGTCTAGCCAGGATTGTCAGTAGGGGAAGTAGGGGCATGTCCGCACACTTAAGGTGAAACAAGCTATAGATAATGCACTGTGTGTGCTAAGAGGGTGATATTTAGTATTCAGAATGAGCAATCATATTACTTTGTTGTTAGTTAGTTAAGAAGTCTGATATCCCTTCAGATATTTAAATATTTGGTCAAATGTAGAGGCATAGCTTTGTGCGGACATGCCCCAAGGTACGGGGCATAGCCGCACACTGTGTGCCACTGTGTGCCACTGTGTGCGGTTATGCCCCAGGAATGGCGAAACAACAACTGGTCTCACAGAGCTGACCATTAACTGCAATAATAATATGTGTTGGTATGTGTACACTACTGACACGTGCATTACTAAAAAAAAACACCAGAGAACACAAATCAACGGTTTCAAGTTTTCATATATACGTAAAGTTTAGAAAATACAGTGGCGTTGAATCATAGTCCATGTTTATTCCTCCTTGTGAGTCAAAGCAAACAACAGCATGATTTTGTAACAGGGAAAGTCAAAGTTTGCAACCCAGCTTGTCTGAAGCCTTCTAGCTAAAACAGCATAGTCTCGTAAAGCGCAAAGTCAAACTAAAAACTCAGTTTGTCGGCTGTGCAAGCATGACTTTGTATGGACTAACGTATACGGGCAAAGTTCTATGTTATAGATTATACATCATTTGTTATCTTGGTTATTTTAGTCTATGAGCAAGGATCAATTAACCTTTATTTTTTTAACCGACCTAATGATACACAAAATGGAAAATGTGACGTCAGCACAATATAGCCTATTACACATTGATGAAGCGATCAATGATATAATAAGTTTGATAATATAAAATTATTATATAATAATCATCATATACTATCTCACATCAAAGTTTCCTATAATATTTGTGGTAAGCAACTGAAGTTTCTAAATATGTATCTAAGTAGACATAATAATATTATACCAGTGCAGGACAAAATCCCAACGGACAAAATCCCAACGGACAAAATCCCAACGGACAAAACCCCAACGGACAAAATCCCACCCGGACAAAATCCCAACGGACAAAATCCCAACCAATTTTAGATGGACTGTTGGACTAGACTTTCTCTGTGTATGCATACATACATACATATATATATATATATATATATATATATATATACACGTTAGTGCTATCCAATCAAACAACACCTAAACGCACACTGTAAAGGTGTTATCTCAAAGGGGAAAATGTGCTCAACATCTACAATTAGATTAGTGCAGCTCATTGTTTATTAAGAAGCCGTTATTGCTATGCAATCAAACAACACAAATGCACACTGTAAGGGTGTTATCTCAAAGGGAAAAATATGCTCAACTTCTTCAATTAGATCAGGGCAGCCCATTGTTTATACAGAATCTGATGTTTGTTGTGCCCCTGGCTTCTGCTCTCTCTGCTGTGGCTTTGCGGCACCAACCCAGTCGTTTTTCAAACTGATCTATTGTGTATCTAGCGCTTGGTTTGTGTGGTGATTTCTTAAGTGTTTGCTTAAAACATGACCAATTCCTTTGATTGCATTTAATTAACTTCAGGCCCAGTAAATTTTGGTGCAAAGCACTGTTTGTTTGTGCCGATATCAATCGCGTTTGTCTCCTGCCAGTACTGAGCTTTTACAAATAGTCCACCACAGTGTCTTACCGATCCGATAGTAACATATAGAATATTGAAGATATATACATATATATATCCAATTTGGAGACAATGTGACACTACCAGCATTTCATATCATTTTATAGCATATCCCTAATCCTAGACTACTCGACACTGAACTACTTTTCGAACTAAATAAATAAATAAAATAAACTTATATAGCGCCAAATCTAGCTTAAAAACTATTCAGGGCGCTTTACATGTACATGATAACACATGACTACTCACAGATGCAGTTAATGTAGGATCACCTTAATGTTACCTGTAATTGCTACCATCTAAATTCAAAGGAAACATCAATAGCATTAAGATCAATAGGGTGTGTGTGGCCCCTAAAGACAATGCACTAGGTGAGAGAATGTACTTCCAGGATGGCAGTTTTCTGAAGGGGAGTGTAAGGATGAGTTGCATTGTTGAGCACAAATGAAAGCAGTTAATACTGTCTTGCAGGTGTTAGTTTTGTTAGAATTTGTGTTTCAGTAAGAATCAAAATAAACCAAAACAGCATAATAGTGTAGGGTGCATCAAGCAGCTCTGCATGGTGATAGTATGTATGTATGTATGCATGAACCATGGGACTGAACCATGCATGCATGTTTAAATCAAGATAAACCAATGGTTGGGATTTTGTCCGGTTGGGATTTTGTCCGTTGGGATTTTGTCCGTTGGGATTTTGTCCGTTGGGATTTTGTCCTCGCACCTATTATACGCATCGATGCACGAAATACGTCTGCACAGCGGGTGGGGCAAGACCGCACAGGCCTGTGCGAACATGCCCCAAGCATCCAACACGTGAATAATTCTGAATTGCGCGAAAATGCTACTTATGAAAGTATCCTTTATTTCACACATCATAAAACATTAAAATGCAATTTGGAATTATGAAAGAAAATGTATGTGCACATCTTACAGTTAAAGTAATACACATAACAGCATATGAGTAAAATTACATAAGTGTTTACGAAAATAACATTTTATGTCATAACTTTTTAATTATTCACTTCTGTCAAAAAGTATACGCAAGTGGTTGATTTGGGGGTTACACGATGCCGCTTAGCATGATTCCACTAACCAGATGTTACGCGATGCGCAAATAATAGGGTGTGCGGACATGCCTCAGTATGCGGATATGCCCTACTTCCCCTAAGTACTCATAGGCATAGCTAGCCCAGCTCTGGGCTTCAACAGTCCACAATCTATTTTGATATGTAAGTCACGTAAGAGACAACACAGTGTAAAGAGTTATTCAGTATCAACTATCAAAATTAGTAAATGTGGTTAAAAATAGAAATATTAAGATAAATATGATACTGGGTTACATTTCATGATGAGCTAACATTGAATGGAAGCTAGATACACGTGTTACTTCCAACCAATGGTAAAATTCAGTGTTGCTTTCAGGCTTAATATTCAATGTAAACTAATACTGTACTGTTTGCAACACCAGAACCTAAAAAGTACTCATTTAGTAAATCAATAAAACATTAAGTTATACTTGTTTTTGTTCCATTTAAAGTCAGATTGATGATTACACAATTACACAAATACTGCTTCTTCACTTAACCAAAAATAAAACAACGTGAACGGGTGTAGGAACAGGAACACCCAAAGTCACTTATGCTGTTGTGGGTGTGGTGTGGTGTGGTGTGGTGTGGGGGGGGGGGGGGGGGGGGAGGAAGAGGCGACCTCCTGTTGCCATCCACAAACCCAGGCAGCCCAAAGAGGAAGATCTACAGCTTTCAAGCAGCTCTGATTCAGAGGAAAATTAACAACCCTCCATTGATCTCTTGAAATTATCATTAGTATTTACTAATTAAGCTGCTACACAAGACTATAGCAATGATGTTTGTGGCATGTGAATCACGTTGAATAAAGTTAGTTACAATGCAGCCTAAACATACATTTGTTGCATGGCCCCCACTTTTTGTGTCGGGCCCATAGATTTAGAAAGTGGCGGCCCTGCTGGCCCCCACTCATTTTAGGCTAAATTATAATCCTGCAGTGTTAACACAGAAAGAAACGTAACTGGTTACAACAATCCTGAAAAAGTTTGTACAATCAAAACAACCATGTCGTCTGGCTAGCTGTTTTCATTCCACACATTGATCTGTCTTTCAACACACTTTGCATGCTTCAGTAGACATTTATAAGGAGGTACCAAGTGAACAGTGTTGTTATCAGAGTCACCAATCAGTGGCTTGGGAATGCAATAGGCATTGGGCACTGAACCCTAGCAGAAGTCAATTGGTTTGCTCATTCGGGTTGGGCATGCAATGTACTGGTGGTAAGTTGGCAGACAGTTCTTGAGTTTACACTGATTTAAATCACCCAGTATGTACTTGGCATCAAATTTTTGTGTTATGTCACAAATACATTGGGCGGCTCGGCTCGGTCCATGTTGGCTCTGGGGTGTATATGGTGAATTGTACATAATAGCCAGTAGAGACTTAGTAGCCATAATTTAGTTAACAAGGGTTAATCAACTCAATAGATGACATACATATTATGTGAAATTAGCAACCAGGGGCCTGCATGGATTATGGATGGGTACACAATTACTAATGAGTGTTAATAAAACTGTCTGTCATTAAATTGGCATTTTTCAATCAATGCTTGATTTGTGTTGTTCCTTCTGTATAAAAAGTAATTTCAATCATATCACATACATATAGCAGTCCTTGCAAAGTTCATTTAGTGCATAATTACATGCTATAATAACAGCAGTTTCAATATAATACGTATAGTGAGGGTGGACTGTTTATAACATAAGGTAACTTCAGTCTTCATGATTCATTAGCCTAAATTGGTGCTTCTTGTGAACAAGAGGTAACCAGCATGAAAGGTATTACATGTGGTGGACCGTAATAAAGTTACAGGTAAAAAAAGTTATGCAAAACAAGTCTGTCTATAATATAGACCCATGAAAAATTATTTGAAAGTATCAACTCCTTTACAAATATATTTGACCCTATGCCTGGTAAAGAAAAAAGTTCATTAGTCCATCAAAATATTTAGAATTTATTAGGGTCACTGTCACTGTAACTACAAAGGCTTGGTGTTGACTAAATGGCAGGCAGGTTTATAAACTTCCCTTATTGTGTTCCCCTGCACTGGAGGAAACCTGGCTTTCTAGTCCAAGATGTTTACACAGCAGGTGACAGCAGGATTGTTTGAAGTATATTCCCTGTGAATACTTGCCTTTATAGCTACAGATAAGCTTCACTTAAGCTTCAGTAATTGATGCTAATGTTTGACCAGCTTCACTGTAGGCCAAGTTTCTCAGTGCTGGCTGCCAACAGGGGTGAACAAAATTCTGTCTAGACTCCTGGGCCAGTTTATGACAGGCAGTGCTTTATCTTTTGTGGATAAAATGATTTGTTTATGTGTTTTTGATTGTATTTGCAAATACTTTTCAAATACAGATCAAATATAAGAATCTTTTGTGATTTTCAATTCAAATACAAATAAAATAAATTTTGGTATACAAATACATATTTGAACCCAACCCTGGTCATAGGTAACAAGTCACGGAAAAATAATGTCACAACATAATTTTATTTAAACTATCTGTAGAATCGCCACCAGTCTTTCATATTTTTACTGGTAAGTGAACATCATTAACTCATTTTTAATGTTAGATTTAAAAAGAAATTCACCGACAATACACACTTGGTTATGCAATGTGTATTTCTGTACACAAATCTAGTAAGACAAACACCAGGAATTGTTATTGTATATTGCAATTTTTTTATTTAAAAATAAAGTTTATGATTTTTGCATGTACAGTATATTACAGTGCAATGATTAACATTAATTATATGTTAGCTTCGCTTTAAAGCATAGGTGTCGATCGGTGGGGGACGAGGGGATGCATCCCCCCATTTTTCAGCCTGATGGGGACAGCATAGGAAATGTCCCCCCTACCTTTCCAGCTCAGAATTTTTTTTACAGGTATATAGCGAGACTCATGGCTTTATGTAGAGACCTGTCCCCCCATCATTTGGATAGGTAAAAAAACGAATATATGGACGGGTAGAAATATATGGGTGGACGGGTAAAAAAATAAGGAGCAAAAAAAGGTCTTCCAAAACCATAGATATTGTTAGTTATGCCTTGAAAGTGAGTGTAAATGGTGTCATATGTGTGTTTGTAGACCCAAGGTAATTGTTACTTTTATACTTGCCTTTACGGCAGGGCTTTATGCAGGACTAAATTATTGCCAGTCACATGTTTTGGTGGACACATGGATGTTATGATTGTAAGATGGCTGCTGAGGTGTGACGTGTGTTGATTTGGGGAGAATTTTTTTGGAAATAAGACACATTTTGTAAAGAGATCAGGCCGCAACATGCCTCCTAAACGAAGAGGAGGCAGCGCTTCCGACTCTACAGAGGTGGCGCCGAGGGATGATGCCATGCTGCTCAGGTTTGTTGAGCTTTTAAGCGAGGAGACAGTGGTGGAAAAGTTGCGCTGCATGTTCAGTCCCAGAGCCCTTACCGACAAGCTAGACTTATTGACGGAGACTATTGTCAAATTAAATGATCGCTTGGACAAGAAAGACATATATATTGCTGCTCTGGAGGCAAGACTGTCCTCGGTGGAGGATAGTCTTGACCAATTAGAGCAATATTCGCGTCGGTCAAATCTGCGATTCTTCGGAATTCCGGAATCAGACAGGGGAGAAGACACCACTGGCAAGTTGCTTGGATAGCTTGTTAACGAAACAATGGGAGTCACACCTCCCATTGTGAGCGCCGACGTTGTGACAAGCCATCGGCTCGGACGGCGTCTGCCAGGTGCAGACGCCCACGCACGCCCAGTGATCGTCAAATTTGCCACGACGCACGTGCGCGACGTGGTCATCCGTGCGAGACGCCGCTTGCGAGAAAGCGGCAGAGGGCCCACCCTGTACGTGAACGAAGATCTGACACGCCGCCGGGCGACTCTGGCAAAGAAGACTCGAGAACTGAAGAAAGAAAAAAAAATCACCGACTGTTGGACATTCAATGGAAAAGTCCTAGTAAAGACTATAGACGGAACCGTGAAAGAAATCCGGGCCGACATTGACCTATCTGGGTACTGACCCAGCGAACTCTGAATCTGATGATATCAACATTTCAGTTATTATTATTATTTTTGGGAGCTCCATGAGTTATAGCATACGTAATATATATTTTTTGACTTCTAAATGTGGTTCTGTTAACTGTGGTAACTTTTTATGCGTGTTCATAATTTTTTGTTTGTTTTTTTACAGTGTATACAAATGTGTGGTTGTGTCTGCGTAATTATTAAGCTGACTTAGACGGTGTTGACTGAGCTACCGGTATATATTTAATTATTGCGCCTTTAATTATATGTAATATATTTGGGTGGTTCTGTTAAACTGTCTACGTGGATGCAGTTTGTTTACAGTATTACCATTATATTAGTGCTGGTTCGATACCAGGTTTTGTTCGATACCGATCGATACCTGAATTTTGTTCGATACTCGATACTTACGTTGTAAGTCTAATATTCAGATAGAACACAGTTCCCAGTAGAAACAGTATGCAACATAAGTAGTGCTGGTTCGATACCAGAATTCTTCGATACCGATCGATATATTGCTGGTTCGATACCAGAATTCTTCGATATCAATCGATACCAGAGTTTTATTCGATTCTCAAAATTTACTTTGTAAGTGTAATTCAGTACAGTAGAGATCTCCAAAGAAACACACTACTATCCACTTAAACTAATGCCACAGAAACACACACAATTTTTCACTTACAAGTAGGGAAATATGTGATAATTTTATAGTCATGCAAACAATGATTAAAATGCAATTTTCATTTTATGTAAGTAAACAAACAACAGTTTCAATATAATTGATTACTGTTGTAAAACTAAAAGGTAACTGTAATATAAAATTAAAACAATAAAGACAACTGCAATAAAATACCTAGTGACAAATAAATTCATCAATTGCACTGAATTATTTTAAATTAATAACAGTACTTCACCCCAGCTGTTTGTAAATACACTATAATATAGCAGCTTAATTTCAATTCAATGTGTCTCCTAAGGCTAAAGTGACCATCAACAAATACAGCTAAAACATAACATACAAATAATATGTTATTATTATATTAAATATAAATACACCTATCACTTATTATAGTGCCACTGCCAGCACAGCTGCACACTCACTGTTATAACTGTTTTATAATTAATTGTATCGTAAAGATAATTGTGATTTAACATATATTAATTACAATTGCACTTCCCAGTTCACACAATTTTTTTTATATAAAACTTAAATTACCACGTTATCAATAACAAGCCCCATAATGTTTTTGCAACTGCTTTCAAGAACCGGTCAGTTTCTTCCTCTACCTCTGGCTCTGCCAGGCAGTGGTGAATCTGTTTGACTGGCAGTGTCACAGTGAGTGACAGTAGATGCAGTAAGCACATCGTCATCGTTAATCAGTCACGTCGTGTATGTCACTTCTTGGCGATGTTTGCCGCAGTTACTTAGTAGATTCGGCATTCGATGGCGATTCGCTTCGAATGTAACTAGATGTCCATTGCTCGCTCACTGTCGAATATTTTGATAGAATACGTTCTCGAGTCAATGGCAATGCCAATGGGGAGCAATGCGACGTTGCCCACGACGTCGACGACGCCATACGATGAAAATTGATCATCACGTTTTGATAGCTTCTTGAATGGTGACAGGTTTCGTCAAATTCGATGTATTTCCCCCGCTATCTTTGAGATGCCTCTAGCACAGCAGACACTCTTTGTTGGAAAACTGCCAAATTATTAGCGATGAACGTTGCGACTTGTCGTTCGCCTTGGTTGTGGGCATCGTGTACGGCAAATGGTGGCGCCATCAAACGGAACCCGGATAAACATAACCTCCGTATCGCGCTCGAATAAATATTAATATTAATAATATTATTATTAAACTAGTTTCATAAATACTAGTGCGTGCAATAAACACTCTATACAAATACTATAGGATGTGTGTTTTTGTACGCGTAACCGTAAATAAAGTAGGGAGAAAGATGGCATGGTACTGCCACCAAACGAGAGCGTCACGTACGAACTTTGGTTTGGGTAACGAGGCTAAGTGAAGTCTGACCTACGCGAGTTATAGACGTTATGTCCCAAGTCGCTTATGTCCCAAGTCACTTATGTCCCAAATATTGTGGACGATATGTCCCAAAAACAAGATGCTAAATGACAGTTAAACATGAAATGGACTTGAAATGTTCTACAAAAAGTGCCAGCATTAGTGTTAATACATCAACATATTTATGTTAAGACTAAAGTGCAAAAATAACATAAAAACGTAATAATAAATTTAGGACATATCGTCTAGGACGTATGTGACTTGGGACATAACGTCCATATCCCACCTACGCTAAGATAGCACACAGAAAACAGTTATTATAGAGACTAATTCTACAATAAAGTTTTAGAAAACAATTCACATTTTATGTTATATTATTTTTTAAACAACCACGCCTAAGTCAATTTAGGCTACGAAGCGCTGTAGTGATAGCTCCTGTAAACAACGTCGTCACCAACAACGATGTTGCGCCTTCGCATCGACTTCGTCGAATGGACTCGGTGTCGAGTATCGAAATATCGAAGGTATCGAAGGTATCGAAGGTATCGAAGGTATCGAAGGTATCGAAGGTATCGAAGGTATCGAAGGTATCGAAGGTATCGAAGGTATCGAAGGTATCGAATAGTGGGCGTTCGATACCAAAAATATCGAAGTATCGCGATACCACTAAATATCGGTATCGAACTTTCGCAAGTATCGCGATACTTCGATATTTTTGGTATCGAACCAGCACTACATTATATGTAGATGTACATTTATTTTTCTTCTTCTAAATGTGGTTCTATTAGCAGTGCGAACATTTTATGATAATTTCGTTTTATTTGACAGTGTAGACACATTGTGTGGTTATGTCAACTGCCAAAATGATTTAGTTTACTTAAACTGTGTAAACGGTGCTATTGGTACTGTTCAATTATATGAAATCTATTTGTGTGGTTCAGTAGACTGTTTATGTGGATGCAGTTTTGTTTACAATACTGCAATTATGTGTACATAATTTTGGTTGTTTCACTATACACAGACACATTTTGTTGACACGCGCTACTGTTTCATGCAGGCTGTTGTTTAAATAATCTCAACAGAGATGTTAATTTCACTATATCCTCCCTGTGAACATTTCATTCACTCCAACCCTCTCCATTTTTCTTTTTGTTATGTTTTTGTACTGAAAACTATGCGATGGTTGTCTCTATTCAATTACAAGTTTTAGTCGATAGCAATACTTTGCAAAGAACTGCTATGTGTTTCGAAGTGTACACATCAATTAACTGTATGTATTATATGTATTGTATGTATTATATGTATTACATCTATCAAAATATCTTCAAACATAGATGCATTTTTAATGACAGTATAATGAAATCATATAAATTCAAGGAAAATGACTTCCGATGAAGCTTTCCTCTCCTTTTCAGGAGGCATGCTAAACAACTGCTTAACAAATATATTACATATCAATGAAAATGAAACTGACATAAACGAACAACAACAACTAATTCATCGCTCATCATACCATGATCTCGATCAATTTAGTAAGTTAGCTAAGGAAAATAAAAATTCATTTAGTATTTTAAGTACAAATATACAGTCAATAAATGCAAAGTTTTCTGAACTTGAGGCATTCGTAGAAGAACTTAATATGATAAACTTTAAATTTAGTGTAATATGTCTTCAAGAGACATGGATAGATGAAAGTGAGGACATATCACCATTTCATTTACAAGGCTATGACTGTATATCTCAAGGTAAAACATGTACCAGCAAAGGAGGGTTGATAATATATATAGATGACCAGTATAAATCAAAAGTAATATGTAATCTCAATACATACCAACAATGGGAAGGCCTGGTAGTAAAGGTGCAGAGTAATTTATCAAAGACTGTCACTATTGGAAATATATATCGATCGCCGAGAACGCGAAATGAAGACCTAAGCGCTTTTATAGATGAATTTACACCGATTATATCAAGTTTGGAAAAAAACTGTAATAATGATATCGTTATTGCTGGGGATTTCAATATTAACTTACTTAAACTAAATGAAAACGAAATGTTTAGTAGCTTTTTCGACATGCTGATCTCACATAGTTTTTACCCTCAAATAACCCTACCCACTAGATTTACTAGAACAACCGGAACCCTGATAGATAATTTATTTTGTAGACTTCATGAATCAATACATACCGCAGGGATATTAACTAAGCGCTTTTCGGATCACCAACCGTATTTTATGATTATGCATAATACTGTAAAATTGCAGTCCCCGCCAAAATATGTAAAAATAAATACATTAAATGAGAATGCAACGATAAATGTCATGAATGAAATAAAATTAGGTAACATTTATGAAAAATTAAATCCAAATCCAAATGCTGACCCAAATTATAATTATGATATAATATATGAAGAAATTACACGTGCTAAAACTAAACATATGCCAAACAAATTAGTGAAATTTAATAGATACAAACATAAGAAATCTGCTTGGATCACACAGGGTATATTAACATCAATCAGATATCGAGAAAAAATGTACAAACAATTAAAATTAACAAATCCCACCTCAGGCAATTACGAAACTATTAAAATTAATCTAAAAACCTATAACACCATATTAAAGAAAACATTCGGGCGGCTAAACAAATTTACTTTGAATCTCGGTTTTCACTTTTTAGGAATGACATACGAAATACATGGAAAACCATAAATGAATGTCTCTCAAAAAAACATACAAACAACAGTTTCCCAACTTATTTTGAAGACAATGGCTATCAAATGTCAAACAAACAAAATATTGCTGATGCTTTTAATAACTATTTTACAAATATAGCTCAGACAATTGTAAATGATATAAAGTATGAAGGTACCAAAGATTTTACCTATTATCTAAATAGACAAATAAATTCAACTTTTAAAATACAAAATGTTGATGAAGAAGCTGTAAAGAAAATAATACACAATCTACCCACAAAACATAGTTGTGGTTTCGACGGTATCTCCTCCAAATTGTTACAAATAATTGAACCTGTAATTTTAAGATCCTTGACTATGGTCATAAATCAGGTGCTAAGTACTGGAATATTTCCAGATAAACTCAAAATTGCCAAAGTAATTCCTATATTTAAAAAGGATGATCCCACATTATTTAAAAATTATAGACCAATTTACCTGCTACCAACAATATCAAAAGTACTAGAGAAAATAATTTTTACCCAGTTGTCTTCATACTTTAATGAAGCCAAGCTATTTTTCGATAACCAATATGGATTTAGGCCGAAACACAGCACTGAGTTTGCTGCGCTTGAATTAGTAGACAGAATAATAAATCACATGGACAAATACGAGGTACCAATTAACATATTTCTTGACTTGACAAAGGCCGTTGATACCATTGATCATAATATTTTATTACACAAATTAAGATTTTATGGCCTGGATGATTCGACAGTATTTTTGTTTGAAAGTTATTTAAGTAACCGACGACAGTATGTCGTTATTGATGAAATGAAATCAGAAATCCTTCCAATAAATATCGGAGTTCCACAAGGTTCAATCTTAGGACCTTTATTGTTTACTATTTATATTAATGATTTTCCAGAAGTCAGTAATATATTTAACTTCGTTATGTACGCAGATGATACAACACTCTCTAGTACATTAAACCAATTTATTGATAGCACACATCAAAACAAAAGTGTAGAATTTTTAATAAATTACGAACTCTGTAAAGTTATGGAATGGCTAAATATAAATAGATTGTCCTTAAATAAAGAAAAATCGAAATATATGATTTTTCATGTACCTAAAAAAGAGATTCAAACTCTTACTCTTAAAATCGATAATATAAACATCGAACAGGTGGATGAATTTAATTTTCTAGGATTAACTCTGGACACAAATCTTACTTGGAAAAAACACGTAAATAAAATAGCAAATAAATGTTCTAGGATTACGGGCGTTTTAAACAAACTAAAGCATGTACTACCACTAGACATTAAAAAACTTTTATATAATTCTCTAATCCTATCACATATTAATTATTGTATTACAGTTTGGGGATACAAAGGTAGCCGAATATTGAAAATCCAAAAAAAGGCAGTTCGAATAATAGCATTGAACAGGTACAATTCACATACTGAACCACTTTTTAAAACTCTCGAAATATTGAAAATAGATGATCTATTAAAAGTGCAAGAACTAAAAAATTTCTATAAATATAGGCACGGTATTTTGCCTGTTTATTTATTAAATTGGAATATTATACCCAATTACAATATACACAGTCATGATACTCGCAAAGCAACAAATATACACACATCTATGACAAGACATGAATTTGCCAAAAAATCCCTTAAACACAACTTGCCTCATACTATAAACGATACTCCAGAATTAGTTTTGGAAAAGATTATTACCCACAGTTTACAAGGGTTTGCGTATTACTTAAAAACATATATTTTGCAAAGATATCACTACGCATGTACAATATCTGATTGTTATGTATGTCAGATAAGTCTACAAAATCACTAGAACTCAAATTTACATATAAATGAATAGATGCAAACAAATGTTATATGTTCTTATGTATTTGTCAGTATTGTCATTTCATTGTTTCAATTTGTACACATGTCTTATAGATAGATTTACACATAACATAGAGACAAACATCGTATTACTTACTTACTTACCTTTTCGCATCGTATTGAATGAATATAATAATGTATAATAATCCGAGTGGCTCATGTGATAGCGACTTTTTAGTCTTAGCAGGAGTCACTGACCCCAATTTCATATGTATTCTTAATTACTTATGGTGACATTTGTTCATGTGCGTATTATTGCTATTATTTAATGTAATTGTTTTGGGGTCAGAAATAAACATCTTGTTCTTGTTCTTGTTCTTAACTGTTATGCCAGTTTAGAAACTTTAAATCTGTCTGATGACCTAAAATGGACTACAAACACACATATGACACCATTTACACTCACTTTTGAGGCATAACTGATAATATCTATGGCTTTTGAAGACCTTTTTTCTTTTTTTGCCCGACCACCCATACTTCTAACCGTCCACAACAGTTTTCACCCATCCAAATGACGGGTGGACAGGTCTCTGCATAAAGTTTGCCTTATTGAGAGTCCAACTATCTATTTAAATTATTAGTTCTTTTTCCTTGTACACTATATTTCGCCTAATTAATCAAATAATTTGGTTTCCCTTTGCTTCTGCAATTCCACACTGCTCTGATACCTTCATATCAGCACTAATAGTTAATTAATCCTAAGTCCTTTTCTTTTATGATAGTAACACACACATCACACACCCCCCCCCCACAGGCACACAGGCACGCATGCACGCACGCATGCACACACACATACTGATTACTGGCCAGAGAGTGAATCCTGACCTCTACACACGCACGCACGCACGCACGCACGCACGCACGCACGCACGCACGCACGCACGCACACACACACACACAAAATGTGTTGTTAATACTGAATAACCACCAATATGGTTTTTGTGAAAAACACTCAACAATAAATGCCGTACCGTGCTTACTTGTGATATTATAAAAACAATGGAAAAAAAATTGGGTTCTTGGTGTTTTCTTGGATCTGAGTAAATTAAGCTTTTGATACGACCATACCATTGATCAGCAAATATTATTACATAAACTTAATTACTATGGAATAAGAGATACTCCATTTAGATGGTTTAAGCGTTATCTCTCAAATCGGAGACAATATGTTAAATATAATAATACTCTTTCGATGCAACAGGATATCACATACAGGGTTCCACAGGGGTTCATACTCGGTCTATTCGTGTCTATTGTGTATATAAATGACCTTCCTTTTTGTGTAAATAAATGTAAAAAAATATTATTTGCTGATGACATTACTATATACATGGTGGGAAAACAAATAAATAATATATATATATATATATATATATATGAAGATATGAATAAAGAACTTACCATATTAGCTGACTGGTTTTCTGCAAATAAGCTATCCCTAAATGTATCCAAGTCTAAATGCATGTTATTCTGTAGATCCCATTCCCCCAGAATGAAGAATTTTCTGTCTAACATAGTAATACAGCGTAAAATAATTCTTGGTCTTCTTAAAGATGCAAGACTTGACTGGCAAGAACACATAAATTCATGCAAACATAAACTAACTAGTGCTCTATATGCAATCAATAGAGTTAACAACTTTCTTCCTGTTTCAGCCTTTAAGACAATCTATTACACTGTAGTTTACCCTACTTGACATACGGAATCAAACTACTCTAAGCAGGACATTTGTAAGAAATTTGAGAAATTACATGTCATTCTTCCCATAAATATAATCCCTCAAAACTGTAATAACTATGAATTATACAATATTTACACCAATGGCTGTTGGGTAGTCAGCTGTTGAAGGGCATTTCAGTATAGTGGTCAACTAGAAGTTGCACTGCACTGCTATTTGCCTTCTCACAAGCCAAGTAGTAAAACTGAATGTCTATTATAACTCTAAAAGCATGTTTCAACTGCAAATGATATTATACAAGTGTGACTAACCTGTCATGTAAACACCAATCCAAATAGCTGTAATACCAGCATGACCCAAAACTTCAATGTCTGTCCTCAACGGCAGGACAACTCTAAATGAAACTATAAAGAAATGGCACAACATGACTGATCAGGTCATATGATATGACTAAGGTCAGGGTATTGGGTTTTGCCTGTTGCTATAATTAACTACTACCGGGTACTACTGACTGACATTTACATAACCACACGATTGGATTAAATACCATAAACAACATTTGCTTTTCATGATTACTGCATATAGTTGCTAGAGCTATTATAATAGACTTGGATTTAGCAATGTGTCTACTGCTGGGTCTGTTTTTGTAACATCATTATGTTTTTTGTACCTATTCAATTGTGACCCTATCCAGTTTTACTTATTCACTTAAAGGGGAGCTGAAATGCTTGAACAACCATTGCCCAGACATAAGAACATACCATATAAAGGATATATTATGATCATGATTTGGTGAGCACAGATCCATGTTATAACATTATTATTTTAAATTCTTGTTGAAATGTTGACATCTTAGGCATTGGTCACTGGTCAACAAACCATTTGTATGTATGCTCAAAATAAAGCATATGTTTGAATTATGTGCTGTGCTATGCTACATTCGACTGTAGAAGTAATAACACACAATTTGTGTACATGCATGGTTCGGTCCCATGGTTCATGTATACATACATACTATCACCATGCAGAGCTGCTTGATGCACCATACACTATTATGCTGTTTTGGTTTATTTTGCTTCTCACTGAAACACTAATTTTAACACTTTGGTGTCAAAGTGGAATTTGTATACCTTTGAACCAACACTTGCAAGACAGCATTAACCGATTTCATTTGTGATCAACAATGCAACTCATCCTTACACTCCCCTTCAGACCACTGCCATCCTGGAAGTACATTCTCTCACCTAGTGCATCATGCATTATCTTTAGGGGCCACATGCACCCTATTGATCTTAATCCTATTGATGTTTCCTTTGAAATTTAGATGGTAGCAATTACAGGTAACATTAAGGATCCTACATTAACTGCATCTGTGAGCAGTTCAGTGTCGAGTAGTCTAGGATTAGGGATATGCTATAAAATGATATGAAATGCTGGTAGTGTCACATTGTCTCCAAACTGTCCAAGCATGGAGGTTATCCCAAGTAACAAAGGCGACATGAAGCTATGTTTTGAGGGTCATCTCAATCTATTGTATATAGAAGCATATATATATATATATATATATATATATATATATATATATATATATATATATATATATATATTTGCATACACATAGAAATTCTAGTCACTCCAACAGTCCATCTAAAATTGGTTGTGATTTTGTCCGCTAGGGTTTTGTCCGTTAGGGTTGGGGTTTTGTCCTGCACTCTCCTGATCAACTATCGTGGTATGTGTGGTTGGTAAGGACAACTTGGCAACATTAACCCCCACCTACTCCCACAGGCAGGTCACAACAGCTATGGCCTTTTGATGTTGAGATCGTATCTTATCTCAACTGACTGGTGGTTAGCCAATCTTATATTCAATGTTATTTGTATACATTCAACATTTTTGTTAGAACAATTTTCGTAAAACTATTGAAAATAATCAGAGTCCAGTCTGCCATATCAGGATCGAGGTAACCTGTTGAAATGCTTGTCAGTTAAACCATTTATAAAATAGGATGGTCTAGACATGGAACTTGGCTTCCCACTAGGGCACATAGCACTGTTGATTACATTTTTTTTAACACAGTCACTGTAGTCATGTCACTGATATGCTGATCAAATTACGTCAAAAAAGCATATCTCAGGCTCTCTTAAAATGCATGCATGTGTACTGCCCCTCAATATTGACCAAACTGAGCATGCTTTTCTGCATTAGCAGGGTCATATAAGAAAAAATGGCTAAAAATCACTACGCCAACTACACTCTGCCTAACATACGTCATAGCACTGCAGATACATCATAGCACTGAACATACTAGTATGTCTGTCCTACTGTACTTATTTCACAATTTTTTTTTTTCATAATATCATATGACACTGTTAATAAGGTACTACATTGGTATGGGTCACACCAGGAAGTCTGACTGTGCTCTGAGCCCACTAGCAGTCGGGCATGGTGTATGGTAGTACTTGCTTCTGAAGGGAAGGGACCATGGCTTCCAAATAGCAGTAGTGGTGGCTAGAGTGTTCAACCACTATAGCCAACCAGTGGCTAGCAGGGCACATTTAAGTCCAGACACGTATAAGGTGATGCTATACATGTGAACATGGATTTATCAACATCAATCAGGAAAAAAAAAAGCTTTTTGCTGCGTTACAACGACATGGCTAAAAGCCTAACGATTCAGGCAGACGTGTCGCAGACGGGCCTGGGAGCTGCGCTCTTGCAAGATGGCCAGCCGATAAGCTACGCAAGCAGAGTTATGACAGACACCGAACAGAACTATGTGCTCAGATCGAGAAGGAACTGTTGGCGATACTGTTCGCGTGTGAGAGATTCAACGACTACATCTACGGAAGGAATGTAGTCCACGTAGAAACAGACCACAAACCGCTTGAAAGTATTTTCAAGGAAGAAATACATATGGCACCGAAACGTTTGCAGCGCATGAGACTGCGACTGCAGAAGTACCCACTTGAAGTGAGGTACAAGAAAGGATCGGAGATGTATGTGGCCGATATGTTGAGCCGAGCGTACAACACAGAAACGAAACGAGATATTGACAGTGCTGTCAATAAAGTGGATGACTCGGAAGAAAGGATGTTCAGTGACAACATGATGCTGCCTGAACAGAAGCTGATCGAGCTGCAACATGCCACTAGGAATGACGCAGTGCTGCAGGAGCTCGAGTAGGCCATAAAAACAGGGTGGCCAGCCGTGAGTACTAGAAATGAAGTACTAAAGCCGTACTTGCAGTTCAAGGACGAACTGTTAGCTGAAGATGGACTGATCTTCAAGGGCGACAGGCTAGTAATCCCCCATATGATGCGAGCGAGAATGATCAAACAAATACACCATGGTGTAGAGGGATGCCTGTGCAGGGCGCACAAGGTCAACTATTGGCCCGGTATGAACGCTGAAGTGAAAGACCACGTCAGCAAGTGCGACGTTTGCAACGCACACAGGCCGGAACAGTGTCGCGAGAAGCTGCAAACACATGAGTTCCTCCACCTGTCATGGGCCAAGGTTGGAACAGATTTGTTTGAGCTCGATGGACACCAGTACATCATACTGGTTGATTACTACAGCAATTTCTTCGAAATCAATGAGCTGAAGAAGACAACGACACAGGCTGTTGTCAACGCGTTGCGACCACACTTCGCGCGATACGGGATTCCAGTGAAAATTGTCAGCGACAATGGATCACAGTTTGCATCACAGGAATTTGTAAAGTTTGCTCATGAATGGGGTTTGGAACATGTGACATCAAGCCCGCATTACGCGCAAAGCAACGGGAAAGCGGAGAACGCCGTGAAAACAGCAAAATGCTTGCTGAAGAAGGCCAAACTGAGTGGAAGTGACCCACTGAAAGCTATTCTGGAATGGCATAACACGCCAACAGAAGGCTTGGAAAGTTCGCCAGCGCAACGTCTGATGTCACGCCGCACTAGGACGCTGTTGCCGACTCGAAACAGTCTCCTTGCACCAGAAGTACAAGGGAGAAATGTCAGCGATGCAATCGAAAAAAGAAAGCAGAAATACCGCCGACGTTACGACACACACTCAATGCCGCTGAAAGAGTTGAGTGTTGGACAGGCAGTGCGAATGAAGTTGCCTGGTCGCAACACTTGGAGTCTGGGTGTGTGTAGACGTGTGTTAGGACAAAGGTCCTATATTGTGGAGGTCGCGGGTCACACCTATTGGGGTAACAGACAACAACTGAGGGCCACCAACGAATTGGTGCTCATTGCTGATTATCAAACGCCAGTCGGAAGCGATTCGGTGACCTGAGCGCCAATCTCCCAGTAGACGGGTCAACGACAACCAGATGTTGTTGACATTCCGATGTCGCCGTGTCCTCGTCTGAACACGCCGCGCAATACGCCGAGGCGAGACGAGCCCAGTGCAAAACACATGACATTGCGTAATCGTGTTGACATTAAGCCACCACGATTGCTCATTAATGAGATGTGAATCCTAACAGAAAATAATAAAAAAATTACAAAAAGGGATGTCAGATACCCAGCTGGTCCCAGCAGGGAGGGTATATTTGGACACGCTGCCTACCAGCAACCTCTGGACTTTAGGGGCAGTACCCACCAGGACAGTAATTAGCATATAGAGTAGTGGGCGCTGCCAGTAATTATAGTGAACCAGTCTAGGGTAGGGTTAGAACAGTAGACACGTATATATAGAAAGCTCGGTAGTATTAAACATTCTGAACATGACGAGTTGTTTGTGTTGATATATTATAAGAGTATTAAAACAAGCAATACCGTTACAGTATTGTTTCATTTAGTCAACTAATATTACTATTTGCATACCAAATTTAGTATCATCTGCAGAGGATGAATTTCACTGGATTAGATATGTTACGCATATCATTAATATATAGAATCAATAGCTTGGGGCCCAATATTGAACCATATGCCACATGAAATATTTCGCATATCAGAGTTACATTTGTATATATGGTATGCACATACATACAAATTAAGTTTAATTATTTTGATAACGTTTGAGGCTAGTATCTATGATGAGGGGTTTTTCCGAGGGATTTATGTCTGGAAGGAGCATATGTCCTGATGGAGTTATGTATGGAGGGGGTTTTATCCAAAGAGTTTTTGTCCAAGGGGGTTTTATCCAAGGGGTTTTGTCCCGGATTCGCCATGGCGGCCTTCACCATGCTGCAAAACAACCGATGTGAGCATCCCAAGATACGGATTCGACAGCAAACAAAAGATCTCCAGGACAAGCTATGCAACTTGTGCAAGGACTGCCGGGATGGCAGGAAGACCATTCATCAGATGCTGACCCAGGGCTTTATACAGGATCATATTGTTACCAGTTACACAATCACACAGTTTACAAACTTTAATGTGTTTCTTGACCTGAAATGGACGACACACACACGTGACACCATTTACACTCATTTCTACCGCATAACTGACAATATCTATAATTTTGGAAGACCTTTTGCTCCTTCATTTTTTACCCAACCATCCAATTATATGTCTACCTGTCCAAATGACGGGTGGACAGGTCTATGCAAAAAAAGCTGTGTACTGATCGCAAATGGCCACAGCAATTGGAGGAAATAAACAGTCTGATGTATGGAGCTTGAAAGTTGATGTATTTTGCAATAGAAATAAAAATAAAGTACTTATTTCTTTAATAATTCTTGAGTCTAATTCTGTGATGAGGGTTTTTGTCCGAAGTCCGAGGGGCTTATGTCAGAAAGGGGCTTATGTCTAGAGGGAGTTATATATAGAGGGGGTTTTGTCCTATATAGCAGGGTTCAAATTTAGCTGGGGACCAGGGGCCTGCTGGCCCCCACATTTACTGTCAGGCCCCCAGATTTTCAATTCCCGTGGGCCCGGCTGGCCCCCAGATCAAACACATCCAACTGCAAACAATTAGTTATAAATAAGGGCCTGTCAACTTCCTATCCCAGAGGCCAAGCACAGAACATGTCATTATTCACTATATCAGTAAATGATGCTGGCTGCTGCCTGGGGTTGGGATGGCTGTGTGGGTGGGTGGGGGCCAGAAGGTTGCTGCCCATCTTCAGGGTTAAAATTGATTGACAAGGGGTTGCCAAGGTGGACAAACCAGTCAACTGGGCCAGGGAAAAAGAATTAATGACCTACGATTGTGTTACCAGAAGTAGACAGGTCTTAGACATAATCTACTATGAAGTCCTACGATGTCAGTAAACTGTCATCCTTGCTGTGGCATATGCATCAAGCCTTGGTTTAAACAGTTTATGACCAATACTGTTTTAAAGTACATGAATGGCGGTAAAAATGAAAATGATGAATGAAGAAGACAATAAAACACAGTCAAAACAGCCTGGAGAGTCTAGTCAGGATTGTCAGTAACTATTCATAGCTAGCCCAGCTTTGGGGTTCGACAGTCCACAATCTATTTTTGATATGTAAGTCACCTCACGTAAGAGACAACACAGTATAAAGAGTTATTCAGTATCAAAATTAGTAAACGTGGTTAAAAAGAGAAATAGTAAGAGAACTATAATATTGTGTTACATTTCATGAGCTAATAGTGAATGGAAGCTAGATACACATGTTACTTCCAACTGATGGTAAAATTCAATGTTACTTTCGGGCTTAATATTCAATGTAAACTAATACTGTACTGTTTGCAACACCAGAACCTAAAAAGTACTTATTAAATTTTAGTAAATCAATAAAACACTAAGTTATATTTGCTTTTGTTCCATTTAAAGCCAGATTGATTCAGGAATTACACAAATACTGCTTCTTGACCAGAAATAAAATAACGTGAAGGGGTGAAGGAACGGGAACACCCAAAGTCGCTGTGTGTGGAGGGGGCAGGAAGAGGCGACCTTGTGTTGCCATCTACAATTAAACCCAGGCAGCCCAAAGAGGACGATTTGATTCAATGGAAAATGAACAATCCTCCATTGATCTCTTGAAATGATCATTAGTATTTACTAATTAAGCTGCTACATAGGCTATAGCAATGATGTTTGTGGCATATAAATTGTGTTGAAAAAAGTTATCATTACAATGCGACTTAGACGTGCATTTATTGCATGGCCCCTACTTTTTGTGTCGGGCCCCTATATTCTGAAAAGTGGGGGCCCTGCTGGCCCCCACTAATTTTTGGCTAAATTCTAACCCTGTATAGGTATTTGATTTTAATTCAATAGGTTATTCACTTAAAGGAGTTTTATATGGTTTCCCTACAATAAAAAACTCTGACATTCTACGAATGTGCATCAGATGTATGCCTATTTTCTTATTTAAAATCAAATAAAATACCTAAAATTAAGGTGCAGCAAAACATTGATTGGAACAGCAAGGTAGTGTTGGTAAAGGATAACTAGTGTCACTAGCCCCAGGGAGGGCTACTGGGACTGCTGGGACAGGGGCACTAAATCCATAAAGTGTACCAGAGTTGGCAAATATAACTTGCTTGGGAAACGTGAGCGCACTGGACCATAGTTCAGGTCAGGAAGAATGTTCACTGTCATGCTCTGTTTGTTTTCAGGGTCATACTGTGTGTTCCAGATATTAGTCACTGGAACAGCTCTCACTTGCAGTGCTGATGTGATCTCAACCCTCTCAACATGGACAAAGAAGCCATGATTATCTCTGGCAAGTGTCCCAGTTGCCATTAGTGAACAGTTACTCCGCAGTAATAGCCTACCTCCGAGTAGTTAACATATAATGGATGTAGAATAAAGTTGGCTTTTGTGAAAAATCTAATTATAACTGATGTCTTTTAATTAAATAGGCTTTCTTTCTTCTTTTTCTAATGATCAGCCAACATCAAAGTTGTGTTGCTTTGTAAGGTTTCTTGAAGTTAATTACACATGATTAAGTAAATATGTAAATTAATTGACTATGTTAACGTGTTATAGGCTATATGTCAGTATGTCATGTGAGCACAGCTTTATGCAGAGACCCAATCACCCGTTTCTATACTTCAGTTATAGCTATCTGGGGTACTTCCCATTTACAGCAACATTTTTCCTGTTATAGCTATTCGTTACGTTTGGTAGGCAAGCTAGTCCTGTCATAAATACTTATTTCATTACTAAATTCAGGAGGGGCAGCATGGGGGGCATTAACTATTTCAAATTGCTGAAAGATTTAAAAGACAAACAAAGTTAACTTTTACGTGGCATACACCTAATAGAGTTAATATATAGTAACAATTTTCACATATACTAAATTTTTTAACGCCAGCGGTTTACCAGAATTTTTTTTTTTAACACCCAGCCATCCAAATTCTATGCGCTACCCCATCTTAGACGAAGAATGATGTCACGACGGTGATCGAGGCGCTCTCCACGTAGATTCCCTGCATAGGGTTTGGCTGTTGTCATGAAATGGCTGCAACTTGGCAACGCGCGTAACATGCTGATGACGGTAAATATAAAGTTGTCTATTATTGTTATCGCTGAAATCATCCCATCAACTGATGATACATGTCTACATCAAAGCATTTCTCCTCAAAATTGACCGAGCAAAGTGCCAAACAGTACGCCCGCAGATCACCAACGTGAATCCATTGCTTCAATACTACCGGTTGTTTCAACTATTATTGCAACTGTATGCCGAACACGAAGGCATAATTACTAAAGTTTACCATAGATTTAACCACAGATTTAGATATACGTCTATAAGCAGCTGCTAGATGTCACGCCAACTGAACGAACTGTCGAAGACTCAAAGTTGTTGACCCTTAACAGCGTCGCCGGAAGCTGACCGAGATATAGAATGCCGCGCGCTGAATGGCCAAGCCAAATTAACCCTTCACCTATGGCGGTGTCTAGACCATCGTGGATTTCGTTAGAATTTTAGACTTTAAAGTAACATTCTGAGTAAACCGCTGACGTTAAAAAATTGAGTATATGTGGAAATTGTTACTTTGTATAAACTCTATTAGGTGTATGACACGAAGCCGTAGCCTTTTTTTGTCCTTTAATATGAAATGTATTAATGAAGGACACATTTTAAAAGTAATAAAAATATTATAAGGGTAACTGTCACTGCCAGTTACTTGAAATGGAAAATAAAACATAAATCACATGCGCAAAACAGGTTTTGTTAAGGCAACTACCGGGTACATTACAGTACAGAGTACTAAGAGTATAGAACTGCATTTATTTAACAATATTGAACAAGACTGCCACCTAGAGAATCAACTCTAGATGGCAGGTGGACAAGGAAGCCATTTGGCTTATCGAGAGTCCAACCTATCTATCTAAGTGTACCCCACCCTTCTCAGGTATATGTTGATTTCATGTTTAAACATATTAACACTACTAGCACCTACACAATAAGCTGATAATTTGTTCCATTCGTTTACTGTTCTTTGTTAATTGTTTCTAATATCTAGTCTACACTGCTTCTTTTCTTTCTTGCGATATGGCCTCCATGCTTGCAGTTGTATACAATAGTTAGAGAGGCCTAAGTATTGTTTTGTACAGCGTTATTATTAGTTCTTTTTCCTGATACACTATATAAATTATTTTGCCTAATTAATCCAAGAAATTGGTTTTCCTTCACTGCTGCAATTCCACACTGCTCTGTTACCTTCATGTGAGCACTATATGTTAATCCTAAGTGCTTTTTTACGGTAGAATTGAGTACATTACCACCAATTATGTAGTGTATTGTACATTTTCATTCCTATGTCCTGTGTGGGGCACTTATACTTCCCAAAATTAAAGAGCATTTGCTACTTCTGATACCATTCTGTCAATTTATCAAGATCATCTTGTAAATGCTGTCTATCTGCATCACTTGTATTTTCTATAAATACTGATCCCTGTAGTACTCCTCTCAAAACCGATTTCAAGTTTGAAACCTCACCATCAATTACTGCTCTTAGTCTTCTATCAGTTAGCCATTTTTCTATCCAGTTAATCATACCATTTCCTATCCTTTGTCTGAAAATAGCTCAGATGAGCTAATGTTATCAAATTCACATGTAAACCAATGTTAAATAAAGCTTCTTGTATCTTATATCTTGTATGCCTACTATGCCATGGCCTTTAGTTTAATTAGTAATCTTTGATGTAGCACTTTGTAAAAAATGTTTTTTAAATCGGAACGGAAATACACCCTCCTCTAATGACAAATTGAACATTGTATGCTAATTTGTTCTACATTTTCCAATACTAATTTTGGAGGAATCCCATCCAATCCAGGTGATTTATTATCTTTCATGTCCCTTATTTTTTCAGCTACCATTTTTGGGGTTACAATTAGTTGTCCTAAAAAGTCTCTCTCTCCTTGAACTAAGTCTCTGGTACTGGTAATGCACTAATGTCTTCCCTGGTAAACACCGAACTAAACTATTCATCTATGTTTTCTGCCATTAAGCATCCTTCTGTTATTATGTTTCCATCGCTACCTTCTAGAGGACTGACCTAATTCTGAACTTTCTGTTTACTTCGAACATATGCATAAAACTTTAGCTGTCATGTTAAAAGAAATGTTTTGGTAATAACTTATCTTTGAATTTATAATTTCAGCAGTAGCTTGGTTAAGTGCTTCTTTATAAATGGTATATTTGTCTTCACTTTAAGTACAGGGTGTATGTCTATTATGACTTCCACATCATTTGCTTGTACTTGATTTTTCTAATGGCTTCTTTCGATAAGTGTTTTTTACCACTTTCCATGATTTTTCAAGGGGACAAATTTATTGATGAGGCAGTCAATTTCACTCTTTAAGATATTCCAGCATTATGTTGGTGTCTTATTCTTCAGTGTGTTATTCCAGTCTATCTTTGCTAAATATTTCCTCATGTCCTCAATTCATCCTTTGTGAAATGTTTTCCTGTACCGTATTTTTCGATTCCGTTTTCCTTTTACATGTACGTTGATAATAAAATGTATCTGGTTGTGGTCACTACACCCCAGTGGATCACATATCTTGACATTATCAATAAATTCCTTCTGTGAGGTGAAAACAATGTCTAACACATTCTCGCCCCTGGCTGGTGGCCATAGCTGGTGGCCATGCCTAACAGAATATCACAATTCTTTAGGAAATGAAGCTGTCACTACTGTAGCCAGTGACTACTGTGGGGTGGGGTGCATGGTAGACTGATCTTTACTAGACCTCCTAGCAAGTCAAATTTACTAAGGTTACTGTTGTAAGGAATTATGGTTGCATAAATTCCTTGTAATTACTTTCCATAAAATATTATAATTATTATATATGAAGTCATAATTAACAGTATATCGTAGAACGGCAGTAGTCAAGCTAGAAGCATAGCTTGGTCTCTTTAAACCAGTAACAACCAGTTATCTGAGTCCACCAAGGAGACCAGGCATACTTCTTGGATGAGTAGGAGCTTGACTACGTAGATGACCATATGTAAGATAAACCAGCTACTTATTAGGTAGTGCAGAGGTACACTAGACCTGACACTGACCAATAGATTGACCAGGCAACTAGCAAGAGAACAAAGTAGCCAGTTTTTAAGGAAAGAGTAATGCGCGATCAGAGAGGAAGGCATGCATGAGAGGAGACGGTCATAATGTAACTCCACACATCTGGCTAGCCAGGCCAGTTAGATAATTGTATCAACTTCTGTATTATGCTGTCTGAATTAAAGTTTTTGAAACAAACACTGGAAAAGTCTTCTGCAAAGGATTGACTAATTAGAATCTTTCTCTGTATCTGATTTCTAATAGACAGTGACACTGTGGAATTTCCAATGAAACATAAAAGGAATATTTATAATTCCCTTGGTATATATGAAGTTAGAATTGTGATAATCAGTGATTTGGAATTAGTTTCACTAACCTCTAAAACTCACGTTACAGTACATATCTTAGTGTGAAATGGATGGTGATCAATGGAAAAAAAATTCCCCAAATTGGTTTTGAGATCACTGTTCAGAAAGAAATCCAACTAAATTCACTTATTATACAATTTATCCACCAGGGCCATGACGTTGAGTGTAGAATAAGTGGTATTTATTGATAGGTTATATTCAATATGCCGTTGTAAAGAGATACAGATGGAGAATGATGCAAAACCTCCCACCCATAATAATACTGATGCTAATTTTGGGTGTAAATAATTGAAGAAACATAAGCAGTCCTACATAAATATTACCAGAATCCCATACATACAGTTTGCATAATAGAAACTATAAAACTAATAAAAACTATCTGTAAACAGGAAATTGCCAAAAAAAGTATGAAAATATGGCCATTTGTTGGCCTCAGTTTTGTGGAATCACAACGTACCCGTGCAAGAGGGTATCCCCAGAAAGCCCTGACTGAGACACATCAGCCTACAACATATCTGTACCTCTACAACAGTGTGTGCGTGCGTGCGTGCGTGCGTGCGTGCGTGCGTGCGTGCGTGCGTGTGTGAATACTATGACAACAAATACTCACATTGTAGTGATATTGTTCTGTATTTATAGAGTTTTAAAAGACCACAAACAGTTGTTTAGTTTGGGCAACTAATTTGTCAATTTTGTCATATATTTTATGGGGGAAATGAACAAGAAAAAGGGACTACTTGTTGTCCATTCATACACGTTGCACTAGTTAGGGTATGTTTCTTCCATGTCATAGTTTCTTTCCAACTGAAGGAGAGGAGGGTGCATCTGTATACACTGAAATGAATGCCCTGATGAGCCCATGGCATAGGGTAATAAATCAGCCATAGGTCATTCATTAACACTCACACTATAGGAACACCCACTAAAACACCCCTACTTTATAATAGTGGACTAGCCAAGATTATGTGAGGACCCTAAAGCTGACACCCCTACTTTGTAATAGTGGACTGGTCTAGATTATGCTTGAGCCCCAAAGCTGACACGGCTACTTTATAATAAGGCCTCCGTTATAATAAAGACACCATCACTTATGCCAGTTATGGAATCTTTTTATGGCATAAATCCATAGGAACTTCGGCCCAAAGGAAAAACACTACACATACATATTAAAAATTAATACTAATAAATAAACACAATAAACAGAAGACAAAACACTACTCATACATATTAAAAATTTATAATAATAAATAAACACAATAAACAGAAGACAAAATTGTTGTTACTAGTCCAGTGTCTGAGACTGAGACAGTGTGTCTGAGACTGAGTAGTGGTAGTAGTACGTGTTATCCTTTTTATTTGTGCACAGAAATGTATTATTTAGTTTCGGTATCAAAAGCATACAGACTATATTTAAAAACTGTAATTAAGCACGTAAATTACTCCAAAACACTGATGCCGTCCGACGGTTTCGAGAAGTATTTGTTTCACGAGTCTAACTTCTCGGGAATGATTTATAAACTGACTGCAGTGCAATGGCCAATGGCAATGCAAGCAGACGAGATACTCCAATAAATCCATAATCATCTGTTTTATCGCCCACATCATCACACGCGACGTCGACATCCCTTGTTGCCATGTACTTACAACTACATTCTTATTCTATCTGTTATATATCACATGTGTAGATTATTTAATGTTATAGTTTTCGATACTAACCTTCCATTACGCCGCCACTGATTTCTTCCACCCGTATTTATCAAAAGTCCGTAGTAAGGCGCCACTGTTTCTCGGTAATCTTTAGCCTCGGTTACCCAGACTCCTTGAGGTGGCAGCACTTTTAAGCCCCTCAACTGCCTTCTCGGCGTAGTTCCGCAGCCGACCGACAGTCGGTTATATATATATATATATATATATATATATATATATATATATATATATATATATATATATATATATACATATATATAAGTTTATTTCAGACAAGAAGTCCATATATACATACATAAAATACAATGAAAAAATATAAAAAGTACAATACATATAATACAATCAAAGCAATCAGATCAATGTAAAAATAAGTGTAAAGTTAAAAAAATATGTCTAAATATATGAGGAAATTAATTAAATAAGTTGTAAAATAAATATTAAAAAATTGATTAGAAAATAAATACAATACTAATGTCATGTGTACAATAACGACCTCCAGTATGAGTACATATGGCTCTTAAAATGAATATCGGTATGGAGGTAATTAATAAAAAGAATATTATCTGACTGATGAAGATGACATAAAAGACTGAATATGGATGCACGAATGCGTTCATTGAAGGATTTAATGTAATTGGTGGCAAACATAAAACTTCCACTACATCTTGAGGGTAAGTTGAGTAAGTGAGGCTATTATTGTATGCGACGGTAATGCTTTTGAGGCTATATTTTTTGAATTTGCACCAAAGACTAGAAGTATACATAGGAGCACAGTATGCTTGAAATAAAATAATTTTGGTGGAAATATTACAAAGACAAAATGTTTGAGCTAATACATTGGCTTGGGCATAAAGGCATCTTTTTTGTCTGGCAATGTCGTCATCATCAGTTAGGTTATTGTTGATTATATGACCAAGATATTTACATTTCGTAGTATAAGGTAATGGATGGTTATCAAGATGGATACAATGAACATTTTTCCTGTCCTGGGGTTTGTTGTCAATAACCATACAAAAGGACTTCTTGGCATTATAAGTAATATTGAACAATTCGCCTTACTTGGCACAACAATCAGTAAGTTTTCTCAAACCAGCAACACTGGGAGAAAAAATACAGAGGTCATCAGCATACATCAAGTGGTTGATTAAGGTGCCAGCATAAAGACAACCAATATGTAATTTGTTTAGATTAACACTTAAGTCATCCATGTACACATTGAAAAGATGGGGGGAAAGGATTCCACCCTGTTTAACACCATTAGAAAAAGTAAAAAAGCTAGAAAATCCCTGACACCATCTGATGGTAAATTGTTGGGTACCATACCAGTGGTATAGAATGCGTACAATAAAAGCTGGACAGCCACGATCAATTAATTTACCAAATAGCTTGCTGTGGTTAACTTTGTCGAAGGCTTTGGAGGCATCCAACATGGTAATATACATAGAAGACCCATTAGCAATATAGTTTCGAAAAAGTTCACATGTAATGAGAAATGGGGTAGCCCTGCATAATATTAATGATTCAAATAGTTTGCTAGCTACTGTGGCAAGGGCAATGGGCCTATAGTTATTATTGTCTGACAAATCACCAGATTTATTTTTAATGATAGGAGCTATGATTGTTGTCATCATAGTATCAGGTAAAAAACCATGTATTAACAGACTACTATAAAACAAAGACATAAGAATATGTAGATTTTCGTTAGCATACTTAAAATGTTCATTACTGATATGGTCGTAGCCCGAGGCTTTACCAACATGCATCCTCATTCCAAACACTGGCATATGATCGACTTCATCATCACGAGGTGTCGGGATAAGATGGACATCCACAGTACCCGAGTCATGCATGGAGCAAACTGCTGGACCGATCACCAGATGCTGAGATCAAAAGTGGCTTTCAGAATACGACAAAAGCACAACAGGCAAGGGACAAGTAAGCCAACCAAGCTGAACATTGCAAAACTAAGTACCACCAGCTATAGGGAGAGTTTTGAGCAGGAGATGGACAGTGCTCTCGCCCAATGGGAGGAGAAGGAAAACTTAACACCATACGAGGAATGGGAAGCTCTGCAGCAGGTCGTGTACAACACAGCCAAGACATATCTTGGCAAGCCAGACAGAAAACACCAGGACTGGTTCGACCCCAGTGACCAGGAGCTACAGACTCTTATGAGCAGAAGAGACCAAGCCCACCAGAGAGTGTTGCAAACCAGGAGCACTAGGTCCACCACTGCAGCATACAAAGATGCCTGCAGACTGCTACAAAAACACACGCGTGCACTGAAGTCAGACTGGTGGGAAAGGAAGGCAGTGGAGCTGCAGAGAGCTGCTGACAGTAACAACATGAAGGGCTTCTACAATGGACTGAAGGAAGCGTGGGGACCCAAAAAGAAGGGACCTGTTCAACTTAAATCAACAGATGGAATGGAGACCTTCTCTGACAGCAAGAGAGTTGTGGCAAGATGGAGTGAACACTTCCAGAAGCTACTCAACGTCCCTGACGACATAGATCATGAAGCTCTGGACAACATCCCGCAGCGCATTATCAAGACAAGCCTCGATGAGATTCAAACTATGGATGAGGTGGCTAGAGCAATCGCCGGCCTGAAAGATGGCAAAGCACCTGGAGGAGATGGAATTCCTGCAGAAGTATGGAAGCACGGAGGAGACAATCTGTTCAGCAGACTGCACCAACTAATCACCAATGCCTGGGAGGTGGGTTCTGTACCACAAGCATGGAAGGATGTCAGCATTGTAACCATCTACAAGAAAGGTGATCGAACAGACTGTGGGAACTACAGAGGAATCTCATTTCTTTCCATAGCAGGCAAGATTTTCGCCAGGATCCTCCTCAACAGATTATCTACCCACATAACACCAGAGGTAGTTCCGGAGACACAATGTGGCTTCAGAGGTAACTGGAGCACCGTGGATATGATATTTTGTCTACGACAACTACAAGAAAAGTGCATTGAACAGGACCGACCACTGTACATGGTATTTGTCGACTTCAGTAAGGCGTTCGATACAGTTGGGAGGACCGGGCTATGGCAGCTACTGAGGAAGTATGGCTGCCCAGAGAAGTTCACAACAATGATCAAGGCACTACATACTGGAATGATGGCGAATGTTAGTGTTGGAGGGGAAGTCTCAGAACCATTCAGTGTCACAAATGGGGTCAAGAAAGGTTGTGTACTGGCCCCCACGCTCTTCTCCATCTTCCTATCAGCAATGGTCGACGAGGCTTTCTGAGACATGGGGGATGGCATCTACATACAGTCCAGACAGAGCGCTGACCTATTTAACGTCGCACACTTCAAAGCAAAGACCAAGACTACTCGGATACTGATGAGAGAGCTGCTATTCGCAGATGACAGTGCACTGGTTGCACATGGATGCTTTCTCCGATGCGTCAAAGAAGTTCGGCCTAAAGATTAACATCAAGAAGACCGAGGTGCTGTACCAACCCAACTCTACAAGAACCCGAGAGGAGGATATCATGGTACACGCATGTAGATGGAAACAAGCTGAACTCTGTTCTGGAATTCACCTACCTCGGAAGCACTATATCAAGTGATGGATGCATTGATGATGAAATACAGAGGAGGATGGCCAAGGCTAGTGCATCTTTCGGCCGACTATGCCAGAGACTCTGGAACAACCACCATGTGTCCATGCGGGTTAAAGGCAAGATATACCATGCAATCGTGCTGTCCACCCTCCTATACGGAGCTGAGGCCTGGACAGTGTACAGACGACAGGTGATAAAGCTGCATGCCTTCATGATGCGACATCTGCGCTCGATCATGAAGATAACCTGGATGGACAAAGTGACAAACAAGGAAATACTTGAACGGACAGGGCTGACATCTATGGAAGATCTCCTGATCAGAAAGAATCTCCGGTGGACTGGACACCTCATGAGGATGTCACCAGTCAGGCTACCGAAGCAGGTTCTCTACTCTCAACTGTCTTCTGGTCAGAGAAAGAGAGGGCGCCCTCGTCTCCGATTCAAGGATACCATCAAGAGAAACCTGAAGATGAGAGACATAAAGATCGACTCATGGACATCACTCTCACAGCAGAGAGACAAATGGAGAACAACAGTCAAGTGATGGAAGCAGTCTTTGTCGCTTCTCGACCGACAGCATGATGATGATGACTTTCCCAGCTGTGCTAAATAGCCTTTCATCTGGGGCTGCATGATGAGGAACTAAATGAGCCCGAGTTGAAAAATTTACACAAAGACAGTGTTCCAATCTGCTTATATTAGATGTTTGTAACTTATATTTTCTTATTGTAAACTACTTTTGTTAGCACACGTTCGCATAATAGGCTCAAACTGTTGTTGAACTTTTAGCCAGGCTGCTGGCACTGCCTTATGGTAGTGCAACATGAACGTTCTACAACACTCCCCCATCTTCTTATGTTCAGAGACAGACTGTGCCATCATAGCTAGCCACACTTGCAAACTTTCATCTGAATGGGGTTGGTGGGAAAGTTTGATGTCGGACAAAAAAATTGATGTTCGGAGGTTCCGAATCTGAGAAGATCCAGTATATGTCCAGTATGCTATATCAACTTGGAGAACCAGTGATTGTAGCACACTAGTTAGATCTCTTGTTACACACGCACGCACGCACGCACGCACGCACGCACGCACGCACGCACGCACGCACGCACACACACACACCTTCAATATTAAAACATTACATTATGGAGTGTTCATTAACCTAGTGTAATAAATAGCAAATAATGTCTTATGAATGAATGACAGCATTACAAAATAAAAAGGGCAACAAGAAGTAGTACTGTATCAATGTCAGATTGAATATAGACGTCCATAGAAAATGGACCCAGGGTCCATATTCTATTATATAATTTGGACCCCCCTTATAAAAAGCTGAACTATTTTGGTCAAATAGTATAATGCAGTTCATAGATTGTAACTAGAATATCAAAGCCATCATTGATAGCACTTTTATAAAAAATATATTTAAATTTTAGCCACCATTGCCATTAAAATGTTAGTCATCTTTGACTATGAAAAAACTGTATCCTATTAACTGCTAAAATGTGTGAATTGTTCCCTATTATGGGATGGTTGAATAACTATAACTAAGAGTACTATTTACTCATTCAACAAAACTTAATACAACACATAAGGAAACTAATTGTGTTAATGTTTCATGTAAGACCAGTTCGTGTTTTGAAACTTGTCGTGAACCAGTTGATCTCCCTTTCAACAGTGCTCACACAAGCTACTAAGAGCTTGTAAGAGATGCTAAATTTCAACTCCATTGGAATCACAGGTCTGACTCAGTTTCTAAGTTACATTAGGAAAAAATTATAATCATCAACAATACAACCTGGGATCCATTTTCTATGGGGGGGGGTCCATATTATATAGCATATATAGAATATGGACCCCCATATAAAATGGACCCCAGGTCCATATTCTATGGGGGTCCATGTACTATGTCTCATAGAAAATGGACCCCATAGAATATGGAGCCGGGGTCTATTTTCTATGGGGGTCCATATTCTATACAGCTGTATGTGCCATATAATATGGACCCCCCAAAGAAAATGGATCCCCCCATAGAAATTGGACACGTGGGTCCACATTCTATGGGGGTCCATATTCTATAATAGAATACAGTAGAATATTCTATAAGGAATATGCACCCGGGGTCCATTTTCCATGGGGTTCATATTCTATATGACACCGGTACATTATAGGTCCATTTTGGTGATATGATATCTGGGAATAATCAGTACTGAGTAGGGATTGTATTGGGAAGGGTGGGGGCTATGAAATACATTAGTGAAATCTGCTCAAATCTTTGTCATTACACAACTCTTAAGTTGTTCAATTTAATTATCAGTGACTTCAAATTTATTATGGTTTCTGCTAATCTGTAAAAAGCAACATATTTTGTCAGTACACAAATTCATATCAGTGTCCATGTCTACACATACAGCTGTGTTCTTGGTTGACATGACAGGGTGTCTTTGCCTCAAGGTTGAATGATCACATTGAATGTTATAATGGCTAAAGGATGTGTTATTGAATCAGTATAATTTCCTCAACAGCTATTCAAGACTTTAATTAATTTTCTTAGCCTTCTTCAAGAATGAATAATTTATTGTATCAACTAATTGTGATGTTATTTTCAAAGGGCAAAATACCCTTTAGAGGTGTAATATGTGTGTGATACACTGTAGGTTTAATGTGAAAATGCAGAAACCACCTTAATTTTCTTTTGGTTATAAATTGTGGTTTATTCTTGTATTTCAAATTACCTTGATTGCCTCTTGCAGACTATCATGTGTCCTCTCTGTGATCACTTTTAAGCCCTCTGCTACCCCTCATTCTTATTCATGGGTTGCAAAGTGGCATCTAGCAACAAAATAACATCACATTCATGGGTAATCTACAATACATTTTATTAAAACTAGTTTGTTTTTATGCATGCGTTCATGGTGCACACAAGCAAATTTAGTTGAAATGTGCCCTTTTCACCACTGCAGGTGTCCTTTTGATGCATTGTCCCCTAGTAAAATTGCTCTGTATGTATGCGGTTATTTATGCTAGTGCACCACCGAGGTTTGATGTGTTCTCTGATAAGATTGCTATGTAGTCATTGTGCCCTTTAGCATGCTGGTATAATAGCAAGTTCAGTGTCCTACTTTTAGGGAGAGCAGACGTGTTGTGAATGGATAAGACACATTGAAGACAGCTTGAATAAAGTCCATGGTGTCAGGTTAGTGACATTTATGTTAACATTTCATGTTTGTAACATGCGTTCAGTTTTATTCATCATTATGCAAGCTTATCCAGCATACTTGTGCACCACAGTCCAGAACATAGCATAGACGGGGGGGAAAAGAGGTCAGATTGGTTTACATATCAATGGTTATTTATATCTAGAGGTCTGCATGTGTCAAGAGTATACAGGACTTTATAATAGTATTAAGCTTCAGATTATTATAGCCATAATCAGAGTCAGCTCTAGGTAGGTCCTATTGCTGCTCACAATTCAATGCCTGTTGTAAATCACTTCACTTTGCAAAACAGAATATGTAAAGTCACAATGTAGGACCAGCTGTCGCTAAAGCAGTGGCGTAGCCAGGGGGACCATCCCCAATTACGGAAAATTTGGATGATGGGGAATGGAGGACTAATATTTGGCAATGACTGGATCCCTGATTCATAGAGTCACAGAGCTAGTATAGAGTGTATAAGGATGTCAGTATAATACTGTCCTTCCCAGTTGCATGCTTTAAAAAATTCAAATAAATTTGTCATAATTCAAGTAGGTTTCAGTTAGTAATTCTCCAGTTTTGTCTCTGGCTGCAGCCCAATATGTAATAAAGCCACGAACATGTCATCATTCTCAATGTGCACGATGGCTAATGGCTATTAAGTATTCAAAATAATAGTTGCCGGCCGGTTACTAGACTAAGGTCAAGTAGCATTTTGTTGTTGTTCCTTTCTTTGCATCAGTGTCGACCGGGATGAATTGATCATGATTTCCGTTTCCGTTGTCTTTTTCCTTCCTCTCACTATGTTCTCTATTAGCAGTCTCACATTCCTTCTATCTCTTACTCTTTTTCTCCATTCTATCCCACTCTTTCTAGGTCACAATCCCCCATCGCAATTTCGGTCTTCCTCACCTCCAATTCCCCCACTTTCTGGACATCTACTCTCTTTGCCAGTTATTTATCTCTCATTTCTTCTTAAGATTTTCCTTCACTCCAACATCCACTCTCATTTCATCCATTGTTCTCATATCAACCCTCTTAATTCCCACGATTCTTCTTACCACGTTGTTTTTCTCAAACCCTGTTGTTTCTCTGCTAGTGCCATCGTCTCTAGTGCGTTCATGTATACTGGGGCGATACTCGAGCTGAGCACATTTCCTTAAGTTTACGTGATATATGTGTCTATCTCCCATCACCCCTTCAACTTTCCTCCATGCACTTGCCCCTGCCATAATCCTTATTGTAACTAAAGTAATTATTCTAGTCGATTTTGCTCTTGATAAATGACACTTCCTGCTGTGAATTTTTAAATTGTAATAAGCAGTAACGTTACATGTGATGATGTGAAGTTACTGGTTGAATGCCAATGCCACATCATATATATTAAGGTAGGTATTAAGGTTTAATTATTGTTTCATCAGGGTAAGTGACTGTGTTGGTATTTGTCATGGTCTTTGTCTGTAAGTTTTGGAGAAGTAGTGCGAGGAATGTGGTGGCTGGCTATAGGTGAATATTATGTAGGGGTTATGTAGGGGATTTGGGTTCAAGTCTCTTTAATAATGTGTCGTTTCTCTCTTTCATATTTATTGACAATGCTCCAGTCAAAAAATGTCCTCCCAAATTAATCAAAATACATTTACAGAATGAAATAACTATGTGAGACTTTGCCTCTGAAATAACCAACTCAATTATAATGGAGAAAGTAGACAAACACAGATTGTCTGATCCTAGTAATAAATTATAAAATAATTACTGAGGTACTTGGAATGGCAAACTGTAAACACATGCCATACAAATTAGTCAAGTTTAAGAAACATAAACATTCCCAATGGATAACAAATAGTATACTTAAATCTATAAAATACAGAGATAACCTACATAATCAACTTAAACGTTTAAATCCAACCTCTATCGAACATTTTATTAAAACGTCAAATTAAAAAACATAATAGTATCATTAAAAGAAGTATTACAGCAGCTAAACTATCATTATGAACAACTGTTTAACATATAAAAATGACGCAAGGGAAACATGGAAAACTATTAACAAAATGTTACATACCGGGTAGGTCAATTAAAAAAGTCCATTACCTGAATATTTCAAGAACGGAGATAATAAAATAACTGATAATGTAGAAATTGCAAATTACTCTAGTTCATTTTTTTTACAAACATAGGTAAGGATCTTGCAAGCAACATTAAAGACGGTAGTAATAAAATTTATAGTTACTACTTAACAAGAAATTCTGAAATTCGATTCCAATTCCAAGAAATTCATGAAGAGTCCGTATTCAAAATAATTGATAATTTTCCTGCTAAATCCAGTAGTGACTGCGATGGTATTACATTAAAACAGTTGAAATATTTAAAATATGTTCTTATAAAACCTCTAACTTTACTTATAAATCAAATATTAAATACTGGGATATTTCCAGATAAGATGAAAATTGCGAAAGTAATTCCTATCTTTAAAATGAAGATCAAACATCGTTTTATAATTAAAAAGATTAACCAAATTCATGTGAAACATTCAAATATATAATGTGTGCAGACAACACATCCTTGTTTACGACAATTCAGTTGACTAACACATGTCCAACTAAAGATATCGAATATCATTTAAATTCAGATTGAAATAAGATAAATGAATGGCTGAAAATCAATACATTCTCATTAAACGTAAAGAAAAAACCAAGTATATAATACAGAAATTGGGAAATAAACAAGTGAATAATCTCCTCCTTAAAATAGACGAAACCGTAATAGAAAGAGTAAAAAAATGTAATCTTCTTGGGGTAACCTTGCAAGATAACCTAAGCTGGGATGTTCACATAAAAAATATTTCAAGTAAATTTTCCAAATTGATAGGCATATTAAATAAATTAAAATGATTCTTGCCACTAAATATAGAAGTTACTTTGTATAATTCATTAATGTTACTATACATAAAGTATGGCCTAATGGTATGGGGTTTTACCTGTAACAGAATAACTAAATTACAGAAAAAAGCAATTAGAATAATATGTTTAACAAAATATAATGCACATACTGAGCCGTTGTTTAAGAAACGAAAGATTCTTAATGTTACAGATATGCTGAAATTGCATGAATTAAAACTGTACTATATGTGCACACGACATTACCAGTATATTTGCAAAACTTACCATTTATATTAAATAAAACAGTCCACACATTTAACACTCGGATACATGACAGTATTCATACAAATAGGGCTAAGCATGACTTTGCCAAGCGATGCATTAGACACGATATCCCTTTACTAATAAACAATGCTACGTTTAACATTAAAAACAAAATTACAA
This sequence comes from Oasisia sp. SBJ-2009, assembly GCA_964017155.1. Taxonomy (NCBI): domain Eukaryota; kingdom Metazoa; phylum Annelida; class Polychaeta; order Sabellida; family Siboglinidae; genus Oasisia; species Oasisia sp. SBJ-2009. The sequence continues at coordinate 14,713,628 of OZ024854.1, forward strand.
CGCACAGTTTACGAGGATTTATTAGTTACTCAAAAGAAAATGTTCTACAAAATTACAAAACACTGTGCTTTTTTACCAAACTGTTATATATGTGGACATTCATAACAATCAATGTACTCATTTACAGTGTTTCATTTTGTATACCTCCGTAAATGTACATTTACTAAGTAGTGTTATTTAACTATGAGATTGTAATCATTTGCTAATTTCCAAGTGATCTTAATGTACTAATTGTGTTGTTTATTTGTTGAGAGTTGTGACACTTCTTACCAGAAATGACATTCTAGTGTTGCTGTATTATGCACATGTGTTTATTTGGAAGTGCTTAAAATAGCCAACTATATTTAATTGTGATGTAATTAATGGGGTGGCTGCCACGAGAGCGACCAAAATGGTCTTAGTGACAGTCTCCTCGACCCCTGGTTATTTTACCTACAGCAACAATTCATAATCACTGAAAATTACATTTCTGTTATTTCTTACGCAATTACTTGGCAGTTTGCTGCACAGCGGTACTGTGGACTTGCTGCTGCAACAGGCAATCTAATACTAGGACTAATTAGAAGGAACATCACATATACAGATAAAACTTTAATCATACCATTATACAAGGCAATAGTTAGGCCACACTTGGAATATTGCATTCAGGCATGGAGGCCATATCATAAGAAAGACATTGATAAATTTGAAAGAGTCCAAAGGAGAGCAACTAAACTCATTCCAGAACTTAAACATTTATGCTATGAAAGACGCCTGTTAGAATGTAGATTGACAACATTAGAAACTAGAAGATTAAGAGGAGACCTAATAGAAGTTTTTAAGATATTGAATGGATATGAAGATATTGATAGCAACATTTTTTTCAAACTAAAAGAAGATAGTGTGATAAGGCAGCGTTAGTCAAGCCATACTGTAGGTTAGATAAAAGAAAATTCTCCTTCTCCCAGAGAACAATAAATGATTGGAATCATTTAAGTCATGATTGTGTAAATGCCAGCAGTGTAAATATGTTTAAAAATAAAATTGATAATTATCTGACAAGGGCGGTTCCTAGGTTGAACACTTAAATGTTTTAGAAAGTATTTTAATAATGATTAAACTATTTATTCATATATTTATTTAAATTAATTTATTATTATAACAAATTGTGTTATTGTAGGACAATTTATGTATTTATTTATTTTACTTGTATATTTTTAGAGACAACGTATTTTAATTAGTAGCATTTTAGTGCATTTTATAATATTGTATATTTATTATTTTAAGTGAACACTCGATAAACCATAGGCTTCCTTGTTCACATGCCGTCTGGAGCTTGGTTCTGGGCGGCAACTTTGTTAAACCTAATGTAATATTATTGTTGTATATAGCTGTTAGAGAGGTGAGTCCACTACCGACAATTTTAGAAGCTGTTTTCACCACTCTGTCAAGCCTGCTTCTCTGGCGCTGGCTGATGCCGCCGAACCATACACATATTGAGAATGCAAGAATAATCCCAATAGCAGAACGATAGATCTGAACAAGAATCTCTCTTCTCAGCCCAAACTTCTTTAGTTGGCGCAGGAAGGACAGCCTTTGTTGAGCCTTTTTGACGACAGCATCTATATTTATTTTAGTATGATTTACTTACTTTGGAGCATTATTGTCGAAGCGAGTACGACGTTTCGACCCGTCGTCTACGGGCCTTGATCACGTACTGGTGTCACGTGTGTTGCCTCAGATTTCGGCGGGATGACTTGATTGTAGATGGCAGGCAGATGGTATCCCTGATCTCTGTTCATGGTAGGGGCTCTCTGTCTGATGTATATGGCCTCCTTCACTTTTCTCTTGTGCCAGTTGGATTCACGGGTCAGCACCTTAGTGTTCTTTATGGACACTGAGTGTCCTGTGGCCCGGCAATGATCTCCTACCCTTGGCAAAAAAACTTTAAATTTTCTATAGAATATATTCTATAGGATTTTTGCTTATAGTTTTCTATAGGATTTTTGCCAATAGTTTTCTATAGAAAAATCTATGGAATTCTTTAGAAAACTTTAGGCCACACAAAATCTATAGAAAATTCTGTAGAATTCTATAGAATTCTGTAGAATTCTATAGAATTCTGTAGAATTCTATAGAAAACTTTAGGCCACACAAAATCTATAGAAAATTCTGTAGAATTCTGTAGAAAACTGCAAAATTCTATGGAATTCTATGGAATTCTATAGAATTCTATAGAATTCTATAGAAATCTATAGAAAATCTATAGTTTTCTATAGAATTTTTTGCCAAGGGTACTCCTGTTGGTTTATCCAGGTTAGTGTGTTCTTTGAATCTCTGGCTGAGTGTTCTCTTAGTTTCACCTATGTATGTGTGGCTGCTGTTGATGTCACACGTGATGTTGTAGATGGTTCCACATTGGTGTTCTTTGGGTGTTTTGTCTTTGGGGTGTACTATCATCGAGCGGAGGGTGTTCGCCGGCTTGTGGTACATTTGTATGTTGTGTGACTTATAAATCCGGCCAAGCTGTTCTGATAGTCCTGCCACGTATGGTAGTCCTAACATAGATCTTCGTGGGTTGTTGTTCGTGTTAGGAGGTCTTTTTGCACTGGATGGTGGAGGTGCAAGCTCCCACTCTGGGTATCCGTTGGCTCTCAGGGCGTTGTGGACATGTGCCAGTTCCGATTTCCTGTCTTCAGCTGTGGTGACATACTGCTGTGCCCTGTTGGTGAGGGTGCGTACCACTGATCGTTTGTGGGTTAGAGGGTGAAGTGATTTGAAGTTGAGGTACTGGTCCGTGTGCGTCGGCTTCCGGTAGATGGTTATCTTCGTGGATCCATCATCCAGAATATGGGTGCATAGATCCAGGAAGGGAAGCTTGCTGTCCTTCTCAGGTTCGATGGTGAATTTGATGTGTGGATCAATGCTGTTTATGTGTTCAGTGAACTCTTCCACATCGTATTCGTGGAGTACGGTGAATGTGTCGTCCACGTATCGTAGCCACAGTGATGGGGGTGCGGTGCTGTAGAGATGGCTACTTTCTCAAATTGTTCCATGTAGCAGTTAGAGATCAGGGATGCCATCTGCCTGCCATCTACAATCAAGTCATCCCGCCGAAATCTGAGGCAACACACGTGACACCAGTACGTGATCAAGGCCCATAGACGACGGGTCGAAACGTCGTACTCGCTTCGACAATAATGCTCCAAAGTAAGTAAATCATACTAAAATAAACCATTATTGGAGCCATGAACAATATATTTACTAGCATCTATATTATTTTCTCAACCCAAGTCACTAGATATTATCATGCCTAGAGATTTGAAACAGTCCACCCTTTCGATAGAGTCACCATTGATAATGATGGGAGCAAGTGAGATTTTCCTCTTTCTAAAATCTACTATCATCTCTCGAGTTTTGGACGCATTCAATTGAAGGTTGTTATTATCACATCACACCACAACACCAGCCTCTTCACTTCATGGCGGTATTCGGACTCATCTGAGTTCATCACCAACCCTTCTAATGTACGTGGTGTCATCTGCGAACTTTAAAAGTTGTATGGAGGAGTGATGAGAAACAGAGTCATTTGTAAACAGGGAGTATAGCAGCAGGGAAAGGACACATTCCTGAGGAGTCCCAGTGTTCAAGATAATACTGCTGGAGACAATACCGTTCATTTTAACAACTCGTGATCGCTGTAATAAAAAATAGAGAAGCCAATAACACATTGATGAGTGTAGTGACAGCAGCTGAAGTTTGTCGAACAGTTTCTGAAAGGATGGCCATGTTGAAGGCGGAACTGTAATCTACGAACAGGATTCGTGCATATCTGTTCGGAGACTCCAAGTGCTGCATCACAAAATGCAGGGCCAATGCAAGAGCCACATCAGTGCATCGGTTTTCCCTGTAGGCGAATTGCAATGGATCCATCCTGGAGTTGGTGACAGACTTCAGATATGTAAGGACCAGTCGCTCCAACACCTTCATCACCACTGACGTCAAAGTCACGGGGCGGAAGTCATTCAACCCTTTCACTTTTGGCTTCTTCGGTGCCGGAATTATGGTTGCTGCCTTAAAGCAGTGTGCGCACAGAACAGTGTGCACATTGAGAGAGGCGTTGAATATGTCAGTGAATACAGGTGCTAATTCATTAGCGCAGTGTTTCAACGTGGATGTGGAAACGTTGTCAGGACCAGCTGCTTTCCTGCTGCTGTGTTGCTTGGATAGCTTTCTTACCTCGTGCTCTTGAACAGTGAAGGGAGGAGGGAGTGACACAGCAGGGTCAGGGAGGCTGACCGATACAGGAGTCAAATTCTGACAATTGAAGCAGGCGTAGAAATTATTAAAGTTGTCAGGTGTTGGTGGGTCAAAGCCAGGGATGGAATGCTTTTGCTTGTAGCCATAACAGTAATGCAAGAATTACCGCATTTGAGTCCGGGTTTGAGTTTTCCACGGTGGTGATCTGATCAGTGAGTGCGCCGATCGCAGCGGTGGCGTTGGCTTGGGGTGGGATGTACACACCCACCACGACAACGGAGGTAAACTCTCATTTTATGATAAGAGTCTGCAGTTCAGGGGAGCAAGTTGTAAACAAAATTGATGAGTCATTGCACCTTTGCTGATTTATCATGAAACACACTCCCCCACTTTTCGATTTGCCTGATAGTTCTGGCGAGCGGTCGGCTCTGTGGCTCACATCATCATCACCCTGGGCCGACCATATATATGTCCAAGCCCAACAATAAACGTCTGGTCTCCAACAGCCTGTTCATGCATACTAGCGTGACACACATATATGGGTGTGGAATTAACATCATCACCCTTGGCCGACCACAAAGCACAATTAATGCGATATGTATTAAATTAGTTTTGCATACGTTCATATCTGTAAAGGATATACAACATTATATTTACTGCCAAACCCTTGCTGCATAACGACATGGCCTATCTTGGGCCGATCTCGGTCTGATGTCGGCTGCATAGGTGTTTATATACTGCCAGTATCGCCAACATCGGACCGATATCGACCCGACATCGGCTGTATAGGTGCGTACGGCCAGTATAGCCAACATCGGACCGGTATCGGCCTGACATAGGATATGTTCTTCATGTGTTCTTTATCTAATAGTATGATAATAACTATAACTCGGATGGAAAGCACATGTTTAATAGGCGCGCACACACAAGGCGGGTTCTACACAAAACACGAAATCGGCTTTCAGTCCCAGAGTCTCAAAGTAACAACCTGCCATTGGTACATGAAACACAACGATCAACAGGATAGATAGTCCCGAGATTGCCGAGATGCTGCTGATATCAGGCCGATATAGGTGGCTATCTGGGATGTGAACATTAACTCCATGGCATATATATCTTGATCAAACCCTATACCGGCAACAAGGTAGGCAATAGGGAAAACCTGAAAGTAATAATGTAGTATGTTCATTTTGTAGGCGCATCTTAATCAATCCAAGAGAGTCAATATATGTATCACCTATTACATAAGCAGGAAAACACAAACCAAACAAACTCCATGGCATGACACAGCAAAAACAGCTGTTGATTTGATGATTCCCTGTCTATGGAGTGAGTTTGCCAACAATGTTGGGTGAAGAGTATTTAATAACAGCTCAACGCAGACTGTGAGGGTGGAATTGAATGGTGCGTGCATACCGGGGCCGGCTGCATAAATTCTCCCTTTCAACAATGTAGTAATTGTATCCTACAACACGGTCATTAAAGTCTCCTGGACATTGATACGAAGTACCAGACAGTCTGCAATCTGTGGAGAACATCCAAAATGACCACCTGTTTGACATGATAATGGAATACACCACTGTACCAAGATATGCGCAGCAGCCAATACTCGCTCTAAAGGATGTTCAATGAGGTAACCTGATGACAAATCATTCGTCCCAATGTCAAGGAAGGGCCTATATGCGGCCAACCAAACGCGTCTTATAATCCAAGTGGGCAGTTGTCATTCCTTCCTGCCCTAAAAAGGAGATGACATGACCATCGTAACACACTCCAAAATTGTGGGTGTCCTGCCGGTTCATAAACAACTGCAATCTCTGAACAAAACGGTGTCCATAAAACACTACATTAACAGGGTAACACGCAGACGTTCATGCTGACTAACCAGACATAATAAATTAAAGCAAAACATTATAATGTACGTGTTGCATATAAAGATGTCTAATCGGGGCTAAATAATAATATTGCCTAAACGTAATGAGTTGGGCCCCCTTTGGACAAACTTAGGTTTCGAAGAATGTTGTCATAGACGAATGAAAACAAACGACAAAACAAACAATCGCCAGGTGGCAATACGTGTAAACATTTCGTAGTAGATCCGCTAGATGAATCAAAGGAATCGCTGAGGAATTTAGGCGTAGCGGTAGTCGTAAAGAACGGTCTTCGACTATAGCGCAAATTAATTAAGCAAACTGTGACTGTGATTATGGCAGCTGGTCACTGATAATTGAGTTATTATGCCAGCTCATTTTAGACGATTATAGTTGCTGCACATCACATCATCAGTTACTTTAGTTCAGTTATGGAAAAGTGATCAATATTTTACGTTGACCAACTCCTAAGTACATACGAAACAACTACGTCTAGTTTTAGCAAAATAGCTAAGAATACTTGTTTTCACCACGTGTACAATGTAAACACAAGCAGAACCGCATGAAAACATTGTCACGTTTACCGACTTCCGTGTAAACAGAGCTACCAAGCAGCGATTGGCTGAACTGATTGGTCACGTTGTACCTTCTTTGAACAATGTTGCTACAATGATCAGAAGAGGGCAGCACTATTCGTGTCTAGTTTTATCTACCAGACAAATCAAAATAAAAGATAAAGAATGTCGTGTCTACCTAGCCTCGGTTACCCAGACTCCGTGAGGTGGCAGCACTTTTAGGCCCCCTCAACTACGCCTGGGACAGTATATATTCTTAAGTTTCTACATCCGGGCAGCCTTACCCCAGAATAGGGTAGAGACGCTGATTGGCTCTCAGGCCAACTATGAAATAAAAATTTAAATAACGATATAGTTTTACAAGATAATAACATCATTTGAAAAGTATTCACCATTGAACTTATAGTAACACAACAGTAAGTAAAAATTCAAATTTACCGTTGTTTATAAAATAAGAATTACGGCAGGATTAACCAGTATCCGTGAGGTGGCAGCATTGTCTAGCCCGACACGGATAGCATACAAATTAAATAAGGAAACCTTTTGATTAAATAATGCTGTATTATAAAAACTATTAAAAATTAAACTTATATTAACCCAAAATAAATAGAAATACAAATTTTCAGTTGTTTATAAAAAAAAATATTACGGCAGTGTCCGTGAGGTGGCATCATTTTATAGATCACGCGGATACCAAACAAAAGCCGGCAAATGTCACCAGACTGTCTTCTCGGCGTAGTTCCGCAGCCGACCGACAGTCGGTTAAGCGAGAATATAGTGTCTACCCAGTTATGCAACAATGCAACTATTTCGTCATTGTTGTTAGACGACGATATCTGCATGCATAGGCGTCGGAACCGGGGTTTGATGGCGCATAGCCTGCATGTGTAACTCAACCAAACGTTGGCATAACATCTTCAACAGGGAGAAGCTGCAACGATGGTGGTGTGTAGGAGCGAACGTTATTCAGCAGCATCCCCCAGGGCAGAGCCCATGGAAGTCCGTTTCAACCCCCAGTATTAAGTTCGTTCATATGTCGGTTATATATTTGTCTGATGCATGGTTGATATGTCGGGGCTGCGTTGATGAGGTACCAAGACACTCTTTAAACATCCATCCAATCTCCATAGTTCACTCTCTCCCCTGATATTATGTCTCCGTTTACCAACATATCCGCGTCACTCACCCATTCTCCCCGCCTTCCTGTTTCCCCGTTCCCAGGTTACACGTATCCCCATCTTGGTGTCCAATCATTCCCTGTGTCCATCTTTCTCTATGTGTGTGTTTTGTGAGTATGCGTCTCTCACGCCTTTTGCCGCTTGGCCTTGCTGTGAACCGTATCGGTGGTATTGATGTATAATGTGTATTAATAACGGAGGCCTATTAATAAACTGACTACAGCCTTTGTGTATATATACATATATGCGGATTTTTCGAAAGAAATCATTCACAATGACAGTGTGAACGCCAGACAGTCAGTGACAGTGTTTCGAGGTAGCGCAATAATAGTCGTGCGTTCTAGAATCTAGATGTTTACGCAGTTTATATTTTATAAAGGAATATACTAGGTACTTTTGCAGTTTAGGCCCGCACCTCGAAAAAAAACCATCACAATGTTCACCTACGATGACCAAATTTCGCATGGTGTATCTACTACACCTGTGCTACGCGTACGCACTTGTCACGTGATAAAAAAATAATAATTAATGCCTGAAATCGATCAAAATGTGTAAGTAAATAACGCGCATTCCTCCTCGAGTCACTATTGCCACAGTGAACTCCACCAGGTGGCGCCACCATATCTTGCTGTTGTTAAACCGTGGGGTCAGACCACATTAAAAAAATATCGTCATCAGATGTAGATAAGAGCACATAGTTATGAACTATGAACATAGTTACGAATCAGATCTGTAATCATGCTTTAGATAAGTTATTTTACGGAAATATATTTACTAAAATAGACAACAATTTCCATAGAACATGGTAACAATATTCACTGTTGCAACCGTATGTGGCTAAATGGCCTAATCGGTAAAGAGTTGGACTTGGAGTCATAACGTCTCACGATCAAATCATGGCGTGTACTTTTTAGAAATGGTTCCTTTAGAATTGTGCTATTTTAGCTTGTAATTGATTTTAAAACAAATGTAACATTATTAAGGGTTATATAATTATGTCAACGTATGCGTGGTAAATGCATTTTTTTTTTTACAAAATTTTATTTTATGCCTAAGACAGCTACAATAATTTCAACTTATAATGTGAAACAATTTGTGGTTAATATAAGATAAACAAAATTATTTAATTTAAAACAAATGTAACATTATTAAGGGTTATATAATTATGTCAACGTATGCGTGGTAAATGTATTTTTTGTTACACAATTCTACCTTATTTTATACCTAAGACAGCTACAATAATTTCAACTTATAATGTGTAACAATTTGTGATTAATATAAGATAAAACAAAATTAAGCAAGCCACAAAATTATTGATGCATTATTAATAGCCGAAACTAATAAAAAAGAATAAACATTTTCCCAGACAAGGAAGCTATTTTGTCCATGGGTTATACCCTTAAAAAGGTAAGAGATTGGTAAGTACTACGAGGGCGGGTAAAGTTGTACAATGTTTTCGAAACAGTTCTATGCCTGTATTTCAGATATGAGGTCGAGGTTAACATTTAAATACAAGTACGAGTACACTTTAAAAAAATACTAAATAATAGTGTGCTTTAACATTATTATTTAACCTAATTTATATAATTCAACATAACTAAATACATAATGGTAATTATTTTTTTGTTGGAAAATTGTAAAACCTAACACATTCCCTATGGAGATAGGTGGTACCACAAACTGGCTTTCGAAACAGTCCCATGCCTGTACTTCATACATGAGGCCAGGGTATCATTTGAGTACAAGTATGAGTACACTTTTTAAAAATATTAAATAATAGTGTGCTTTAACATTATTAATTAATATAATTTATATAACTCAACTGAATACGTAATGGTAATTATTTATTATTTTTTGTCGGAAAATTGTAAACCTAACACATTCCCTATGGAGTTAGGTGGTACAGTGTACCACAAAATGGTTACACACAGTTGACATTCTACTATTTTTATACTTTAGCTCTTGCAACATCAAAGTTCATCCAGCAATATTCTAATTAACTCAATCTGACAATGTAGTAGATCTCTCTGTAATACAAGCATGTGGCGTCACTGTGTTGATATATCTAGGGCAATATTAATTCGCCTAGCTACCAACTTACATGTAAATCAGGCAACAAATGTGATCGACGTTTGAGAGTTGAGATGTGTCTTTAATGAACACAAAAGAGTGGATAGTTAGCCATTGGATATCCCTAGCCTAGGTTCAAGGAGGAAATGAGATGTGCCTCTGCTGAGTTCCTTGTTTGTTCTGTGCTGGACTACTGCTTTATAAAGAGTATCCATGTTGCCATATCTGCAACTTTGCATAGCTTATGGCATTGCTGCTGTTCTTAGTTGCTGACGGGCCCTGATAGCATTTTCTTTATCAATAACCCCGTACTTTGGCTGTGGAGCTCTTCTGTAACCGATCATTAACTTTTTTTTTTAACAGGAGTTTGATTCTATAGCTACCAACAAATTAATTTTTTTCCGGTATACATGTATATTGAAAAAGTACTCAGATGTACTCATAATATACGAGGACGAGTACATGGCCCATAAGTTGATGGACATATTATTATTTCATACTAACTGTCCACAATGTGAATGATAGATGCATTGCAAAAATGCATAATCCAAGTGTAAAATTATTTTGTAAAAGAGGAAAAGTCCCGTCTACTAAGCTTGCCGAAAGGTGTTGTAGTAGGATAGTAGAAACCTCATGTACGAGGTAAATTGTAACACATGTATTAGCTGTGTAGCAAATTGTAATATTATGAAAAAACTACATAATGGACACAACTAAATGTACGCCATGTAAATAACTAGCTTCTTTTGAAAATAATAATAAAACAATTATACTGTAGCATACAAGCACATAATTTATTAGATCCCCTATAGAAATTTACATGTTCAGATATATGCAGTAATAAAAATAATATTTGAATTACAGTAACCGTCACTAACGCGTACATTGCAAACATTCTCATGTTTAAAAAACGTGATTTGATTTAACAGCTGTTGCAAATATGTACACAATTTGACTTATCCAATGTCCGATTCGCATAGGTGACACAGACAGGACAAATTCTAAAAAGTGCTTTTATGTGGGACACTGCTAATGTTGATGTCATGAATGTCATGACTCGTTTGCTGTAAATGACAAGGCAGACATTAGTTTATACCACCGTATTACGCCAACCAATAACATATATACATAATACAATATATACAAGATCTGCCTATATAATTCTAAGTCAACTAACAGCATACAAGCACATAAAATGGATGTTGACCCTTGACCGTGACATTTGCTATATTTTACTTTCTGAGGAAACACTGCCAGCTACATGACATCTTCATTACATCTAATTGGCACTTTAGGTGAATGAATATCAAAGTTAGATTACAATTATTATATTACAAATACAATTACAGTTATGCAACTGAAAACAGCCCTTAGCAATATATTGACCTCATCAATACGGGGCATTCCATATAAAATCAATCAAGAAATTATATGACCGTCTTTGAATTTGATGATATTTGGTGTATTAGTTTATGATAATGATTCTAAGCAGCCCACCAAATGTTAAGTCAATCTGACCTTCACATCAAGAGATAGAGGTCATCAAACGTTGACCTGACCTTGATGCCCAGCGAGCTTTCAGGTGTCATAACTCCACTCCTAGGAGACCAACCTACAGATGTAATGTTGGTGTCATTTTAAAGCTAGTAGAATTGTCTACCTATTTAGACAATAACCCACATATCAACATTTTTAAACAACTGTTTGACCTTTGACCTGACTTGAAGTAACAAAAACATGTAATCTCCGATTTTGCTTATTTTCTATGCTGAAGCTTACATATATAGCAACAATATGTGCAAGTTTTATCGTGTGCAATTGAATACTTCAGGAGTTATGAATTTAAAAAAAGATTATGCTGACATGTAGGCAATAAGTAGCCCTAATGCTCTTTTAGTATGCAAGCGGTTGCTAATGGCCTAGAATATGTTGTTGCAGTTATTACCATTAGCCTACTATCCACACATTGATATAATCATGTACTGGTGTGCTTAATGTGCATGCACATGTGCTTGCATGTATGTGTGTATGTGCATATGTAAAACTTCATGCCAAAATTGGGCTAAATTTATTTGCCCAAGATCGATTTGAAGAAATATTTTTTTGTATTAGTTTGCATTCATGATTGTATGTTACAAACCAACCATATTTTAGGTCAATCTGACCATCATTTACCGGTAGTCGTAGTCAGGTAATTTTGGTGACTTCTAACTTTGATATTGAACATGTCTGTATATAAATCATAATTATTTGATCTAACCTTGACTACCTAGTGACTATCTAGATGTCATAGCTTATCCCCAAAAGTCAAATAGTAAATGGCTTTTGTTGTCTCTGCTACCTACAGGTACACACATATTATACATACCAACAAATACAGGTATTTACCACATCTGTAGAGAATATGCAAAGAAACAAACAGAACATTTTATGATGGCAGCAACCATTTGCATACTGATATATTATGTGGCAAATTTAGTTGTGAGTATACCACTACAGCAGCATAAAGGAGTGCAATGTGCCTGATAATACTTTCTGCAATTATTGCCAATTATATATGGTTCAAAATAGAAGTAAAGAAAATTAGAGTTAATTGATTTTTGCAATGTATGGGAAACATAGATTGTGATCATAAACAATATATCATCAAAATCGAAGATGGTCATGTAAATGTCACCCTTTTTATTGATTTGACATTGAATGCCTCATACTCCATTAGTTCATAATTTGACTGTGGCACTTGTCAGGCCAATCGGTCTGGTGAATTTTAGCTTTGCACTCTATTTGAGAGGGTATTGTAAGCAGTGAAATACCATTGGCCTCACTGGCCAGTGTCAGGTATTCCACTGGCAACAGCCAATCCAAACTGTCCAGCCAAAACATCACTACCTTTGCCATCCTAGCACATACAAAGTCACAAATAGCATACAAAGCACTCATTAGTGTGTATTTAGGAATTAGGCATGTTCTAGACTATTTACACCCTATGACTATTTTGGGTGTGAGTAAGTAGGTAACATGTTTTGTTATTTAAAGCCAATTTTACTTCGAACAAATATCAAATTTTGGACTGCCAACATCAATATAAAAAGAAAAAAATACTAACATGGTTTCATATACAGTTACTTCAAGTTTTTAAAGTAAAAGAAACTAAAACGTATTTTTAAATAGTAATTTTAGTGTTAAACGTCTCACATTAGCAAGACACATGACAATGTGCATTTGCCTTTCGCCGATTTGATTGAAGGCTTGCTCTTATCTGAAATAAAACAAGTACAATTACATTAGTCATCTAACAATAAACTATATGAACATGTGCATCAAAATAAGTTGGACATTAAAATGAGGAAAATATATAAATAATATTTACAGACTATTTTACACTGTCATGTGTATTATTTCATAAGATATTCATGTGTATGCATGCGTGCATGTGTGTGGCTGTAAACATGCTGTACCATTGACAATAACCATGCATACCATTTGCTGTCATCTTGTGAGCGGCATAGCTCGTTGTTTTGGCATGTTGCTGCTAAAGCTACAAAAATAAAGAAATTTTTATAAGCAAATCGTATGTTCACTTGGATATTGTGTCATGTCATTAATATTTTTTATGATGTGTACAGTACTCAAGTAATATCCCATGCTCTAGAACTGACCGATAACTATAATATATTTATGCTGACCACATCGCCCTTTTGACCTTAAACGTAAGCTAAGATGTGCTGTTCATAAAATATAAAAACATAAATATGCATGGAATTATGTTGACAGATTGAATTACCAGAATGAAGCATAGAGTTTTAGCAAAGATACGGTTATAAGGGTAAAATTGAGTTGGGATTCTATTACAAGTCCCACCTATTTTGTTACACTGTCCAGTTTCACACTGATTCATGCGATATAAAATGAAAACATAGACAGATTTACACACAGTAGACAGGACACAATTATTTACACTAGCTAGTGACATTAGTTTAACTTATCACAGATATCCCAAAAATGTGATTAATGTTTTGAGAAAGATGTTTAGAGGCATGTTTGTGCTACGAACAGAAAAGCCCCGAAAATTGGAACTGAAGTCTGACGTCTTTGGCACTTGAATAATATCGGGGTCCACCTCAATTATGTCAGCTTAGGCTAAATTTGATATAACACCAGTGCTCCAGTTCCATCCTTCTACAATATCACGTGCATATTTTCCGAAAATAATGGTTCTTAATAAAGTTCGACCTCTTCGTTGAATCAAACACGGTTTTTGGTCACAAAGCTGCTCTAAGTCTAAGGTGTAATATTACTTAAACAGAAAATGAGCATAAGAATGTCGACGACGACGGATCAATCGTCGTATGTTTAGATAAAAATATAATTATAATCACAACGTTCTATTTCTAGGACTAGGAGCGACCGGATTCACTTCATGTCTACTCCTTTTCAAAACATTTTCTTAATTGTATTTCATTCGTAACATGTGACTTTTTATTTGTATTGCTTGTATTTAATGTTGTGTGTTTTGAAATAAATTGAATTGAATTGATTTCTTCCAACTGTCAAATCCAAATTAATTGTTTACTTTTAAGTTTAACTAAATATAGGAGTATACTTCAGCTTCAACTGCATATAATTACATGCATCTAACAAAGATAGGCAACTAGACCCTACTTGTTTATGTAAACGGGGGATTTACCATTGAAGACAGAACACACGCGTAAATGAATAGACCATTTATTGTGGTGCGTTCTATATTATATGACTAAACAAAAATAAAACCCCCAACTAGGAATGCAGTCACTACACCGCAGCTGAATACGGCTCAGTACTACCACTGGTAGTAGCCGTACTATGTGTACTCTCTGTCCTACATGTTGTCTTTCTTGCGTCTTACAAGGGATGGTAGAGAGTGTCCAAAACACGTCTCTTTTATACAGGAATTACATCCTGTCCATGGTTTTTCTGGGAATGAAAGCTAAATGCAGAATTCTTGCTCAATGGTAGTAAATAGGATGCGACTGGGCCTGCTGGCAGTTATGACACATGTCAACATGCAGTTTTTCTAGGGAGGCAATCTGTTATCTGCATCCTTCTTGGTTGCGCAACCCTTGCACCCCAGCGGTAACAGGATACGATTCCATTCTGCATTGGCTGCCTCCATGACACATGGCACCACAGGGTAAACAGCTAGGGGGAGGTGATTTATGGGTTCTCCCCAACTACAGTTAACAATCTATTCAGTAATCCTACCGGTTACATAGTCCTGTTAACAATCTATTCAGTAACCCTACCGGTTACATACTACAGTTAACAATATATGCAGTAACCCTACCGGTTACATTTAAATCATCCTCAATTAGCCATTGACCGTACAGGCGCGTAGCCAGCGATAGTTTGTATGTGGGCAACTGGGCATGCCATAAATATGGAGCGTATCGAGCGGTGGCATCTTTGTGAATGTGGTATGCCGTTTCCGTGCGGTCTGCCAATTGTGGCCTGCCTTTTAGTGTGGCCCCCTCCTGACAGCGCTTTTCACCGGAATTCCCTTCTTCGAGGTCTAAACCAAATCAGTGAATTCTAACTGGCGAGGCTCGCCAGGACAATGTTTCGTCTTTTGCTCCTTTTTATCTTAAAATGGCATATTATATGAAAATAAGTTGATAGGTAGTTGAGGAAAACAATATATAGTGTACGGGGAATGCTGGTTTACTGGAACATTTTATTTTAAACATGGCGGAAGTCAGAATGCAACTTTAAAACCGCGGTGTCCCGTACGTGGTGGTATATGCACAACTGGTCTCCCTATGCAGCATTTAACCTTATATATATATATATATATATATATATATATATGTATGTATGTGTGTGTGTGTGTGTGTGTGTGTGTGTGTGTGTGTGTGTGTGTGTGTGTGTGTGTGTGTGTGTATATATATATATATATATATATATATATATATATATATATATTTCTCTCTATCTCCCTGACTCTCATTGTTACATTGCTTATCTGTCCCTTTCTCTCATTCTATCACTGTCTCTTTGTCTTTCGGTGTCTTACTTCCCATTGCTCTCTATGCCTGTCTCTCTTCCAGTCGGTCTGTCTGTCTATCTGTCGGTCTGTCTGTCTCTCTTTCTCTCTTAAAGATAAGATGCCTAAATAAGGTTATGATGTTGAATGACAATGTGCTCTCAAGGTTTCTTTATACCAGTTCAAGGACATGTTGCCAGTGGCGTAGGCAGGATTATGTGTTGGAGGGAGCCACCTGTCACCCAAGCAAACAATGATATAGAGTAATGGGATGGCGCCCCTTGCGGACAGGTCAAGAACTAATACTGTCCAAAATAGTGCGGCTTGCTTTTAAAAGTAGGTCAAAAGGTCATACAGCGGCCCCTGGCGGATAGGTGATGAAGAAGTGGTGCCCCTGCGAATAGGTCAAGAACCAGTACTGTCAAAATTCAGGTGTTTTATTTTTAAACTTGGTCTAAAAATAGTTAAAAGGTCAAGAGGCGCCCCTGGAGGAAATATCATCAACCACACAGTTGTTTAAAGGTCAAAATATTAAAGTCAAAGATCAGTGTTCAAGTAAAATATCATGATCACGTTCTGCATGTAGACCACTTGGGTCACGTTCCTTGCGCGGAGAGACCTATGCATATTACGCAAAAAAGAGCATGCAGTGCCTTTTTCCATTTAATCCATAGCAAGCATCAGAGGTCGACCTCTTTCATTGGTGTATAACAACCAGTAACAAAATAACATAAAAATAGCATCTCGTACGCACGTTGTATTGTATATGCTAATTCATTTAAATGTATAAATATTATTTCTTTATTTTATTATTGCGAATTTCTCATTTTTAATGCAGGCAACAAAGGACGATGAGTGAAACGGAACCAATGGTAAGCATTTCGAAAAATATTTTTAGAATGGGGAAACGTTCGGTGTATCTTGTGAGTCTGTGAGTTGGTCTTTTAGATCAGCTATATTTAACGTGGATGTAATGATTCACATGGACATAATTTGGGCGTTTTCTAGGGGTAACACGCGTATTTTGAAATATATATTGTTCTCATGGGTAATGTGGCAATCCCTGTTCAGGGCAACTATTCACAGTGGGTGGTGCCTGCTATAGATAATTCTAGTGTTAGGATGAGGCTAGTACCAGGCCGTAATGGTAGTTTTGAACAATGGGAAGAACTGGCAGTTATTTCCGGGATCTGTTCCTACAAGCGTATTGCGGAATTTGTAGCATATAGCCAACGTGTTCTTGTGTAGGGGTGGCTTTAATTTTGTTTCGTGTGTTTATAGAAATATGCAGAACCTAACATGCAGAACTTAACCGAAATGTTAGGCTGGCATAATTTTTATTTAATGTCATGTTTCTGTTCGGATATTTGTAGGTAAAAACTTATTGTTGGCTTACATAGCAAAAGTGGATTTTGTTTCACAAGTTTGCGGTTATTTGTAGTTCACCGAGGCCCTGTTGGTAGAAATGGGGTTTACTCCTAATGAATGTTATGCTGCTGTTCGCGCTGGCAACCAGACAATTGATGAAGCCGTGGATTGGTTTGTATATTAGATATGATATAATATTAGCTGCCTAAAATGTAAATGTCTTGCTTTTATATAATATTACTCTTTTATATGTCACTGAGTCTCAATCACATGTTCCATTAATATATGCAAATAACATTAAGACACTAATAATACTTAGCCATGCAGAATAGGACGCGGTGGCCAAGTGGTTAGAGTCCAGGACTTTCAACCAGTGGACCAGGGTTCAAATCCGGTTCTGACCGATCGTTAATGTGATACTGACATAGCCACCGTTTTGAAACTTGGACACGCTAATTTGCTTGCCTCTTCCAACTCGAACTGGCCAGGATGAAAGGGCCTAGACCAACAATACCAGCATGCAGTGAACTGCAAAATCAAGGATCCCAGACACAAGCGGTATCGAAAGAGTCGGGGACCACAGTGGCGGCTCATTCTGGTCAGCTTAGTCTAGTAAGGTGCTAAGGATCTCTCGGTCAATGAAAAACACTAAAAGAGTGTAAGTATAATAACGATAGCATGGAATATGAATAGATACAATAACTGGAAGAACGCAGGGAGACTAGGGATGTGATCGGATTACACAATTCAAAAGAAAAGACGAATGTTTCACAATATTAAAATGCGGCCACATACAGACCGATTCGAGGGAAACAACGGCCAAGCAGAAGTAAAAATGTAAAGACACCATAATGAGGGTAAATAGTATCAGTCCCAGAGTAGCAAAACTTGTTCTGTGTATAAAAAAAAAACCCCACTACAAACTGAAGATAGAATATGCACCAACAACAACGAAAAAGGGACCACCAAAATAGATAACAGCACAAATTGGATCACAGAAACATCGAATTCCAAGTTGAACTGCAAAATGAATTCGAAACACTGTAAGAACAAGACGACAATCGACACTATGAATGAGCTTAAACTTCATAGATATGTGCGATGAATGTAGTCAAAACAATCACAAACAAGTAAAATCGGATGATTATATCGGCATGGATCAACATACCTGCCGAAGAAACGACGAGAAAAGGCGGAAAACGATGGTTATAAAACGAACAGAATACGAAGAAAAGAAAGCAAGGGATGAAAACAACTTTGTTAGTACGTTCAATCTGCAACCAATGTAACAATTTCGATTTTTTCTTCAGATTGTTCATATTATATATGGTATATATATATTATATATGGCGTTATATTGGTCGAAACAAATATAGGCGTGTTCGAAGTAAAAATTGGTTAAATTATATTAAAACAATTTACAACCAATGAGAGGATTTCCATCGCCTTGGCGATGGTAATTCAGAAATATTCATTCAAACTAACCCACGCTTAGCCATAGATAGTCTACAGACTACGCCATTTTAGAAACAAAATGACGTAGTTAAGTCTTCTTGGTGGGCGTGAACTGTGCATACGTATTATTATATCTTACTCTCTGACCTAACCACGAAAACGACCGCCAACAGCCGCCAAACTTCTCCCCACATTTCTTACATACAATGTCATATAAATACACTACATTACAAAAAACATCACTTGTATTCCTCTAGCGAAGAAAATTCACAAAAGAAACACGCAAATCTTGACGGATGGCAATTTGACAACTTCGACTATCGTAAACTCGCTGTTATATGTAGCTTTACACAAAAAAACCGCTAGATGGCGGGTTTGTACGCGCGAATATTTATAAACCTTACTGGATTCGCACGCGCGCGCACGCGCGAATTAGTTAAATTACATCACTGTAGTCTGCAGAACATGTTAAAAGGCAAACTAAGGTAACGCTTTGGTGATATGGGCCTAATAGAGTTGATAAAAAGTAACAATTTAATATAAAATATTTAATTTTAATAGTTTATTTTATATAGCGCCAACATAATTGTTTGTGGCGCTTTCTCAACATACTATTATTAAAGTATATGCAATAAGAGGAACGCCACCCACAGGTAATATTTAAAAATAAATATTAAAAATACAAGTGACTGCATAATTATCTAAAATTGCCTATTAGTCATAAAAGAGGTATGGAAATTACGTGTTTTTCAATGATGTCACAATGCTTATTTTATCAATATTTCTATAAGCATCCCGCGTGTACTGCGAGCATGCAAGCTTATATTACATACGCGATGTTTTAACAATAATAACTAAAACAATAACATATTAATATTTTTAAATCCACCAAAACCTTCTTTTTCTACCACCATATATTTCCCATATATTCATATTCCTGTTAACATTTTAGTGATTTATTGTTTCGATAATTAATAAAGTGTCTTGTCCAAAAATATTTATTACATATATGGTGGTGGAAATGTCATTCATAAACAAATAGCTTAAATAATATTTTTTTATGCATAATGGTTGTGTATGTGCTGAATGAAAATTATTGTTACGTCGTACTTATTTGACTATTTTAACTATTTATTACTATTGACCATACCTTTACATTCATTTATCACAATTGTTGTTATGGAATTTGTATGTTTATTTATGTCTGATAGGTCACTTTAGTTAATTATATTGACACGTGTATTTTCATAATTTTTTAAATAAATATTATCGGTGGGTAGTTTTCTCTTTATTGTATTTTTAATAGCATTTTATTGTGAAGTGCCAGAAACAATTATGGATGTGGCGCTATATAAATAAAATATTATTATATTATAATAAAACTCATAATTGTGTGCAAATCATAGTGATGATAATAATTCATTATTATTTATAAGTAATTAAACTATTTCGCGCGTGCAGTATTTTGTGTAAAGCTAACTGTTTATATCGATTTTACGGTACCGCTGGGCGGCCGAAGAAGTTGTCCTTGAGATCTGCGCGTTTGTTTTGTGAATTTTCTTCGTTAGAGGAATGCAAGATATTTTATTTTATAACATAGTATATATGCATATGTATGTAAGATATGTGAGGAGAAGTTTGGCGGCTGTTAGTGGTCGTTTTCATGGTTACGTCAATCAAATCGGGTCGTCTAGTATCCGCACTGTGTCTGCGACTGTCCCAACGAATCAACCGAACCACTGTTTCAGTTCTGCTCGATTCAAAGGTTAACAGTTAGAATTTTAGACTTTAAAGTCACATTTTGAGTAAACCGCTGACGTTAAAAAAAATTGAGTAAACGAAATCCACGATGGTCTAGACGCCGCCATAGGTGAAGGGTTAACTTGGCTTGGCCATTCAGCGCGCGGCATTCTATATCTCTGCTGAAGCCGGTCAGTTTCCTGCGACGTTGTTAAGGGTCAACAACTGCGAGTCTTCGACAGTTCGTTCAGTTGGCGTGACATCTAGCAGCTGCTTATAGTCGCATATCTAAATCTGTGGTTAAATCTATGGTAAACTTGAGTAATTATGCCTTCGTGTTCGGCATACGGTTGCAATAATAGTTGAAACAACCGGTAGTATTGAAGCAATGGATTCACATTGGTGATTTGCGAGCGTACTGTTTGAAATCCGTCCAGTCCAAGTACAGTTCACTTTGCTCGGTCCATTTTGAGGAGAAATGCTTTGATGTAGACATGTATTATCAGTTGATGGGATGATTTCAGCGATAGCAATAATAGATAACTTTATATTTACCGTCATCAGCATGTTACGCGCGTTGCCGAGTTGCAGCCATTTCATGACAACAGCCAAACCCCAAGCAGGGAATCTACGTGGAGAGCGTCTCGTTCACCGTCGTGACGTCATTCTTCGTCTAAGATGGGGTAGCGCATAGTATTTGGATGGCTGGGTGTTAAAAAAAAATTCTGGTAAACTGCTGGCGTTAAAAAATTGAGTATATGTGGAAATTGTTACTTGATATTAACTCTATTAGGTGTATGCCACGAAACAGTTAACTGTTTTGTCCTTTAAGAAAGGGAGATATCGTGATTAATTGTGTTGCCGCCTTGCGGACTAGAATAACACAGTTGTTTCGATCACCACTATAAGTCATGTTGGTACATTTAGAACCATCTCGTCTAAACACTCTCAAATGACAATTGAGAGACAAAACACGATACACAACAATTACTCTATGACGGAACCTTTATGATTAAAACTAAATTCAGATGCTGTCAAGTAACAGTTTCAAGGATGATTTGCGTAGTCCTGAAATGAATAAACGCCCAGCATATTTATAAGTTGCAATGGAAATAGAAGATATATCTGCTACCACAGTATGTATTACAGTTTGTTCATGTTAATTATTTATGTACTCTTGAACTCTATTATTGTGATTTCTCTTTCCCCACAGGATCTTTAGAAGAAGGCAACACATAACGCTTAACCAGACAAGTGGTGCCGTTCCCGGACACATAAACGTAAGATAAGTCAAATGTGTGAGGTAAAATAAAAGGCAGTGGCTATATATACGCGTACGTGAGCCGTACGTTTAGGCCGTCAGTCTAAAAGTACGGCATTCATTCTGCGCATGCGTATATGCTATTATTTTCAGTTACGTGAGCTGTATTTTTAGCATCTTTGTCTAATATGCGCATGATTTCCATACGTGAGCCTTATCTTTAGTAGCTATCAATTCCAAAAGTACGTGAAAACTGCATGTTATATTATATAAGCTATACTGCCGTATCTTTAGCAAGACCACCTGGATGCATCCTCGTTCCAAACACTGGCATATGATCGACTTCATCATCACGAGGTGTCGGGATAAGATGGACATCCACAGCACCCGAGCCATGCGTGGAGCAAACTGCTGGACCGATCACCAGATGCTGAGATCAAAAGTGGCTTTCAGAATACGACAAAAGCACAACAGGCAAGGGACAAATAAGCCGACCAAGCTCAACACTGCAAAACTAAGTACCATCAGCCATAGGGAGAGTTTTGAGCAGGAGATGGACAGTGCTCTCGCCCACTGGGAGGAGAAGGAAAACTCAACACCAGACGAGGAATGGGCAGCTCTGCAGCAGGTTGTGTACAACACAGCCAAGACATATCTTGGCAAGCCAGACAGAAAACACCAGGACTGGTTCGACCCCAACGACCAGGAGCTACAGACTCTTATGAGCAGAAGAGATCAAGCCCACCAGAGAGTGTTGCAAACCAGGAGCACTAGATCCACCACTGCAGCATACAAAGATGCCTGCAGACTGCTACAAAAACACACCCGTGCACTGAAGTCGGACTGGTGGGAAAGGAAAGCAGTGGAGCTGCAGAGAGCTGCCGACAGTAACAACATGAAGGGCTTCTACAATGGACTGAAGGAAGTGTGGGGACCCAAAAAGAAGGGACCTGTTCAACTAAAATCAACAGACGGAATGGAAACCTTCTCTGACAGCAAGAGAGTTGTGGCAAGATGGAGTGAACACTTCCAGAAGCTACTCAACGTCCCTGGCGACATAGATCACGAAGCTCTGGACAACATCCCGCAGCGCATTACCAAGACAAGCCTTGATGAGATTCCAACTATGGATGAGATGGCTAGAGCAATCGCCAGCCTGAAAGATGGCAAAGCACCTGGAGGAGATGGAATTCCTGCAGAAGTATGGAAGCACGGAGGAGACAATCTGTTCAGCAGACTGCACCAACTAATCACCAATGCCTGGGAGATGGGTTCTGTACCACAAGCATGGAAGGATGCAAGCATTATAACCATCTACAAGAAAGGTGATCGAACAGACTGTGGGAACTATAGAGGAATCTCTCTTCTTTCCATAGCAGGCAAGATCTTCGCCAGGATCCTCCTCAACAGACTATCTACCCACCTAACACCAGAGGTAGTTCCGGAGACACAATGTGGCTTCAGAGGTAACCGGAGCACCGTGGATATGATATTTTGTCTCCGACAACTACAAGAAAAGTGCATTGAGCAGGACCGACCACTGTACATGGTATTTGTCGACTTCAGTAAGGCGTTCGATACAGTTGGGAGGACCGGACTATGGCAGCTACTGAAGAAGTATGGCTGCCCAGAGAAGTTCACAACAATGATCGAGGCACTACATACCGGAATGATGGCGACTGTTAATGTTGGAGGGGAAGTCTCGGAATCGTTCAGGGTCACAAATGGGGTCAAGCAAGGCTGTGTACTGGCGCCCATGCTCTTTTCCATCTTCCTATCAGCAATGCTCGACAATGCTTTCCGAGACATGGGGGATGGCATCTACATACAGTCCAGACAGAGCGCTGACCTATTCAACGTCGCACACTTCAGAGCGAAGACCAAGACTACACGGATACTGATGAGGGAGCTGCTATTCGCAGATGACAGTGCACTGGTTGCACACTCTGCTGAAGAGATGCAGAAAATAGTGGATGCTTTTTCCAATGCGTCAAAGAAGTTCGGCCTGAAGATTAACATCAAGAAGACCGAGGTGGTGTACCAACCCAACTCTACAAGAACCCGAGAGGAGGATATCATGGTTGATGGAAACAAGCTGAACTCTGTTATGGAATTCACCTACCTCGGAAGCACTATATCAAGTGACGGATGCATTGACGATGAAATACAGAGGAGGATGGCCAAGGCTAGTGCATCTTTCGGCCGACTACGCCAGAGACTCTGGAACAACCACCATGTGTCCATGCGGGTTAAAGGCAAGATATACCGTGCAATTGTGCTGTCCACCCTCCTATACGGAGCCGAGGCATGGACAGTGTACAGACGACAGGTGAAAAAGTTGCATGCCTTCATGATGCGACATCTGCGTTCGATCATGAGGATAACCTGGATGGACAAAGTGACAAACAAGGAAATACTCGAACGGACAGGGCTGCCATCTATGGAAGATCTTCTGATCAGAAAGAATCTCCGGTGGACTGGACA
Organism: Oasisia sp. SBJ-2009; assembly: GCA_964017155.1. Taxonomy (NCBI): domain Eukaryota; kingdom Metazoa; phylum Annelida; class Polychaeta; order Sabellida; family Siboglinidae; genus Oasisia; species Oasisia sp. SBJ-2009. Next base: position 14,737,888 of record OZ024854.1, read on the forward strand.
CCTCATGAGGATGTCATCAGACAGGCTACCGAAGCAGGTTCTCTACTCTCAACTGTCTTCTGGTCACAGAAAGAGAGGGCGCCCTCGTCTCCGGTTCAAAGATACCATCAAGAGAAACCTGAAGCTGAGAGACATAAAGATCGACTCCTGGACATCACTCTCACAGCAGAGAGACAAATGGAGAGCAAGAGTCAAGTGATGGAAGCAGTCTTTGTCGCTTCGCGACCGACAGCATGATGATGATGACTGCCGTATCTTTAGCACTCAGATCTAAAAGTAGGCAGGCGCCTAGGTGAATTTCTTCCACGCGTGCATTCCGTATTTTTAGCAAACAAATCTAAAAGTATGTGAGTTTTTCCGCGCTTGCATGTCGATGTACGTACGAACGGTAGCTCTTTTGGCACTCAGTTTCTATATATACGTGAGTTTTTGTGCCTTTTATTTTGTTCGCAAGTTGACATATATAGACCTGTGGATGTCAGTAAATCGAACAATGTCGATAACATCGTTCCCTCGTGTAATTCCGCCATATCGATGCGACGAGATGGACGCAACATTCATGCACAGAATTGAAAAGCAGATGAGCGCACATCCTCACGTACGGTTAGGCCACGGGTCTAAAGATACGGCTCACGTACGCGTAGACACTTCGAAAATAAAAATGTCTGTCTCGCTAAATATTTGTATATTTTGTGAGTTGTGTGGACTCTTTTTAATGGCTATGTACTACTTATCCCAAAACGTTACACTGTAGACCTCCAGCGGAATACAGTACGTGTTAGTTGAGCGCTCGAGCCACTGGGATAATTGAGCCACCCATGTTTCACGGAAGACCATAACATGGACCGTTGTTTGGTTCCAACAAGTGATGTAGCACGTTATTAGACTAACTTTTTAACTAAATATTTTAGTGGTTTTGATTAATAACTAGTCTGTATATTATCAGAGTACCATCACAATACATTAATGTTCTTGCAATTCCAAATTGTTTAACTATATATTGGAAACAAATTAATTTGTTCATCGATCCGGCCCATGTATTAATGACAATTCCACTACAATTATATTTAATGGCAACATGGAACTAGTTGAGCCATCTGAGAGACATGCATTATGAGTCACGATTGTTTTGGTAGATACCGCAGTTGTGTTAGTTGGGTTATTATGAAGTTTTAAAGTTCATTCTAACTTAAAACTCCATGGTCACTTCGATTATTTTGCTCCTCGCGTTTCAGACTAATTTCATGAAAAAGCAGACCCACCAGTATCCCCTGTGGCATGCTAATTCGTTTGTGCATATGTATGCCTTCGTTTTTATGAAATAAACAGAAAACTCAGAAAAAAGTTAGCAGCGAAACACGAACCACACATCCGGAAAGGACTGTAGTTTGAAACTCTCGCGTGATCGAAAAGGAACGGTGAGATCGACCTTTGATATTTAGAATGCAAGCAGTGTCATAGCCAGGATTTTGCATTGGAGGAATTAAGCAAACTACACACACACACACACACACACGCACGCACGCACGCACGCACGCACACACGCACACACGCACGCACGCACGCACACACACACACACACACACATAATTAGTTTTAGTAAAAGTTTGTTAGTTAAAAGTATTTATGAGCAGATTAGCATAGTGGGTGATAATAGGGTAATCTAGCCTTCGACAAGGTTGTTTACAAGATTTAGCAAATCTGATTATTTGATAGAATATGTAACATATAAAGTAGCAAACATAACAGCTACATAAATAAGATAATACTTTGATCAGGTAGCATTGCTATTAAAAAATAAGCAAGTTTTTTAGTAGAAACCTTAGTTTGTTTATGTTGGTAGTGTCCAACGTGTCCGCTAGGGAACGGTGCCAGTAAAGACTAAATTTGTCAGTTGTGTATAACATAAAGTGAGCTGCAGTTACTGTCCACATTAAACAGTCTTTCTAAAGACTAATTGGTATACAGACTGAGTAAATTTAGAGTTCCTGTGATATCATAATATGGCCCCTTGCAAGCGGCAAGTGAAGGCAAGGAGGCACTTAGTATGTGACTATTGTCACAGCTTTGTCGATTTTGCTCTAACCGGATGCACAAAGTCATGGGCAGAAACAATGGAGGAAGACTTTACTTTCCAGTGCACAGGGTGTTGTAAAGTGGAATGTCTTACAGTAGAGTTAGCTAGACTAACCGATATTGTGAAGGGGCTGGAGATGAAAATAACCAAAGAGATGGATGGAAGAGGACGGAATGAGCAATGCAGTCACAAGAAGGATGAGGACATGAGATTGAGAGGAGGGAGGGTGAGTGCAAGGAAAACAAATGGAGAAAGAACAAGAGAAAGCACGGCATGCAGGAAGGTGACAGGGGAGAAAGTGACAGTAGATGAGGGGGGGGGGACAATGGGACAGGAGAGGAGAGAAGTTCATGTGACCGGAGGAAAGATGAATGGAAGAAAGGAACTGAGAGTAAATGTGCCGAAAGGGAATTCAATAACAGGGATGATGACAGGACGAAAAGACGCAGGGAAAAAAGGAACAACAGAGAAGGCGGGAGGAAGAAAAGTCAACGACCAGGGAGATGCAACACGGAGGAGCTACTCTGAGGCAGTGATTGAGGGGGCATCGAGAACAGAAAGGGTGTTTATGGGCGACTCAATTTTGAGAAAGACAGACAAGACTTTAAACAAAGGCGAATATGTTGTTGTTTGTCTTCCGGGCTCTCGGATAGAGAATGTGACAGAAAGGGTAGGGAACGTGTTGGGGCATGGCCAGGGAGGATCTATATTAGTACATGTAGGGACGAACAATGCAGACAAGGAGGGGACAACTAGAGTAGTGCAAAGATACAGACAGTTGGTAGGGAAGCTGAAGAAGACAAGAGTTGAGCAGATTATTCTCTCAGGAATTTTGCCAGTGATGGGAGGAAGGGGTGTAGCCTATAGAAACTGCAAGAGGATGGCAATCAACGTTCTAGTAGAGCAGATGTGCGAAGAAGAAGGAGTTGGATTTGTAGATTTGTGGGGATACTTTGTGGGAAAAGAAGATATGTATATGAGAGATGGCCTCCATCTAAGCGGAAAGGGCGCAGCAGTTTTCTCCGAGAACTTGCTTCGATCTATGGACAGGGGAACAGGTAAAGTAAAAGGAGAACAGAATCGAAAAATACGGTACAGGAAAAATTTTCACAAAGGAAGATATAAGGACATGAGGAAATATTTAGCAAAGATAGACTGGAATAACGCACTGGAGAATAAGACAGCAAAAGAATGTTGGAATATCTTAAAGAGTGAAATTGACTGCATTGTCGAAAAATTTGTCCCCTTGAAAAAACAAGGGAAACGGTCAAAAAAGAAACACTTATCAAAAGAAGCCATTAGAAAAATCAAATACAAGCAAATGATGTGGAAGACATATAGACATAATGGAAGTGAAGAAGACTATGCCATTTATAAAGAAGCACTTAACCAAGCTACAGCTGAAATTAGAAATTCAAAGAGAAGCTATGAACAAAAATTAGCTTTTAATATAAAACATGACAGCAAGAGTTTTTATGCGTATGTTCGAAGTAAACAGAAAGTTCAGGATAAGGTCGGACCTCTAGAAGATAGTGATGGAAAAATAATAACAGAGGGATTCTTAATGGCAGAAAACCTAAATGAATACTTTAGTTCGGTATTTACCAGGGAAGATATTAGTGCATTACCAGTACCAGAGACTAAATTCGAAGGGAGAGAGTCAGACTATTTAGGACAACTAATTGTAACACCAAAAATGGTAGCTAAGAAAATAAGGGACATGAAGGATAATAAGTCACCTGGAGTGGATGGGATTCCTCCCAAATTACTACTGGAAATTGTAGAACAAATTAGCACACCACTTGCAACAGTGTTCAATTTGGCATTAGAGGAAGGAGTAGTTCCGTTAGAATGGAAAGAAGCAAACATCATACCATTATTTAAAAAAGGATCAAGAAGCAAGTCAGAGAACTATAGACCAGTGAGTTTAACATCGGTGATTTGTAAACTATTAGAAAGACTAATTAAAGAGCACTTGGTTGATTTTCTTGTTAAAAATAACTTGATTAACCCATCTCAACATGGGTTTCTAAAAGCGAGGTCATGCTTAACAAATATCTTATGTTTTTTGGAAGATGTCACAAAGTGGGTAGATGAGGGATCACCAGTAGATATAATATACTTAGATTTTAAAAAAGCTTTTGACAAAGTGCCACATCAAAGATTACTACTTAAACTGAAGGCCCATGGCATAGGCAATGTTATGATTAACTGGATAGAAAAATGGCTTATTGATAGAAGACAAAGAGTAGTAGTTGATGGGGAGGTTTCAAACTGGAAATCGGTTTTGAGTGGAGTACCGCAGGGATCAGTATTGGGACCTATTTTGTTCTTAATATATATCAATGATTTGGATGATGATATAACAAGCAAGGTGTTGAAGTTTGCGGATGATACAAAAGTGTTCAGAAAAATAAAAAGTGATACAGATAGACAGCAATTACAAGATGATCTAAATAAGTTGACCGAATGGTCTGAGAAGTGGCAAATGCTGTTTAATTATGGGAAGTGTAAGTGCCTCCACACAGGACATGGGAATGAAGATGCACAATATACAATGGGTGATACTGTACTAAATACTACCGTAAAGGAAAAGGACTTAGGGTTAACTATTAGTTAGGCGAAATATAGTGTACAAGGAAAAAGAACTAATAATACCACTGTACAAAACAATAGTTAGGCCTCATTTAGAATATTGCATACAGGCATGGAGGCCATATCGCAAGAAGGATATTGATATACTAGAAAGAGTACAAAGAAGAGCAACCAAAATGATACAAAAACTCACGAATATTAGTTATGAAATGCGTCTAAAAGAATGTGGATTAACAACACTAGAAACCAGGAGACTGCGAGGAGATCAGATAGAAGTTTTTAAAATATTGAATGGGTATGAAAATATTGACAGAAATATTTTTTTCTCAGTCAAGGAAGAGAGAAGGACTAGAGGACATAGAGTTACATTAGCAAAGAAGCAATGTAGATTAGATATTAGAAAATTTTCATTTTCACAAAGAACAGTAAATGAATGGAACAGATTATCGGCTGATTGTGTAAGTGCTAGTAGTGTTAATATGTTCAAAAATAAAATTGACATGTACCTAAGAAGGGCGGGGTACATTTAGATAGATAGGTTGGACTCTCGATAAGCCAAAGGGCTTCCTTGTCCACCTGCCATCTTGAGTTGATTCTCTAGGTGGCAATCTTGTTAAATCTTGTTAAATCAATAATTAAAACCCAACTCGCTTAAAATGAGCAACCAAGTTCACTGACCAATGTAGCTGGTAGTAGTTCAGCAAACCATTCACAGAAGGCGTCAAAGTTATAATGTAAGAGACAAACGATACATTATACATTACCTCGCGCCACATCTCCCAACCCTACTGACAAAAACCATGACAAATACCAACATGGTGTCACTTACTCTGATGAAACAATAATAAAACATTCCTACCTTAACATCTATGATGTGGCGTTGGCGTTCAAACATTAACTTCACAACATGTAACGTTGGTTATTACAATAAATCCACGATAGAAAGTGGCATTGATCTAGTGGAAAATCGACAAGATTAATTGCTTTAATCACAAAGAGGATTACAGCCGGTGCAAACGCTTGGAGGAAGGTTGAAGGGGTGATGGGAGTTATACGCATTTCACGTAAATTTAAAGGAAAAGGAAAGGAAAGAATGGGAGGTGAAAAATGGAGAAAAGTGCAAAAGGCATTGGAGATTGCTGACTGGAAACATACTGAGAGAAAAGCGAGAGGAAGAAAAAATACAACGAAAAAGGAAATCATGGAAAACAACAACGAAAAAAGGAAATCATGGTAAACCCACCCTGACGACAGGGATGCCAAGAAAAGAAAAGAAAAAATGTAATGTGACCCTAGTCTAGTAACCAGGCAACTATTATTTTGAATACTTGACAGCCATTAGCTATTGTGCACATTGAGAATGATGACTTTTTCATTGCTCAGTCGCCTCTTATGCCGCAACCAGCAATATAAGTGGAGAATTCCTAACTTAATCCCATTTTAATTATGACAAGTTTCTTTGCGAAAGGATAGGGCTGGGAAGGAAACTCTTACACAGGCATTCTTATACCCTCTGTACTTTGTGACTATGTGAACCAGGCAGCCAGCTATTAGTCCTCCGTTTCCCACCATCCTGTTTTTTTCTGGAATGGGGGCATGGCCCCCTGCCCCCCTCTGGCTACGCCTCTGAATGCTGTTTACACTAGTCCCAATTTTCCGATGTTTCGCCGTTTTTTTGTTCAATGATGGGACGCTCGCGCACCCATGCGACCAACTAAATAACATGGACCAAGAAACAGTATCACTACATTCGAAGATTATGTTATACTTAAAAATAAATCTTAGTAACGGTAGTAGACGATAACAATGGTGTGGTAAAATCAGTGGTGTGTGTCCTCAAGTGGCTGTGAAGGCCGCTGCTGTCTGGAGTCGTCTGTTTCTGGCATCTTGCAGACGTTGGCAGCTTTTTTCCTCAAACGTCTGGCAGGCAGTCCTGGTAAAGTCTCCCCACTAAGTTCTGTCAGCTGTTGTGTACTCGAGTTCTCTTGGATGATGGCCGTGTAATGGAGTTTGATTTTGATGCAGTCCTTATATCGATTGTGGATACCTCTGGTGTCTGTAACCTTCAAAGAGCACGCCGTAGAGAAGCAAAGGATCTTTGTCTCATCCATACGGGTCACATTCCCGGTTAATCGTACATGGGCTCTCGCAATAATCACTTCCGTGCACTCTGTACTCTCTAATGCTGCTCAACGTTTACCACCCGGTCTTGCCAGTGGACGTGGAGCACAGACGAGAGGTTGCTCTTGTGGAAAATGAAGACTACCGCATTTACCGACACTCGTTTCTAACCCCATTTTGGTGGTTTTGTGATTTCCACTAATTTCGATACATTATTTTAATATAGTGAAATTATGTATGTTTATTTTATTACACGGAAGTGATTACAGTGAACAAGGCGATCATGTTTGGTCAAATGTGTGTTAGTGAGATCGGTGATTTATAATAGCGACAACATTCTAGATTTGTTAGCATGTTCGTTTATTTTGCAGGCTACGCAGACAGAGAGCAATCCGGTGAGTTAGAATTTGTAGCATATGCAATACAATAATATAGATCTAGTGTTCCTACTATTGCTTTTATTTTCGTATACGTAATCTGCATAATAGTGTAAGAGGTAAATAAAATAAATAAGTAACTTACAAATACCTTTAATTCAATTAAATGTTTACAATAAAAACAATAATTTGCCTACATTAATGTGGAGTGTTGTAGGATTTATTAAACAAATGATCCGGATAATGAAACACAGGCTTGACTTTGGGCATAATGTAATCACATTGAACCCCTTGTGCTAGACTGATTTTCCTATCTATTGATATCTGTATAGCAGTGCAGAATCCTATATTGCTATGATGATATTCAATTAAGTAAATACAATGGTGACGCCAAAGTAAACGTCATTTGTTTTCCTTTTCTTTTCGTTATATTGTTTGGCGTGTACTTGCTACGAGCACTACGCACGCATTCCAAGAACACTTTCATTTTTCAACATAACACCAACCATAACTAAGCCGTATTATTGGCAAAATGTATGCTCCTTAACAGGTTTCGTTGTGTTATGTTATTCTCCGTTCATTGAGTAACTTGTACACGTTTATCCAATTAATTAATAATATCGTAACGATAGAAATCACTGTGATGAATAATTATCCATTAATGTAAAACATTAACTTTCGTATGGACACTTGGAAATATGACTCCACTTGTTGCTGGTAAATATTTTAAATGAATACTTGTGTTTCAGGACTACGAACTGCCCTTTCAGGTAAGCATTTCTGGCTATTAAATAATAATTTACACTAAAGCGTTGCACTGAAAATATTCAGGTCGCTTAGCAGTATATCTGTGGGTATCAGGAAACACCAGATATAACAACCGATCTCTACAGCGACCTTTCGTTAGTTTATCTCTTATTGATCGGAGTCACTAATTACTTGGGAGAATCCATTGTTTTAGTTGTCATCTCCCAGTAACCAAAATGTGTCATTTTACTAATTTCCTAAACAGTTGTGGATACTGAGTGGATCAACCATTTTTTTTTATTTCCACATGTTAGTAGCTTTTACGTGTTAATCTGAGTTAGTAATTATATTTGATTGGGGTCGTGATATTTCATCACCTATCAAACGAAAAAATGCCGCATATTAAACACACACACATACACACCCGCTCATATGATGCCGTGTTTGTAACGACATGTTGAAACATTGATTATTTATTTTATTTCAGCCTCATATGGAATTACTTGAGGTAAGTACAGTTACTAATTGTACAATTTTGCAATGATCAAAAATAGTATCCGCTGTATTGTACGCTCATACACACACACATGCACGCACACACGTGCGTGTGTGTGTGTGGAATGTTGGTGTGTTTTATTACAAGAAGCAGTTGTCTTTTAATTATGTAGGTTTTGTGAAAAGAACAACTAAAATAGAAACCATGGCATAGACTCGATACGTAGAAGTTGCTTGTTTTCATTAAAAATATTCTACCTCTACTGCTAACCGTGAATAATTTTCAAATTGAAAGTGCGGAAACGTTCAACTCCTGTACTTCACTCTTTGTATCCCGCGCACAATATAACGTGCCATTATTCATGTTAGAACCAATTCATTATAACACTCGAATATTTATTACAATACACTGATTCATTTCTTTGTTTGTCGTATATTTACTGCTACTTACAGTAACATATCAAACTTCATTTGGACAAATCACAGAATGGAAAAACACGATTAGTTTAATCGCAGGACAGCATAACACGTTTTAAAAATACAACTCGCTTTTAAATTATGTACTCTGTTAATGCTAATGTGTTTGGTCTAGAGTTTCTTGTCTTCTTGTAGATATCAATCTATTTGAACGTAAATGGAACATGTGATAATGAGTAATTAAAGTATAAGACTTGCAGTTGAACGAAATAGCCTCACAGACCACTAAAATGTATGAAGTACGTTTCACAGTGTCATAAAACACCATATAAATAGCATAGCAAACTAATTGTGCGAAATATGATAAAAGGATGCGAACTGGTGAATATATAGAATAAGATGGGTTGAATATATTTATATATATTAGGCCATGTGAAATTGTACTCATATAGACCGCCATTTTAACATTCAAAATGGCTGACATATACAGTTTTAATAGCATAATGGTAAGTGATAACGTTCTGAAACTTGGTGAATATGTAGACTGATATGCATGAATAACATTCAGGAAATGTGCCATTTGAAATATCATATAGGTTGCCATTTTGAAATTAAATATGGCTGACATACAATGCAGTTTAAATACCATAACGGTTGTGTAACAGGTAAAATAAAACATGGTCAGTATGTAAAAACTAATATACATGCATGCATATTTTTTGGATTTTGGGCCATCTGAAATTATACCCGTGAAGGCCGCCATTTGGAAGTTAAATTTGTCTGACATACTATGGATCCAGCGTGCAAAGTTGATTCTGTCTAAACAGTCAAACCATGACGTTGAAGAATTATCACAGTCATAGTCATAGGCATGTATAATGTACAAAGAACATGTAACATGTGATGACTGCCTTGGTCCACCGATTTCTTCCAAGCACATCACCTACAGTTTTCAGAGCTGTTAACTCTATACGGCGGCCACCGATCATCACGAATAAATGTTCATCACAATTTGTCTGGTCACTTCCATTGGGTCTGTTTTGCGATGGCATACAGTGGCTGGTCAAACGTTAGTACAGTTGTTTTGCTTTTGTTGAAATACAAAAAATGCATTCTCACCATACCCATAGAATGTTTAATAGTTGTCTATCTCTGTGGGCATTGTGGTGTAATAGAACAATAATGCGGAGGGCAGATTACACTATCTTTAGGTGATAGCGGTTTGCGTGGAAAGCAGCCCAAGACATATATTGTCGGTTATCTCTTCAATTGCGATTTCTTGTATTTTTCAGCCACATATATGTTCCTTTTGCCTGTGTTGTTCGAAATTGTCCCTGCTCAAAGATGTCATACTTGGCGCAGAAACGCTTTTGTCTTTGATGCTCAGAGGTTCTCAATGTAGCAGTGTCTTCACCGAGAACAGCAATATAATGACCAATGCTATCGTCTCCAAATATGAAGTGTTGAAACAAACTGATGCCAATTCCGTGGAAAAAGTCTTTTGGTATAGTAGCGATGTGATTGTGATCAGTATTAACACCAGCCGGTATGGCGAACACATTATTTCATACAGACGGTGGACAAACAACCTTTTCCAGGTCGCACTGCTAGCACACACGGTATCCCATATGTGCCGAATTTCGTCACGAATGATCTTCTTATTATTTGAGCCTAACACTCTATTGTAGCTACGAAAGTGGCTAGAGTATAGGAAAAAAACAAGAAGAAAATATATTTATGTACACATTAAGTCCAAGTGCATTCTAAATGAGTCGGGTGAATGTTTGTTAACTAACTTTTGTGTGCATTATTTCTTCCATAATTTGGTGGTGCTTGGAAAGGATGAATGTTTGTAGGTATTGATGTGGTTGGCTGCTTGTAAGTAGCGATGCATGTTGAATTGAATTGACATTTATTTGGCGTATAAGATACAACGAACATAGAATATGTGTTAATAATGAACGTCAAGGCGCCTGTTAATTAAACTAGTTGAAGCAACAGGACGCCCATTAAAATTACACAATACTTTCTACCTATAATACTACATGATGTACATACATGTGTAATAATAACTTGACTAATAACAAGATACAAATATATATGTGTATACATACACGTACATATGCACAACATACATACAGACATAACATTATACATTCATACATATGCATACATATGCATACATATGCATACATATGCATACTTACATACATACATACATACATACATACATACATACAAACATACATACATACATACATACATACGTACGTACGTACATACATACATACATACATACATACATACATAGATACATACATACATACATACACACACACACACATACATACATATCATAACAAAAAGTGTATTTCATTAAAGTGAAAATAATAATACTTATAAATACACTGAACACAGTTCATTACATTCATAATCTATTTCAATAAAAGAGTTGTGGGAAATTATACAATTATGAGTTAATATTGCTCATTATGCAAGAATAGCAATTTCTTAATAGGCACACCTCCGAGTATGAATTTTTAATAATATGTTTGAGATTATGCCTTTTAGTTAGCGGTAGGTGCAGCATATATATATATATATATATATATATATATATATATATATATATATATATATATATATATATATATATATATATATATATATGTATATATATATATATATATATATATATATATATATATATATATATATATATATATATATATATATATATATATATATATATATGCAACAGTATGGCATGTAGTTTATAAGACAAACCCTGTTTTTAATTTTTTTGTTCTTATCACACTTAAATGAACATTATTGTTTTGTCTGGTTACATGACTGTGAAAATCATTGTTTTTCATGGAGTATGTTAAAAGGTATTTTGGACATTGATGTTTCATAATTTTTTCATATAGTTGATAGTCTTGAATTATTAACAGCTCTTCTAATTTAAGAATACTGTACATTTTAAAGATAGATCAGTGTGCGCTCTAGATTTGTTTTTATCGATCAAATGAACCTTTGTAAAGTTTAAATAGTCTGCGTATGTTAGTTAAATTGGGTTGCCTTTTGTGCGAGTAGGAGCGACAGTGAGTGAGGATGTTGTTACATCCACTAGGGTGTTTGCGATTCTGTACAACATTACGAGCTTGGCATCAATCTGCATGCTCGCAAAGGTATCCCATTTCTGGCTTGGTCACACTGCTGCGTGTAATGTAGTCGTTCCTCACGAAGTGGACAGGGTGTCGCTGCACATTCTTTATGGATTTGATGTTATTTTCTGAGGACGGATCCCACACATTCGAAGCATATTCCACTACATATGTGTCTGACGAACGTTTGGTAACAATGTTAATGGCCACGGGGCATCTGCTGATATTGCGCTGTAGGAAGGCCGTGGTTTTATTGGCCTTCTTTGTCACATTATTGATGTGGTCATTCCAGGGCACAGTTCTGTCTGTGGCTACTCCAAGGTGCTTGGCGTCTTTAACATCTTTAAATTAATGAGCGTGGATGAAGCAACTGGTGGAAATTGTTTCCTTTTGTTGGTGATTCGGATTATTTCGCATTTGTCTGTGTTAAACTTAGTCCGTTCTTTTTCCCGTATTTGTAGATTGTCTATGTCGTCTTGCTATATGTCTGTACCATCTGTTGTGTTGACGTTGCGATACAGGAAACAATTGTCAACAAACAGTCGTACAGTAGAGGATGCATGGCTTGGTGGGTCGTTTACATATTTAAAGGTAGAGAATGGGTGCGAGTACTCATGTCTGTGGGACGCCTGATGTCACTGCGGCTGAAGATGACATTTTGCCTTCCGCGATTACTTCCTGGGTGCATCTCTTCAGGAAGGTTTTGACCCAGTCCAGCATCTTCACTCACATTCCATAATGCTGGATTTGGCTATCAGATGGTGGTGGGACACTTTAGCAAATGCTTTTGAGAAATCCAGCAGCACAGCGTCGATCAGGGAGCCATTGTTGAGGCACTTTGCAAGGTCGTCGACCGCTTGAATGAGTTGCGTTTCACAGGACCTAAGTTTACGATCCCCATGTTGATGGTCATATAGAATGTTGTGATGTTCCGCGTGGTCCATCAAGTTACTGTGTTTGATGTGTTCCAATGACTTGCAGGCGACGCTTATGATAGATGTAGGTCTGTAGTTCGAAAGAGAGGTTCTTGCTCCTTTCTTGTACACTGGTATGTTCCAGGCATACTTCCAATCTGCTGATACTTGTCCTCGGTTAAATGATGCCTAGTAGATGTGTTTTAATTCTAACACTGGTGTTAGTTCGGTCGCATAGCTTCAGGGGCCTAGCTGGAATCCCATCAGTTCCTGTTGTTTTATGGGGTTTGATGGCTTCCAATATTATACGATTTGCTGACATTAACATGCGACAGCCGGTCGATCAGTTTCAGCTTGTGCCACCAGCCCAAATACATTAGCTATGGTATCTCAAGTGTTGTGCAATGTCTCACAGATGCAGCCCTCTCTACAAAGGCTCGCATGTTGTAATTTGTAGCTGGGTGATGATAAATGTGGCAGATTAAGCAGGAGCTAAAGTATTTTTGCTCTGATCCTTGATACTGTGGAATGACGCTTTGACAAATGATTTGCCTATATCATTATTAAAGATTCACAAAACATCACACCTCTTGCTGCGAGCATGGAATTCTGGAAATGCAGCCAATATTTTGTTTTTTATATGTCTCAATATCTGATAATTATCCATGCATATTTGTGTACAAATTCACAACATTTCATATTGTTATCCCATATTATGCAATGGTGTCATGCCAGTCGCTGCATTCTGGTTTATTTTCACGGTTCAGTGTGATAAGTGGCATGCCTAGAAGGGCTCACAACATAAGCATGTGCGTCCTTTTGCTCTAGAAACATGTGTTTGTATGTACGTAGAGAGATGACATTCGCATCAGCTTCACTGTCTAGTTTGCACTCCTAATGTACTTATGAGTTCTGCCACATCATGCGTACATTCGCAAATGGTTGTGGCGTTCTTCCCTGTTTATAGATGGATTGAATTGTGGACTCAAGTGGTGTAAGTATCAGTTGTATCGAGTGCAGGTTTCATCGTCTTTATCGCTGTTACCGATGTCACAAACATCATGTATTTTCTTCCTCTTGTGATAAGCGTTGGTACCTTTTGACCTATTCGAGGATTGTTGTTGTCTTACTCTAATGTCTTTGTCACGTTTATTTCTCAGACGTACAATCCCAGTATCCTTGACTGGTTCAGGTTGAGGCGGCCGCGGGATATCTGTCATTTCTAGCTCATGTTTCCCACATCTGTAGCACCCATACACATCGGACTTTGTCTTCTCCCGAGTTATATGTGTTGTTTGTTCAGAGACTGTATTTCTCTGGTATCCTGGATGTCATCCGATTGTCTTTCAGTATCTTCATTAGCGTATGCTTTCGCTACAACTTGGTATAAAGGTGTGTCTTTGTCTTTTGTTATCAACTCACGGCGTATATCATTACTGGATTCATGCAATTAGTGTCTCCATGAGTTGTTCTTCGTTGTCTGCATACTCGCAGTCACTGGCAATGACACGTGCACAATTCATTAAAGCATCATGGTCTCATGTTGATTTTGTTTTGAATCTCCCGGTTATTTCAATTTCACTTTTTTAGATCTATAATTTTATATGGTGACGTTTAGACTTAAATTAAGGGGTCGGTTGTCTTAAATTTCTGGGTCTTGTAATATATTTTGTAACTATAATATAAATCAACGGACATATGTAGATACATCAGAACATAACATAGTGTATGAGTATGAAATGTGTAAAATTATGTCCGTGTAATATTTCACGTCAGTGATTACAGTGAACAAGGTGATTGATTCACAGGTGATTGATTCACAAATTTGTGCTAATAAGATCGGTGAATTATAGAATGACAACATTTTAGAGTTGTTAACATGTTATTTTATTTTGCAGGCTACACAGACAGAGAGCAATCCGGTGAGTTATTTTGTGTAGTACACGCAGTACATTATATAACATATAGTGTTCTTACTATTGTATGATTTTCGTAACTGTAAACTGCATAACAGTGTACGCGCGAGTTAAAAAAACAAACCAAATTATTTAAGAGATATTTAATTAAAGACATTAAATAAAATAATTACATGAGCACAACCACTAATTTGCCTGCATGAGATGGAGTTTTCTCAGTTATAGAACAACTGATCCGGATAGCACTCTTTGGGCACATACTCTAATCTCGTGAAACGCTGTGATATCAGCTTTGTGCTAGACTGAATTTCCTATCTATTCGCAATTCATATAGCAGTGCAGATTCCTATATTGCTACGATGAATGCCTATTAATTAAATCAAAATTGACACCAAAATAGATTTCCTTTTCTTGTTGTTGCATAATTTTGAGTGTACCAGCTAACAGTATAGCGCATTCAAGAGCGAAGCACACTTTCTTTTTTTAAATATAATATCAGCCATGTCTAATCCATGTACGTATTTTGACCAGTAATGTATGCTCCATAACAGTTTCCACTGTGTTAAGTTATATCACCCGCAGGGGAGTACTTATACAAGGTTAACATTAATACTGCAAAATATATCGTAATAACTGTGAATGTGCTGAATACTTATGCATCAATGTAAAACATTAACTTTCGTATGGACACTTGCAAATACGACTGCACTTGTTGCTGGTGAACTACGTAATGAATTCTTGTTTTTCAGGACTACGAACTGCACTATGAGGTGAGCATTTCTGGCTATTAAATAATATTTACACTAAAGCGTTGCACTGAAATTATTTAAGTCGCTATTTAATTATGTATGGAGACATACGTATTTTTACAGCGTCCACTTGTTAGCGGCTTTCAGTTCTTGATCGGTGTCAGCAATTACTTGGAAGGGTCCATTATTAGTGGGGCGGCATAGCTCAACATATATCAAACCAATTGTTCATTTTGTGATACTAGTGAACATTGTTACATGGTCTATGCTAATACGTAATATTTTTAACTATACTGGCTAAGGCTATGGTTTAATCAAGTTATCATTGTAATATGGAGAGACATTTTTAACTATACTGGCTAAGGCTATGGTTTAATCAAGTTATCATTATAATATGGAGAGACAATCTCGCCATTTTGTTGCATTTTCTTTCATTTAATATTACGTTACATTGTAATAAACCTATTTTGAACTGTACCGTGTATGTAAATAATATTTATTGTCCTGAAAAACATGGAAACAACAGCTTGGGGGGGGGGGCAACAATGTTCTATGCTAATAGCCGCTGGCAGCCATTTTGGAAAATGGCTGCCATGGTAATCAGGATGCCAATTTGCAGTGACCCTATATCCAGATTTCTTCTAAATATATTAAGCTATGTGTGTACCAAATGTGGCGCTTGTATCACAAAATGAACGATAGGTTAGCTATGCCGACCCACTATATTGTATTTTTCATTCCCCAAACAACCAACATTTTTGTCTTTCTACATGTCCTAATTGATTACTTATATTGACTTGATAACGTTATCAAACCTGTTTATGTTTCGATATGTAATTAATTGTTTTCAATAATTATTGATTTGGTAAGGTCATTATATTTCATCACATGTCAACAACAAATGCCGCTTAACTGATTCGAATTCCTCCATTGGACAGTTTCATTATATTAGAAGCTTTTGCAATATTTTATATTTGTTATAGTAATTACGCATTCATGAAGAACAATTACTACACACATTAAACCTATATTATAACTGTAATAGTTGCGCAGTGGTGCTGTAGCCAGAACTTCAGACTCTCGACTAAGAGTACCCAGGTTCGAATCCTGTTCTGAAATGAACATGTGTTTTCACTCTACATTACTCCAGTCACTCAACTCTATGAGTATCTGGCTATAGCCAGTGGTGGATATTTTACAGAAACCTATTAAACGTTTCCCATTAAGAACTACCATTGTCGAAGGGATTAATATTCTTAATATATAAATCTAGCCAACATAAATGTCTCTTTACTCCTATAAACATAATAGTATAGCTTAATGTTAGGGCCGACTAAAACTGAGAATATGAGCTTTTGAATTGCTACAAATTATCCTGATGCCATTGAAAACCATATTGCATGACACAATATGTTGGCATACACAAGGGCCAGATTTATTTACACAAATTTGAGTCACGCATAAGTAGTTATTATATGAATCATTTTGCGAATATCACACTTATAATTGATAAGAGATACATCAGAATATCGATAATTTATTTGCACTTAAATTCCTTTGCGTATTGACACATTTGCATTTGTATTTTAACAAAAAAACACAATTGTATTTTAATTTATATTTGAATAAAACATATTACGTTCGACTTGGAATAATTTACAACACTCGCACTGGCATTTGGCTAATCTAAAACACGTGTATTTGCATTTAAATGCTCACTCTCATTTGATTCGGGCCATGCGTGGATGCATATCCGTATTGGGACACTACCCTAACCAACCATATCAACTTTAATTCATTTTCCACGTTTACAAAATCATATATGACAATTTTTAAGGCATGTCATCAGATGTCCATGTCCTTCTAAAATTAGAAACTACGTATGACGTCGAAATGCCGTTTGTGCTGCCTTGATTAACCAGCTGATTAACATCTATTATGACGCCGCGTTTCGATGCCGTCGTACCGACGTCTATGCCATGACGTTGTAAAGACGTCGTATTTGGTTGTCGATGACTTAGGGCTTAAACACAACGGGAACGTTGAATTGTTGCCATTTTCAAATTATGCTGAGCCTTATTATTCTAGTATTGCATATAAAGAAATATAATGTTTTGTGTACTGTGTTTACGTAAGTTAAACCCAACATATCTAATTGATCCTATTTCCTCGAGTCGAGGTGCTGTCTGTTTATCACAATGGCAATGCAGATTGGTGAGTTGAATGCATCATCTGGAAATAGCCATGCTCTGTCTGAACACATGAACTGGTGTGTAAACACTATTTTCACAAACAAGTGAAATGCTGATATGTCTGTGTGATTTGTTCATTTCAGGAACCACGAAGTCGCCCTTTACCTGCAGTTCCTGAAGACGTACGTTCTTTACACAAATACACTTATAAAAATGGCAACACTTCTATAGCCATAAAGCAATGAAGATACAGTATCAATATGTAAAAGCATTTTTAGACAAGCAAGTTTCTCATATAACCATACCCACCATAATATTTATTGACCCCCCGTAGGTATAACATTTGTTGAAAGAGTATAATTGTAGACAGTTCTTCATTTATTATTGTTATTGTTATTATTGAATACATCAACTTCGTTAGTACATTGATACAAGCATACATACTGACACACATATTATATCATGTTCACATATTAATATAGGCCTAAAATACATACAAATGTGTGCAATTATAGTAACTTTTTTGTACCAAAAAACACAATCATATCTTTTATAAACTGGGGTCGGTAGCTCCTATTAAGACAATAATGTCATTGTCATAGGAGCCACCATAACTTCATGGTGTAAAGTAGTATGGTCCTTATTTACAAGGTGTCTCACTCATATGTTTATTTGGAAGTGTTTGCTTTAAGTGAGAAAGTGTATGATGATGTGCGTATTGGCAAATGGTAATGAACATGAACATATATTGTATTTATTGATTTAGTTAACATATATAACAATTGATAGAGTACATATATCATATATTTTGATATGCCATGCAAACTGTGAGTGTATATTTTGTTTGTTTTTGATTGCATCAGGCGTCTCATTTACAGTATGTGGAAGGCTATATCTGAGACATTTCATTGCAAATTCATGCTTAGCTCTAAACGTATGTATATTATCTTTTACATTAGTATTATAATTGTGTATATTAATAGTTGGTATAATTCGCCAGTTTAGTAAATACGGAGGTAATTGTTTATGAATATATTTAAAATAAAATCTTAATTCTTTATAATAACTTTAACATATCTTCTACTTTCAGTAGTTTTATGTAAACAAAAAGTGCTTCTATATGTGAATTATATGTATTTAAGGTTATTGTTCGCATAATCTTTTTGGATGCTTGTAATTCTATTTCTTTGATATCCCCAAATCATAATGCAATAATTTATATGTGATAATATTAAGGTGTTATATAATAACACTTTTATGTCTAATTCTAATGGTAATTATTTTAATCGGTTTAATACGCCAATTGTTTTTGAACATTTATATGATTTTTTTCCATGTGTTTTCTCCAATTTAGATTAGTGTCTAAAGCTAATCCTAAAAAATTAAATCCATGTACTCTTTCAATATATACATCATCTATATTAAGTAAGAGCTTGCATATGTTTATTAGGCATATGGAAAAACCATGTAGTTACTTCTGCTTTTATTTAATAATAATTTATTAATATTTAGCCATTCATTAATTTTAGAAAGCTCTTAATATATTATTGTTTCCGTACTTTTATTATCGAGTGTCGTTTCGCTCAGAAAATTTAAAGAGGTAGATAATGTAGTGTCATCAGCATATATAACAAAATTAAATTATTGACTAGCTTGTGAAAACTCGTTTATATAAATGATAAACAATAGTGGTCCTAGGACAGAACCTTGTGGGACACCGATTGTTATTGGTAAAATGTCTGAGTTTATTTGTTCAATTTCAGAATATTGTTTTCTGTTTTGTAAGTAATTTTTGAACAAATGCAAGGCAGAGCCAGTTAGGCCATAGTATGCTAATTTCTTTTGTAAAATGTTATGGTCAACTGTGTCAGATGCCTTTGATAGGTCGAAAAATACATTAATTGGTATATCATTTTTATCCATTTTAGTCACAATTTTATCAATTACCTCAAGCGCAGTGTATTCTGTTGAAAATTTAGCTCTAAAACCATACTGATTATCATTTAGAATTTTTGTGTTATTGAAATATGAATATAATTGTATACAAATAAGTTTCTTTAATACTTTAATAATGGTAGGAAGAAGAGAGATTGGTCTGTTGTTTTCAAATAAGAATGGATCGTCTTTCTTAAATATAGGAATAACATTATATATATATATATATAGTACTTTTATATATATATATAGTAGTTATTTTGACTCCTCAATAATGTTGGAAAAGACGATGTGATATTGAGGAGTCAAAATAACTACTATATAAATATATATATATATATATATATATATATATATATATATATATATATATATATATATAGTATATATATATATATATATATATATATATATATATATATATATATATATATATATATATAGTAGTTATTTTGACTCCTCAGTATCACATCGTCTTTTCCAACATTATTGAGGAGTCAAAATAACTACTATATATATATATATATATATATATATATATATATATATACTGTCATTCCTATATTTAAGAAAGATGATCCATTCTTATATATACTTATATACTATATATATATATATATATATATATATATATATATATATATATATATATATATATATATATATATATATATAGTAGTTATTTTGACTCCTCAATATCACATCGTCTTTTCCCACAGATTACCTTTCCTTTCCGACTAAATTTACAAAAGAAATGACCAATTAAAGTACCATTTATTCTTGTAAATCTAGTAGGAAAGGTAATCTGTGGGAAAAGGCTATGTGATATTGAGGAGTCAAAATAACTACTATATATATATATATATATATATATATATATATATATATATATATATATATACATATATATATATATATATATATATATATATATATATATATATATATATATATATATATATTATATATATATATATATATAATAGTTATTTTGACTCCTCAATATCACATAGTCTTTTCCCACAGATTACCTTTCCTTTCCTACTAAATTTGCTAGAACAAATGGTTCTTTAATTGGTCATTTCCTTTGTAAATGTAGTCAATCTATTGGGACTTACATTAAAAAACTATATATATATATATTCCATTTAATTTGGGAACATTTATATTAAAATAAGCTGCAATGATTAGACTAATTTTACAATTATGTTCTAATAATGACACTGTGAATGAAAGTTCATTTATAAAAGCATTTGATGTTCATGGAGGTCTGTATATGTTTCCGATCATTTTGCTTTTAGAGAGATTACCACCATTTATTTGGACTATCAACCGTTCCCAGTGTTTATACATGTTTAGTTTTAACTTGACCTCATATCTATACTTATTGCCGACATGTATGATTAGCCCTCCATTTTTGCGTGTTATACTTTGTGCTAAAAAGTCATCACCATGTAAGAAAAATTGTGATAAGTCATCATTTTCTGATTTCCAAGTTTCCTGTAAGCAAATTACATTAAATGTAAAATTATTACTACTTAGCTCTTCTATGAAAGCCTCCAATTCATTAAATTTAGAATTTATTGATTGAATGTTTGTGCTTAAGACACTAAACATGATTTTGTTTGCGATAGTTCGCTAAACTTGTCAGAATCATCGTTTAGTTGAGGTTCATAATTTTCAGTATGATTTGCGTCTAAGATATTAATTAAATACTTATTATTAATACCTCATAAATAAGAAAGGAATGTTTCATCTAACGTCATACGTTTATATACATTTTCCAATTTATTATATGTTCTTTTACATCAAGTGTATTTGTAAATATGTGTTCACAAAAGATGATATATGCATGTCCCTATGTTTTAATTTAATAGTGGTATAGTGTGTATTTGCCTTTAATAAAGTGATGCACTGAAAGTAATTGCAAAAGTACAAACGGTGTAACAAAGACTAAAATTGACTACATTCTAACAAACATGCCAGACATCGTCAAATACGTAACAGTCATCAACCAACTCAACATTGCAAGTGACCACAGACTGGTTATGAGCAACATCATACTGGACATAGAAGTAGAAAGGAAAAATGTATGACCAAGAGGCCACAAAGAGTAGATGCCACAAAAATAGGATCAAAGAAGTCGAATTCCAACTCGAATTGAGAAACCGATTCGAGACACTACAATAACTAGACGATATCGACACCATGAGCGAATCCATCACATATATGATCCAACAAAGCGCGTCTAGAATAGCTAAGGCAATTAACAACCTACACAAATCGAGGATCTCATCACCAACACGAGCCCTGTTGACGAAACGACGAAACATTTCGGAACACGGCGTCAATAAACAACGAATAGAGAACGCAGACATAGGCAAGACCATAAAAAAGAAAGCAAGAGAGAAATTCAGGAAATACAACCAAGAAACATACGAGAAACGATCATGGCATCAAAGAGCCTGAAGAAAGTCCGAAGAACGCAGAAGCTCGACCAAGACAGACTGATCACACTCCTGGATAAGCAGGGTGGAGAAATCCATGATCAAGATAAGATCATAGAACGAATAGAGACATTTTACACCGAGCTATACGACAGTGAACAGAGTACCACAATCCACACTTACCCAAAAGAGGTACCAGAAATAACATCATGGGAGGTGGAAGTACCACTACGAAATTTTAAGAATGGGACAGCAACAGACAACGACCATATGAAATCGACACATTGAAAGCAGGAGAAGATACCATCTCGAAGACACTTACCAAGCTGTACACTAAATGCTTATCAGAAAGATGATTACTCACAGCGTCGATGAACGCTAAGATGATGATAATCACCAAGAAGGGAAATAAGAAAGACCTCAAGAATTACAGAGCGATATGTATACTATCGAACATCTATAAAGTATTCACAAACGTACTAGCGACAAGGCTAGAGAAAACAATCGACGAAAACCAGCCACGAGGACAAGCTGGATTCAGAAGCAGATACTCAACGACAGTCCACATCCACGTCGTAAACCAACTGCAGGAGGAGTGCAGGGAATACCATATCCCATTGTGCATTGCATTAGTCGACTACGAGAAAGCCTTCAACTCAGTACAAACTCAACCAATACTGGCCTCGCTTCAAGAACAGCGGATAGAAGATGTGTACATCGAACTCTTGAAGGAAATATACATCAACAATTCGATGGCAATCCATTTGCACAAAGAAAACAACAAGATCAACATCAGGAGAGGAGTATGATATGGCTGTTCACGGCAGCACTCGAGAGCATATTCCGACGACTGACCTAGGAAACGAGAGGCTTGAAGATAGACGGCAAATATCTTAGTCCCCTTCGCTTGGCCGACGACATACTCATATGCGCTAATACACCACATGAGCTACAACACATACTACAGGAATTAGCTGATGAAAGTGAAAATCAGGTCAGTTATTGGGTGTTCATATATGCCGACCGACCGACCGACCGACCGACCGACCGACCGACCGACCGACCGACCGACCGACCGACCGACCGACCGACCGACCGACCGACCGACCGACCGACCGACCGACCGACCGACCGACCGACCGACCGACCGACCGACCGACCGACCGACCGACCGACCGACCGACCGACCGACCGACCGACCGACCGACCGACCGACCGACCGACCGACCAGCCGATATGATGTAAGTAATTATGTGCAAATGTTTTCTAACATGGTGGGTTTATTTGCATGTACGAATACCACTTTACAGGTACAAGATGTTTCTTGATTCACCCAGTGACTATTTAGCCAATTGTATTGCACTTATTGCATAATGTAGTTGTTCAATGATTAAACTGTGTGTCACACAAACCGACAGACCGACACACGCTAGAAGGTATTTTACTTACCAATTAGGAGTACCTCTTTTAAGATAGATGGTAGATTCATTGCTACAAGTCTTACAAACAACACAACTGACTCGCACAGTGAATTATGTTGTAGATTGATGAGACGACGTCACAATATGGTACAGAACCTACCGAATCATTCGTCACAGCGTCAGCGACTGCAGAAGAAGCATCAACTGTAGGCAACTTCTATATGTACTTCATGTGCCTGTTTTATATGCCAATTTGTATATTTCAAATATTCCAAATCCGAACAGTGCTGTGTTTAATTAACTATACGTTGATAAAACAATCGATGAAACAACATTACAACGTGGTGCAGAGTCAGACACTACCGGATCATTTTTCACCGCGTCAAATGTAGGGTATATTTTAATAGTATATGTTTCATTGCCTGTTTTTATATGCCAATTTGTGGTTGTGCATATAATATTCCAAATCTGAATAGTGCTGTGTTGAATTAATTATACGTTGATAAAACAGTAATAGTTACTGCGTTGCACGTGTTTTATTATATTTCTTTCTTTTGATTGACATATGTTAAATCAAATTTTAGGAAATATAAGCGCATGACATAGGACATGGAAATGCAGACACAGGATACATAAAGGGGAATACTAAATACAGTATAACAATAAAACGGGAGCGGTGGTCGCGCGGTAGAGCGCCGGATTTTCAATCGATGGGACGGTGGTTCAATCCCACCTGCCGCCATTTCGATACTTAGTCAATTTCGTTCATCTCACATTATCTGTGTCTTTCGGAAGAGACACTAAAAGCCGGTGATCTCTTCTATCTGGTCTATATGCCAGGGGATGTAAAAGAAAATCCCACACAGGGGTAAATGTGTAACCTGTAGTAGTCTCACTAATTCTAGAGAAGGACAACTCTGAAAACCAAGCTCGACAATACTCCAGTCACAAACGTGTGGCTAACATAGAGTGATGGTTAACCGTAAGAAGAAGAAGAGTGCTGACACTAATGTTTCAAAATTGGAATTGCTGCTTCACTTCACGATATTGCGGGTAACTAGGAAAAATATCACGTGTAAGGAGACACGGCCAATTGTACATAAGTAAATAGCACGTGGCATCCTTTGGAATATTATTCTATAAGCATTGAGGTCATATATAATAATACTATAAGCGAGAAAGCATACAACGAAGGACGGCTATTCTTACTCCTGATTTGAAAACATATAGTTATATAAACAGCTACTAGAAGGTGGTCTAACAATACAAGAGACCAGGAGACTGAGAGGAGACCAGATCTACCTTTTATAAGTATTCAATGCTTCATGATAAAAGACGAAACTGCGTCTGACAACGTAATATCCACTATATGCTGAAGTGCAGAGAGTAATGGAACACAATCAAATGTTGACAAATTGTATAATAGCTCACGTGCTTTGGTTTTAATTGTTACCAAACAATAACAATGTTTACATGAACATATCTCATGTTTAATATCTTTTATTAAAAACGTGTTAGGAATAATGGATCACCATGCTAATTAGACTAGCTAACAGAGTCACAATTATGATTGTTCAAATGTTCGCATATGTCAATAAATGTTGTAAGGCAAAACAACATATTGCTAAACTAGTCTATCGTTCTCTGACTTGTTTCTTGAACCTTTACAAAAAACGTACGACGCTTCTTTCCATTCTAACGGAACTACTCCCTCCTGTAATGACAAACTGAACACTGTTGCAAGCGGTATTTAGCTAAGATTGGCTGGAATTACACACTGAATAACAAGACAGCAACATAATGCTGGACTATCTTAAAGAATGAAATTGACTGCATCGTCGATAAATGTGTCCTGTTGAACAAATCCAGGGGAAACGGTCTAAAAAGAAGCAATTATCAAAAGAAACTTGGAAGTTAAGAAGACTATGCCATTTATAAAGAAGCACTTAACCAAGCTACAGCTTAAATTAGTTTTATGTGTATGTTCGCAGTAAACAAAAAGTTCAGGATGAGGTCGGTCCTCTAGAATATATTGATGGAAACGTAGTAACAGAGGGGTTCTTAATGGCAGAAAACTTAAATGAGTTCATTAGTTCGGTGCTTACCAGGGAATATATTACTTCATTGCCAGTATATCTATTTAGGACAACTAATTGTAACGCCAATAATGGTGGCAAAGAAAATAAGGGATATGAAGGATAATAAATCACCTGGAGAGTAAATCACCTGGCATGGATGGGATTCCACCCAAATTACTATTGCAAATTGTAGAACAAATTAGCATACCGTTTGCATGTAGAACAAATGAGCATATCGCTTGCAATAATGTTCAGTTTATTGTTAGGGAAGGCAGTAGTTCCGTTAGAATGGAAAGAAGCATCGTACCGTTATTTGAAAAAGGTTCGAGAAACAGGTCAGACAACGATAGACCAGTGAAAATGAAATGGTTCGATTAACCAGATAGAAAAATGTTTTTTTGGGGAGAAGACAACAAGTAGTAGTTGATGGACAGGTTTCAAACTGGAAACCGGTTTTCATCGGAGTACCACAGGGATCAGTATTGGGACCCATTTTATTCTCAATATATATCAAGAATAAATATAAGTAATAATAATAATACTGATTTGAAGTTTACGGACAGTACTAGTGTTTAGAAAAAATAAAAGTGATGTAGATAGACAGCATTTACATGCTTATGATGATCTTAATAAGTTGACCGAATGGTCTGAGAAGTGGTAAATGTTATTTAATTTTGGGAAGTGTGACTCCACTCAGGACATGGGAATGAAGATGTCCTTTTCGTTTACTGCCTTAAAAGAAAAAGACTTAGGGTTAACTAGTAGTGCTGATATGAAAGGCTCAGAGCAGTGTGGAATTGCAGCATTGAAGAGAAACCAAATTCTTGGATTATTTAGGTGAAATAAACAAGGAAAACGAACTAATAATACTACTGTACAAAACAATAGTTAGGCCTCAAGAGTATTGTATATAAGCATGGAGGCCATATAGCAAAAAGGATATGCTAAAAAGAGTACAAAGGAGAGCAACCAAAATGATACCAAAATCAGGGATATTACTTATGAAATACGTCAAAGAGAGTGTAGTTTAACAACACTAGAGACCAGGAGATTGAGAGGAGCTCAGCTAGAAGTATTGAGTGGGTATGAAAATATTGACAGAAATATTGTTCTAGGTTTAAGGCGGGAACTCACTGAATCGGCCGGCCGGCCGACGCCAGAAAAATGAAATCGGCCGGGCGCCGTGGGAACATCGGGCCGTCGGCCGGTTTGGTCATTTTGGAACTCACAGAACCGGCCGACCGGCCGGCCGTTGCCCGCCCGATGCTACGATTTTTCGAACACACGCAACCGGCCGATTTAATCATTTAAGCGCTATTAATTTAAATTCAAATTTGTTTGATTTTTTTCCATAGAGGTATTCCATATGCTCGCCCAGGTGACATACATCCAAAAGTTCATCATGGTGGACTCAGAGGATAAATTTATGCCGATTTTTGTTGCTGCAAGTGCCGCTTTTGTGGCAATGTCTCAGAGGATCTGCCGACCGGGCGTCGGGTGGGCGTCGGCCGGCCGGCAATATCAAACATATTTGATTCCGCCGGCTGACGTCGTGCGGGCATCGGCTCGACGAACGACGCCCGGCCTATGCCACGATTTTTGGAACTCACATAACCGATGCCCGGCCGATGCCCTATGACGTCCGGCCGATGCAAAATTGGCCGGCCGGCCGGCTTAGTGAGTTCCCTGCTTAAAGCCGGGAACTCACTAAGCCGGCCGGCCGGCCGGCCGATTTTGCATCGGCCGGTCATCGTGGGACGTCGTGGGGCATCGGCCGGGCATCGGTTATGTGAGTTCCAAAAATCGTGGCATCGGCCGGGCGTCGTGCGTCTAGCCGATGCCCGCACGACGTCGGCCGGCGGTATCAAATGATATTACCGGCCGGCAGATGTTTTGGGTTGTTTGCCACAAAAGCGGCACTTGCAGCAATAAAAATCGGCATGAATTCATCCTCTGAGCTCGCCATGATGAACTTTGGTACAGGTTGACCCCCCAAAAAAAAACAGAACCCATAAAAATGTTCATTAATCCTACATAGGTCCATCACATTTCTTCAAATTTTACCTATTCAAACGTCAGTCTATGGATGATCTGTCCACAAAGTTTTAGCCACCTGAGTCTTTTTAAACAAATAAAAATTTGCTCCAAATGTTGTCCTCGGCGTTGATGGCACACTTGCACACGTCGCGCATAATTGTCAATGACACTCACACATTCCTCCTTGGGGATTTGCCTGATCTTTCATGTGATTGCTGCCTTCAGTTCACCTATTGTTTGAGGATTGTTCTCATACACATTGTCCTTGAGACACCCCCAAAGATAAAAATATAGGGGTTTCAAGTCTGATGAATGCGCTGCCCACTCAACATCACACCTCCTGCTGATCAGTCTGTCATCAAATCGCTCTCTAAGCCAGGCTAGGAAGACATTTGATGTGTGTGGGGTGGCCCCGTCTTGCTGGAACCACTGTTGATCTCGATCCATTCCTCTGCGTCGTCCCAATGATGCCCAAGCCTTCTTCAGTACTGCCACATAGCGCTCCCTGTTCACCATTTGAGGTTACTCATGTTCATTCTCAAACCAAAATGGGCCGATGATGCCATGTTTGGAAATGGCTACCCATGCTGTGCACTTTTTTGAGTGTAACGGCCTCTGTAAGACATCCTACCCTACACAATAGGTGAACTGAAGGCAGCAATCACAGGAAAGATCAGGCAAATCTCCAAGGAGGAATGTGTGAAAGGCATTGACAATTTTTCGCGACGTGTGCAAGTGTGCCTTCAACGCCGAGGACAACATTTGGGGCAACATTTTATTTTTTTGAAAAGAACATAAAAATTATGCAAACTGACTCAGGTGGCTAAAACTTTGTGGACAGATCACCCATAGACTGAGTGTGAGTTCCAAAATTACCAAACCGGCCGACGGCCCGATGTTCCCACGACACCCGGCCGATTTCTTTTTTCTGGCGTCGGCCGGCCGGCCGGCCGGCCGGCTATCGGCCGGCCGTCGGTTCAGTGAGTTCCCGGCTTTAGGGAGAGGGAAGGACTATAGGACATTAGCAAAGAAGCAGCTTAGACGAGATATTAGAAATGTCTCATTTTCACAAAGAACAGCAAATGAATAGAACATAGTATTAGCTGCTTGTTTGGGTGCTAGTAGTGTGAATATATTTAAAGATAAACTGGATGTACCTCCAAAGGGCTGGATACACTTACATACATAGGTTGGACTCCCGATAAGCCAAAGGGTTTCCTTGTCCAAATGCCATCTGGAGTTGCTTCTCTAGGTGGCAATTTTGTTAAATATGATTGACCGACCGACCGACCGACCGACCGACCGACCGACCGACCGACCGACCGACCGACCGACCGACCGACCGACCGACCGACCGACCGACCGACCGACCGACCGACCGACCGACCGACCGACCGACCGACCGACCGACCGACCGACCGACCGACCGACCGACCGACCGACCGACCGACCGACCGACCGACCGACCGACCGACCGACCGTAGATTCGTTGTTACAAGTCTTACAGACAACAACAACTAGCACAATGAATTTGACATTACGTTGTAGATTTATGATACGACGTCAGAGTATGGTGCTGAGTCAGAACCTACCGAATCATCGTACTTCACAGCGTCAGAGACTGCAGAGGAAGCATCAAATGTAAACAACCATCATGTGCGTGTTTATTATGCCAATTTGTATCTGTGCATACAATATTCCAAATCTAAACAGTGGTATTTCTAATTAATTATACGTTGATAAAACAGTTGGACATGGACATGGAAACGCAGACATATAACACATAAAGGGGAATACTAGATACAGTAAAACAATAGAAGGACTCAATGAGTGCCTACATTAAATTGTGAAAACAATGTGGAATTGCTGCTTCACAGGGACACAATATTAGAGGAGAACTAGGAGAAATATCACATATCATAATTGTACATAAGTAAAAGGCTGGCATCATTTTTATTATTATTCTACAAGCATGGGGGTCATATCGCCAGTACGAATATATATATATGTATATATATATCTATATATATATATATATATACATATATATATATATATATATAATATATATATTCGTTCTGGCTATATGACCTCCATGGTTGGAGAATAATAATAAAAATGATGCCAGCCTTTTATTATATATATATATATATATATATATATATATATATATATATATATATATATATATATATATATATATATATATATATATCACAAATAAGGAAACACGGCTAATTGTACATAAGTCAATAGGCTGGCATCATTTTTTTTTTTTATTATTCTACTAGCATGGAGGGCATATCGTCATAATGCACATACTTGGAGAATATTACTACTACTGTTGCTGCTGCTGCTGCCGCTACCGCTACCGCTACCGCTACCGCTACCGCTACCGCTACCGCTACCGCTACCGCTACCGCTACCGCTACCGCTACTGCTGCGAAACTGTTTTGTTTGATTAAGATATGTACTATGAATTTATCAATTTGTATCCAACTACGTGATATTATCTTTGATTTTCAACCAAAATATCAGGTTTAAAAAAAAAGTGATGATTTCTGCTCGATTACAGCAACGATTTTAATCTTTTATGCGCCACCTAAAGTAGGAAGGAAAACAATAATTTATACATGTGATGAAGGATTTAATAATATAAGATATTCAGGGTTAACCAGTGTGTTGATCTTTGTTTCAGGTAGTCTCACTTAAATGGATTAAAACATCCTCCAGGTGGAGAAAGAATCTAGCTAAACTGAACCAGTTGCGAGAGAAGGTGCCAGACAACTTTGAGAAAGGACTTAATGATGTCATGATCTATACCCTCGAAGATTACGGGAAGGAATTCGTGGTTGGGCGTGGGTAAGTATATCTTCATTAATATTATGATATTTACATTGCATAAATACATTCTAAAAGGCATGAACTATAGCTATGGAATGTCATGCAATGCAATGTACGATGCGTGATGCAATACTCGATGCAATTTGCGAAGCGATTAGCGATGCGAAACGCGATGCGATCTGGGATGCGAAGCGCGATGCGATGTTATAAATTATAAATATGCCGTAATGAGCATGCGTACGACTGAACTTAAGAACTTGGTATTGTTGCCTGTTTTATACGAATGTCAGTTTTATATTGCTATTGATATAATTGTATATTGTCATACTGTCGTATAGGGTGCGGTGGACTCCCGTATAGGGCGCGCCGGCTCCCGACTATAGGGACCGGGGTTCAAATCCCGGTACCTGCAGGTCGGTGGTTCGGTATTTATACACCCACCGTGTCGAAACTTGGGCAATTTCGTTCACCCTATATCACTTGCCCCTTCCAACCTGCACCTGCCAGCATGGAATGGTAGGCCAACAACACCAGCACGCAAAACACTTCAGAGTCATGGCTTCCAGCGACACCGAGAACGTCCATGACCAAGGAGGCGGCTCTGGTCAACAATGGCTACGTACAGGGGGTGCTAAGAATCCCTGGGTCAAAACGAGCCTCCAAGAGATGAACACAGACAATAACTCGAAGAAGAACTTAGGGGAAACCAGGTTGGTGTGGGATGTGATCGGGATTGGAGAAGTGAGAAGACAAGAGGACTGTTTTACTACCTTATAAAAGGGGCCACTTACAATACCATTCTTAGGCAAACAACGGCCAAGCAGGCGTAGGCTTTCTCATAAACAAGACATGGAAAGACCACAAATGTCATAGTGAGGGTAAACATCATCAGCACCAGAGTAGCAGACCTCGTTTTGTGCATAACAAAACGCTACAAACTATAAATAATGCATGTATATGCACCAACGACGTCATACTAAGAAGACATAAACCAAAGCCAAAAACTAAACCACAAACCAAACCACTACAGGATATTGATGGGAGACTTCAGTGCGCAAACAGTGAAAATAAAAACCCAGTGGAAATGGCAACGGGCAAATGTGGGCTCGAATGAGAAACGAAAGAGGTTACACCTTGGTAGAATGGGCAACATCAAGAAAGCAAACAGTCATGAATACCGTGTTCCAGAAGAACGCAGGGACGGTGTAACGAAGACCGAAATTGAATGCACCCTAACAAACAGGCCATACACTGGAAGTGAGCACATAATGGTTATGAGCAACATCAAATTGGACGTAGACGTGGAAAGTAAACAAAACAATGCTGACCGTGAGGCCACCAAGAGTTAATGCCGCACAAATAGTATCAAAGAAGATCGAATTACAACTCGAATTGAGAAACCGATTTGAGGCACTACAAGAACTAGACAGCATCGACACCATGAGCGAAATCATCACAGACAAGATCTAACAAAGCGCGTCAAGAGTAGCTAAGGCAATCAACAAGCCACTGGAATCGAGGTAATCGTCACAAACACGAGCCCTGGTGAAGAAACAACGAGAAATGGCGGGAAACGGCGACAATGAACAACGAATAGAGTACGCAGAAATATGCAAGACCATAAAAAAGAAAGCAAAAGAGGACATCAGAAAATACAATCAAGAGATCATACGAGAAACGATCATGGCATCGAAGAGCCTGAAATAAATCCGACAACGCAGAAGCTAGGCCAAGACAGACTGGTCACTCTCCTAGGCAAGCAGAATAGAGACATCCTTAATAAAAAATAAGATCATGGGCAGAATACGGAAATTAAACACCGAGCTATATGACAGTGAACAGAGTACCATCTTCCACACTTACCCAAAAGATGTACCAGCGATAACATCATGATAGGTGGAAGCAGCACTACGAGATATGACGAATGGGACAGCACTAGGCATCATCATTCATCGTGCTGTCGGTCGCGAAGCGACAAAGACTGCTTCCATCACTTGACTGTTGCTCTCCATTGCTCTCCATTTATCTCTCTGCTGTGAGAGTGATGTCCAGGAGTCGATCTTTATGTCTCTCAGCTTTAGGTTTCTCTTGATGGTATTCTTGAATCGGAGGCGAGGGCGTCCTCTCTTTCTCTGATCAGAAGACAGTTGGGAATAGAGAACCTGCTTTGGTAGCCTGTCTGGTGACATCCTCATGAGGTGTCCAGTCCACCGGAGATTCTTTCTGATCAGAAGATCTTCCATAGATGGCAGCCCTGTCCGTTCGAGTATTTCCTTGTTTGTTACTTTGTCCATCCAGGTTATCCTCATGATCGAACGCAGATGTCGCATCATGAAGGCATGCAGCTTTTTCACCTGTCGTCTGTACACTGTCCAGGCCTCGGCTCCGTATAGGAGGGTGGACAGTACGATTGCACGGTATATCTTACCTTTAACCCGCATGGACACATGGTGGTTGTTCCAGAGTCTCTGGCATATTCGGCCGAAAGATGCACCAGCCTTGGCCATCCTCCTCTGTATTTCATCGTCAATGCATCCATTACTTGATATAGTGCTTCCGATGTAGGTGAATTCCAGAACAGAGTTCAGCTTGTTTCCATCAACCATGATATCCTCTTCTCGGGTTCTTGTAGAGTTGGGTTGGTACAGCACGTCATACTTCTTGATGTTAATCTTCAGGCCGAACTTCTTTGACCCATTGAAGAAAGCATCCACTATTTTCTGCATCTATTCAGCAGAGTGTGCAACCAGTGCACTGTCATCTGCGAATAGCAGCTCTCTCATCAGTATCCGAGTAGGCCTAGTCTTGGTTTTCATTCTGAAGTGTGCTACGTTGAATAGGTCAGCACTCTGTCTGGACTGTATGTAGACGCCATCCCCCATGTTTCGGAAAGCCTCGTCGAGCATCGCTGATAGGAAGATGGAGAAGAGCGTGCGGGCCAGTACACAACCTTGCTTGACCCCATTTGTTACATTTAACGATTCCGAGACTTCCCCTATAACACTAACATTCGCCATCATTCCGGTATGTAGGGCCTCGATCATTGTTGTGAACTTCTTTGGGCAGCCATACTTCCTCAGTAGCTGCCATAGCCCGGTCCTCCCAACTGTATCGAACGCCTTACTGAAGTCGACAAATACCATGTACAGTGGTCGATCCTGCTCAATGCACTTTTCTTGTAGATGTCGGAGACAAAATATCATATCCACGGTGCTCCGGTTACATCTGAAGCCACGTTGTGTTTCCGGAACTACCTCTTGTGTTGTGTGGGTAGATAGTCTGCTGAGGAGGATCCTGGCGAAGATCTTGCCTGCAATGGAAGAAGTGAGATTCCTCTATAGTTTCCACAGTCTATTCGATCAAATTTCTTGTAGATGGTTACAATGCTGGCATTCTTCCATGCTTGTGGCACAGAACCCACCTCCCAGGCATTGGTGATTAGTTGGTGCAGTCTGCTGAACAGATTGTCTCCTCCATGTTTCCATATTTCTGCAGGAATCCCATCTCCTCCAGGTGCTTTGCCATCTTTCAGGCCACCGATTGCTCTAGCCATCTTATCCATAGTTGGAATCTCATCGAGGGTTGTCTTGATAATGCGCTGCGGGATGTTGTCCAGAGCTTCGTGATCTATGTGGCCAGGGACGTTGAGTAGCTTCTGGAAGTGTTCACTCCATCTTGCCACAACTCTCTAGCTGTCAGAGAAGGTCTCCATTCCATCTGTTGATTTCAGTTGAACAGGTCCTTTCTTTTTGGGTCCCCACACTTCCTTCAGTCCATTGTAGAAGCCCTTTATGTTGATACTGTCAGCAGCTCTCTGCAGCTCCACTGCCTTCCTTTCCCACCAGTATGACGTCAGTGCACGAGTGCGTTTTTGTAGCAGTCTGCATGCATCTTTGTATGCTGCAGTGGTTCATCTAGTGCTCCTGGTTTGCAGCACTCTCTGGTGGGCTTGGTCTATTCTGCTCATAAGAGTCTGTAGCTCCTGGTCGTTGGGGTCGAACCAGTCCTGGTATTTTCTGTCTGGCTTGCCAAAATTTGTCTTGGCTGTGTTGTACACGACCTGCTGCAGAGCTGCCCATTCCTCGTCTGGTGTTGAGTTTTCCTTCTCCTCCCATTGGGCGAGAGCACTGTCCATCTCCTGCTCAAAACTATCCCTATGGCTGGTGGTACGTAGTTTTGCAGTGTTCAGCTTGGTCGGCTTACTTGTCCCTTGCCTGTTGTGCTTTTGTCGTATTCTGAAATCCACCTTTGACCTCAACATCTGGTGATCGGTCCAGCAGTTTGTTCCACGCATGACTCGGGTACTGTGGATGTCCATCTTATGCCGACACCTCGTGATGATGAAGTCGATCATACGCCAATGTCTGGAACGAGGATGCATCCAGTTGGTCTTGCGTTCATCCTTCTGCTTGAATATGGTGTTCGTCACTATCAGTTCGAACTCAGAGCACAGAGCCAGTAGAAGCTCGCCATTGGAGTTGCATTTCCCAATTCCATGTTTGTCCATGACCATGGACCATTTTCTCTTCCTATCCTCGCATTGAAGTCTCCTATCAGCAGTAGCTTATCTGTACGAGGGATGCCACTGAGCACACGCTGATAATTGTAGCAAAGTTGTCCTTGCTCAGAGGTAGTCTCATCGTCATGATTCTGTCACTTACTGGCCGTGGCATTTCTGTCAGCTTTGTGACGATATCCTTTTTGATAGCAAGGCCCACTCCTGCCTCTCTTCTTTCTCCTTCGGGTTTGCCACTCCAGAAGAAAGAGTATTCCAAGTCGTCGAGATTACCAGACTCTGAGAACCTTGTTTCACATAGGGCGGCGATATCGATGTTGTATTTGGCTAGTTCCATTGCTACTAGTGCCGTACGTCTTTCTGGTCGGTTAGCTATTTCTCTGTCGAGGAGAGTCCTGACGTTCCATTGTCCAATTGTCAGTAGTTGTCTTCTTTGTCTTCTTCTTCCTAGCTGATTTTCCACTGTTGACGGAAGATGAGGTCGAACAGCGCGGTCCTTGGTAACCCGGGCGACGGCCGATCCGGTATGGAGTTTCGTGCAGTTGTACATTTCATGGAAGCTGCTAGCAAAAAGTGTTGAAGTGCCGCTGGCTTTTGCAAATTATTAGCGACACTCTCTCGGGGAACAAATAGAGGTTTCTCACCGGCAAGAACATGTCAAAACAGGCGCAAACCATTGGTTCCTGCAGTGGCTGGTCGAGAGATGTTGGGAGCTCCACACATCAACCGCCCTTGATGCTACCACAGT
>OZ024854.1:14778680-14806180 GCA_964017155.1 Oasisia sp. SBJ-2009
ACGGGTTGTTTCGGATACGCGTATGATATCATTTTGGTAATACCCACAACACCTAGAAAAGAAACGTTTAATCCAGATATGCGACACATATGTAGAAAAATAGTGTGAACGTTTTAAGCGTGATAAAAGTAAATATTTGATTTTTAGAGGTCGTAATTTAATTGTAACCTCGACAACAGTGAACAGACAATTGGTTTTAACGATACTGAGTTGCATATTTCCCTAGAACTATAGATGTTGTACACCTAGACCATCATATATCCGTTGCTAATAAGGATAGTTTAGTTGTCGATGCCACTGCCAAATTCTGGAGAGAGTATAATATGTTCATGACCGATTTCGGTCATATTAAGTTATTCAAACAATATTGCTGCTATTGTTATGGAGCCCCATTAGGGGATCTTCAGATTAATAGTGTTGGCACTATTTGCATTGCATGGCGAAAAGCACTTATGAAGTTGTCGGAGCTAACACCTCTTACACACGCTGATTTTATAGCATTACCGTCGGATTGTTAGCCTTTATTGGTGATTTAAAAGCATAGGTTATCCATTTGTAGCTCAAGCTATCGTTATTTATTTTTAAAGGGCAAAAACAGGTAACGGTTTGGTGTGGTGCGTCTAAAAGAGTTTACACAAGCTAACCATTTGAATCTACAATCAAATATTTCATGTCAGTGGCTTGCCTTCCTCTCACGAAAAAGAATCCACAAAACAAACGTGCAGATTTCGATGGCAATTAAAAAAATATGCAATAAGAAGAAAACTAATCACATATAATATTTAAAAATAAATAATAAAAATACATGTGGCTATATAGTTAACTAAAGTGACCTGTTAGTCATAAAAATACCATACATCATAACAACAATACTGATAAATGAATGTAAAGGTATGGCTAATAGTACTAACAAATGTAAATGGTAAAATAATTACGACGTAACAATGATTTTCATTCATCACATACGCACACACGTTATGCATAAGAAAATATTACTCAAGCTAATGTTCTATTTATGAATGATATTCCCACCACCTTATATGT
This sequence comes from Oasisia sp. SBJ-2009, assembly GCA_964017155.1. Classification (NCBI taxonomy): domain Eukaryota; kingdom Metazoa; phylum Annelida; class Polychaeta; order Sabellida; family Siboglinidae; genus Oasisia; species Oasisia sp. SBJ-2009. The sequence goes on from OZ024854.1 coordinate 14,779,725, forward strand.
AATAATAATGATTTTTTGACAAAACACTTTATTAATTATCGGAACAATAAAAAACTGACATTTAAAACAGAATATGAATATATGGGAAATATAACGGTGGTAGAAAATGCAGGTTTTGGTGCATTTAAAAATAATATTAATATGTTATTATTGTTAAAAACACCGCTTATAACAGCTTGCGTGCTCGCAGCAAACGCGGGATGTTTACAGAAATATTGTTAAAATAAACAATGTGACATCATCGAACAACACGTAATTTCCTTACCTATTTTATAGCTAATAAGTCATTTTAGTTAATTATGTTGACACATGTATTTTTATTAGTTATTTTAAATATTACCTGTGGGTAATATTCTTCTTATTGTATATTAAAAAAATAGCACTATATTGTGAAACGCCACTAACAATTATGGATTTGGCGCTAAGTGAAATAAAATATTAGAATTACATTATAATAAAACTTATAATTTCCTGAAGGTCAGTGTGATGATAATAATAAGTTATTATTATATTACTTAAATAATTAATTAAACTATCGCGCATGAGAATGCAGTAAGTAAAGTTTATAAATATTTGCGCGCATAAATGGGCCGCCTAACGGCATTTGCTTTGTGAATATTCGTCGTTAGAGCGATGCAAGTTATTTGTTGCTAACATTGTGTATGCATATGTATGTAATATATGTGAGAAGTTTGGCGGCTGTTGGTGGTCGTTTTCATGGTTATACCAGAAAGTAAAAGATAGTATGCACAGTTCAGGCCGACCAAGTCGACTACGCTACGTCATTCTGTTGATAAAATGGCTTAGACCATAGACTTTCGATGACTATGTGTTCTGAATTGTTTTTCTGGTAAACCGCTGACATTAAATACGATTGTAGTTGGAAATGGTTACTTGTTATCAACTCTGTTAGCCCATTATCCCCAAGGTGTTGACATTTGTTTCCATTTAATTAATTAATGCGGCATTAGGTATGACGTGTTTGGTTTGAAAAAGTTCTATGGCTATTGTGAATGTTTTATCGGAAATATCAACATTAATATTTTGAATATTACTGTGTTTTAAAGTTAATGTTCGATAATAGGTAATGAGCATTTTGTCAACTATTGACCAACTTGAGAGGTATAAGACCATGCTTGACTAAATTCCTACTTGCAAAATCTACACAAAATGTTCATGCAGAAAAACACGTAATGAAATTTGTATGTGTAAAAATATTTGAATTATGGTTTTAGACAATTTGGAACACTTGTCTACATGGGAATAAAGAATGATGGACGGGAGGTTGCAGTTAAGAAAGTGCCGGTGACGTCTACAGTGCAGGAATTGCACAACATCCGCAAGTTGAAACCTCATCCCAATATCGTGTTTTACATGGTAATTTATTAGTAGCCTATTATGTCATAACTCATAATTGCGTACTAGGAAACCTACACTACAGGATCACTAAACGGCGCTGATATGCAATTTTCTTGGGTTTGTGACATATTCGCGTTATTTATAAGTGCGCGCGCTGTCTAATTTCGTTTCAGTTACTGAATGAATGCAGCGTAACCAGATAACTAGGCCCTGGCGGTTAACGGCACGCGGCCCGAGTTGCATAACGGCGCAACCTGGATTATTAGCTATATTGATTCCCCATTGGTAATGTAATTATTAATATGTAATTATTCAGTGTGGCGATATAAGGAGATAGCAATTATGGAAAGCAAACATGAAAGAGTAAACAGTTTCGCAGGTGCGACTTGGCTTGGGCAAATTATTAATTTATTTATTAGATTAACATAATATTTTTTAAATAGACATTTTATCGTTTTAAAGGGCATTATAGATATATTTATTTACTAGCTTAACATAATAATTTTTAAATATATAATGTATCATTTTAAAGGACATTTGAGATATTTTTTATTATATCAAAATAATAATTATGTTTATAATTTTAAAGAACATTTAATATATAATAATATATATTTATTTGTCATATTTTATTGTATATAGGCACTAACTGTCTCAACGCCAGAACACATCCTATTTAACATGGAATGTACTTCCATGTTGAAAACGGCAAATAAAGCTTTATTTTATATATAATGTATATATATAATATATATATATATATATATATATATATATATATATATATATATATATATATATATATATATATATATATATATATATTATATACAAGAATAGTCTGGAAAACTCTTCTGGGTGAGTTTGTTTAAATGCAAGGAGCACAGCAAACAATGGCAATTAACTAAGCCTTTTCGTAGAAGACATCGACTCTCACATAACAACTATAACCGAATCATGGGCCACTACCGATATATCAGATGCAGCATTAGAAAGAATCTATACAAGCTTATGAGAGAAATTGTAAAAAGAAGCAGAATGCAAAGAAGCTGTTTGGAGTAATATAGTTACAGGAAACTCAACATTGACTGTTGGGTTGGTTTTTCGAAGTCCAAAAATAAGAGAATAAAAATGTACAATAAGCTATAAAGAAGTGAGTAAACGGGACTATTATTATAGGGGATTTTAACCATGGGCATATACAATGGAAATATCTACAGAGAACTGGGAGTGATGACCACATGTTCTTAAATTTAGTACAATATAGTTTACTTTCTCAAGATATCCTAAAACCAACCTGGGGCGAGTATATAAGTTAGACATAGCTTTGGCCTCACAAAAGGAATTTGTTGACAATGTTCCTAGGTTTTTTCGCGCCACTAATCTCGATTTTCAAAGATATTGGTGCATAAGAAGTCATTATTATTAAAGTATATACTTATAACCTGCGGTTTCAAATGTGTAACCCGTGTTAAGAATGATGTGAGGTGAAGTATGCATGGAGAGGAAACGTTTTAACGACAGAAGTTGTTTATACTTGGAGAAAGCAAACATTTCATAATGTGTGCACAAAGACATCGCGTAGATAAAAATAAGAGGCCCGGATAAATGTAAGTGCGAAAGATGTAGTTGATGCTAAATATACATGCCCATAGTTATGCGCATGCACAGAAACATCTTCCGGATAAAATTATAACGCCATGAAAAATGTCCCATCCTTCCTAAAAGCGTATCCCCATAAATCTACGAATTGTATCCACCCCTATTCATATTGAAAACACATATTCACTATTCCAGCATTGATTCAACACTTTTAATTTTTGTTTTAGTTGACGGAAAGGACAGACAAGCATGTCTACATTGTCACCGAACTGTGCGATTATTCGCTTGATGAATGGCTGAATACGCAATCAGTGAGAGAACTGTCAGACGAGAACTGGAACAAAGAGGTTCCCAATTTGCTGAAAGACCTGCTCAAAGGACTGAATCATCTACACTCTCAAGACGCTGTCTTTCTTCACCGAAACATTAATGTATGTATTGGACATATACATTATATAGGAAAACTAAAAATTCTTGCCGGTCAAACATGATTCGATGTCTAATAATAATGCTAATATTTTATTGTGATCGTTATATATTATACTGGTGTTGTGCTTGAGAAGTTGCATTTAAAAGAAAACCAATTTTATTTTACAAAATGAATAATATATATATATATATATATATATATATATATATATATATATATATATATATATATATATATATATATATATATATATATATATATATATATATATATATATATATATATATATATATATATATATATATGTATACAGGCTAAATAGGAATGACGACAAAACGGTCCCACTTGTGTTATCATCATTTTTCACGGGCAATGAAGAGAGAAGGACTAGAGGACATGGAGTTACATTAGCAAAGGAGCAGTGTAGACTAGATATTATACATTTTCATTTTCACAAAGAATAGTAAACGAATGGAACAGATTATCAGCTGATTTTGTATGTGCTAGTAGTGTTAATATATTTAAAACCAAAATCGACATATACCTAAGACGGGCAGGATATACTTAGATAGATAGGTTGGACTCTCGATAAGTCAAAGGGCTTCCTAGTCCACCTGCCATCTAGAGTTTAATTTCTAGGTGGCAATCTTGTTAAATATATTGTTAAATATCACGCAACAATTGAGCGAATGACAACATCACCGTGATCAACTGCGACATAAAACCAAGTAGGCCCTACTACTGGCAGAAACATCGGCGTAATATTTCACACAGAAATGTCAGTGGTCAGGGATGTAAAACATGTGTGCTGCTCATTGTACTTTTAAGGAACAGTACGTCGATCTGGTCATGCCTCACCCAGAAAGCCGCAGTCCGCCTTGTCATATCGATCATTGACTGCGCAGTCAATTGTATCCTAAATGACCTTACAGACTGCCTAACATCCAAGTTACAAAGAATGCAAAATGCTGCCCCTCGGCTAGTTGTCAGCTGCCACAGATGGGAACATATTACACCAATTCTCATGAAACTGCACTAGCTTTCCGTGAAACAACGCGTTCAGTACTCAACCCTGCTACTACCGTTTCGTGCACAACAACGACAGGCGTAATGTTACAACACTGACCTACTCGAGAACAAAGAGCCGCTAGAGTGTTGCCCTCAACCTCGAACAATGACATGTACGTGCCGCCATCTCGCAGCCGATACGGTGACAGAACTGCTCCACGACTGTGGAATTCTTTTCCAACTGAGATGAAAAACACCTGTTGCCTCGTAACTTTTAAAAGACTGTTTAAAACTCAACTATTCCAGGCTGTGTATGGAGTGTAGACACCTGTCAGTTTATTTTATTAATTATTTATTTTACCTATTTATTATCTTGTATATGTTTTACACTATTTTTTATTTCTCATATAAAACTGTCTTCATTCATATATTACCAATACACCCTTTATTTTAATAATCATCTTAAGCTAACTTATTTATTTATTTATCAGTTGTTACTATTATTGTTTATACATATTTTATGTATTTAATTAAATTGAGCAAATTTAATATTATTAATCTTAAATAACGTATTAATAGTTTGCATAGATACATGTATACATATTTGTAGTAATTTACGTATTCAATCTCGCTGTAATTCTAGCAACAATTAGGAAGCAACATACAGCTTCATAGACTTGTATTAGACAAGAATAAAACTGGGTCACACCTCCGTGTTGTTAATGTTTAGGTCACACCTCCGTGTTGTTAATGTTTATGTCTCTCTAATGTTTATGTTCTACACAAACCGCTGTTTGTTATTCTAGTACTCACATCGCCACGGAATGAATTGTATATATATATATATATATATATATATTATATATATATATGTGTGTATATATATATATATATATATATATATATATATATATATATATGTATATGTATATATGTATATATATATATATATATATGTATATATATAAGTGTATATATATGTATATATATGCATATATATATATGTATATATATATATATATATATATATATATATATATATATATATATATATATATATATATATATATATATATATATATATATATGAATATTTATATAGCTCCAATAAGTTTAATTTTGCTCTTACAGCCGAAACATGTGCTTGTGGTGTTTCGTCATGAACGCGCTATTCTTAAGCTCACTGGTTGTGGGATCAGTGGGTCAGTGGATTATGGAACTTCATCGACTCAACTAGAAGGTGCGTTTCACATTGATTGCTGTCTGTAAACATGTTTAGATTGTTAGATCCTCCTTAGATTTCCGATGTTTCTTAGCAATAACAATATATGGGACAATGCCAAATCTATGAACCAATTTCATTATTACAATGGTAGGTAACGATTTTTGTAAAATACGTTTCAAGAAGTCCTACTTTACCGATATTTAGAGGTTGGTTTCACATGTTTACATGCAGACTGTTATTGTATACATACAGTAAATACATAACACCAATCAATTCGCGTAGTGGTGGCATCATTCTTATATCGACACCGGTTGCTTTCTCACGTCTAGCGCACCTTTACGACAAATGAATCCAACAATATCGTTCAACGATTTACACTTGAATACAAGTCTACAGTGGATACGCGTAATACAGTCAAGTTCATGATGTTAGCTTACACAAAGGTTATCTACTTGTATTCCGGTGCATGCATGCATGCTTGATGCATGTATGTACGTACGTTCATTTGGATGTACGTACATACGTATACATATGTGTGTATATATACTATTATTATTTGTGTTTTTATCCCACACAGGAACTTATTGTTGGAGAGCCAGGGAGGCGATTGAAAAAGAAACATGCGTCCGTTACACAGCGTCATCAGATGTCCAAGTAATTGATTTTTAACATTAAATCTTCGTGAAGGTTTTTAGCAAGACACTATGTCAAATAAACAAGACATTTTGTATTAAACGGAAACTAAAAGACAAATGTGTGGGTCTATACATCTAAACATGTTATCATTTGCAACTACAGTCAACGATGACACGCATGAGGTTTACTCAGAATTTATTTTCAATGTGGATGATTGTAGGGAAATCTTCCAGTTCGCCATTGTTGTCATATTGACACAGCAAACATGCGGTAAAATAGCGAATTCATGTCAGCTCGACCTGATATGAATACGCCATCACAGCCCGCCACAGCCATCGTAGTTGTAATTATAACTACGTAGATACATTTCGTTTAACCTCGCTCGTTAAAAAATCTTGATATCGCATACGAGGCATCAATGACGGTTTGCATTAAATTAGTCTAATTAACGAAGAGTATTCCATTTTATTGAAATGAACTTAAAAGTAAGATTTGTAAAATGCATGTGATGAAAGATAATTTATTTTATTAAATATAAATTAATATCATCACGGCTCTGCTTCGCGAGCGAAAAGCCGATGGCGTAAGCCTACCGCTGAACAACCGACCTGTAACGTATGATCTAGGAGGACTAGATAGCCATACATGGTCTCAGTTGTGCCTTTTGATGCCATATGGGATGAGAATTACAACGTAGCCGCACCTTCAGGACGATCGGCGACGGTAGAAACATGATCAGCCATTCAATTCGATTGAGATGGTCTAGAAACTGAACATTTATGTCCCTCTCGTGTATGAAGCCTTCATCGCGAGTCATTCCACGTTCCGTCACGATCTCGATTTCCCGCTGGGCAGCTACGGGAGCTTTGGTTGTGGCGGTGTAAAATACATCATGACTGTCAATAGCTAATTGGTGTAAACATAATACATAGACACTGTGACACGCCACAGAGGTACATCCACATGCTAATCCATGATGTTCTGAAACAGCTCCGTGTTGAGTTCGTGTTAGGTAAAAAATGACGGCTCTTTTTTCTACATTACATAACTGAGCGAACTGGCTACCCTTTCAGCCGCTTTCCTGTTAAGACTCACATACTCAATGAAGACGAGGTCACCAGCAAAATTGGCGAAAAGCTTGCAGCGATGCAATGCAATCTCACTGTCTATCTGACTAAGTTTGCCGAGAGAGCAGAGCTGCAGGAAACGGAGATCGCGCAAGTGGAACAGTACCATCCATGTGCATGTTTGGGCGAATGGGAAACCTAAGCTGTCGGCAAAGAACGATTTGTTCACCACACCAATGTCTTGGTCCAACTGTCCATTATACATCCCACATCGAGTATTGTACGTGTAGACGTCGACCGATCATTCTTCGTGATTCATGCGGTTGTGGACAGTAAAGTATGTTGTCTAGCTTGCTGTCAGTACGGGTGGGAGAATGCCGGAGGCACTCTCAAACCATCAGAAAATGCATGAACCTACTGCCTAGTAATGTGCTATTCGTGATATATAGAGTGGCAGGTGTGGTAACATGTGGTGCCCATGCAAGAAAACCATCGAGAGGGACATCAAATCCAGTTTCTAACTCTTTTCAATCTTAAGTAATGACTGCTCTGGAATGCCAATTTTACACGGAATATACACCATGTTTGTATACCTAACCTTTTTAGATCCAACGAAGTTACATATGAACACCCGCAAATTTCACTCCCCCAACGACCCGTTTTCTTCAGTTGTTTACTGCTTAGCAATTGCACTTATCTATCGTGCACATTTCACGGACAGGTACAATAAACAAATAAGTAAAAATTATATTAATAAATAAAATAAATATATTTAAAGAAAATGCATAAAGTTAGAGTGATAACATAAATAGTTAAATAAATGAGACTAAATAAAAAAAGGTATTGTTGGCTAAAACACCATATAAATTAATTCATAAAATATAAATATAAAATATGTTTATTCATAAATAAGTCGATACATAAAAAATCGTGCAGTCGATGGTTAAATAAAGCGGGCAATTACGATGTCAATTACTGGATAGTCGGAATAGCTGCCCAGTGGAATGAATCTGCCGTAGACACGTCAATTGTCAGTGTATTCCACAGCAGGATGGAACACGCATACAATTAATGTTGGGAGGTTGTGCAGGAGGCTGACAATGTTGTTAATTAGTGTTCGTAATTTCTATTGTCTCAAGTTCAGTGTTAATGTGATGGGACCAGGCGCAAGTGGCCTACTTAGGTGTTGGCCTGCCGAATATCTGTTATGCTTGAATCCTATCTTTGCGTATGAGTTCTTTTCACTAAGCGAAGTGTCCCTATGGCTTTGATTGGCTATTTGTTGATGTGCGGTCGTCACTATAACTGTCTGTCGATGGTAATATCCATGTAGTCCCTGCTGCCAGTCCGTGGGATTTGCTGGTTCTCCGTGTCGTAATCATAGACTAATGGGTTCTTCATAGTGGTAATTGAAAGAATGGCGCACTTAGATATATTAAAGTTCATCTGCCATGTATTTGCCAAATAGAATAGTTTATTCAAGAACAAGAACAATAACAAGATGTTTATTTTTAACCCCAAAATAAGTACATAAATACAATAATCATAAGGTGAAACATAAACAAAACGTCATACATCAGTAATTTAAGACAGTGTAATGGGGGTCAGTGACTCCTGTTAAGACTGAAAAGTCGCTATCACAGGAGCCACTCGTAGTAATTATACATTTAGTTAACCTCTCAATATACGTATGTATAGTAAATGTTTACTTCAATACGATTTTATTATCTCTTAATAGTTTATGCTATCTCTGATGCATGTGTACATGCTTCTCTGTAGTGCACGTAAGTAGAAATAATTAAGTAACAATAAAAAAAATACATGTAACATTTCATTGCATCTATCCATATTAAAATTCTAATGACTTTGTGTATTTAACTGACATATATAACAATCAGATATTGTACATACAGTTTGATATTTTTGTAAGACATACATTTTAAAGTAATACGCAAACCCACGTAAACTGTGAGTAACAATTTTACCCAAAACTATTTCTGGAGTATCATTTATAATATGAGGCAAATTGTATTTAAGGCACCTTTTGGCAAATTCATGTCTTGTCATAGATGTGTGTATATTTGTAGCTTTGCGGGTATCATGACTGTGTATATTATAATTGGGGATGACATTCCAATTTAATAAGTAAACTGGCACATTACCATGCCTATTTATAGAAATATTTAAGTTCTTGCAGTTTTAATTGATCATCTATTTTCAATATTTGAAGTGTTTTAAATAGGGGTTCAGTGTGTGAATTGTACCTGTTCAGTGTTATTATTCGAACTGCTTTTTTTTAATTCTCAGTATTCGACTTCCTTTGTACCCCCAAACCGTAATACAATAATTAATATGTGATAGGATTAGAGAATTGCATAGAAGTGTTTTATGTCTAGCGGCAGTACATGCTTTAGTTTGTTTAAAACGCCTGTAGTTTTAGAACATTTATTCGCAATTTTATTTACGTGTTTTGTCCATGTAAGATTGGCGTCCAGAGTTAATCCTAGAAAATAAAATTCATCCCCTTGTTCGATATTTGTGTTATCGATTTTAAGAGTAAGAGTTTGCGTCTCTTTTCTAGGTACATGAAAAATCATATATTTAGATTTTTCTTTGTTTAAGCCATTCTATAACTTTCCCGAGTTCGTAATTTATTACGGATTCTACGCTCTTGTTTTTAAGTTGTGTGCTGTCAGTAAATTGGTTTAATCTACTGGAGAGTGTTGTATCATCTGCATACATAATGAAGTTAAATATATTACTGACTTGTGGGAAATCACTAATATAAATAGTAAAAAATAAAGGTCCTAAAATTGATCCTTGTGGAACTCCGATTTTTACTGGAAGGGTTTCTGATTGCATTTCATCAATTTCAACATACTGTCGTCGATTGCTTAAATAACTTTCAAATAAAAGTAGAGACGCACCATCCAGTCCGTAAAACCTTAATTTATGTAGTAAAATGTTATGGTCAATGGTATCAAAGGTCTTTGATAAGTCAAGAAATATATTAATTGGCACCTCATTTTTGTCCATGTGATTTATAATTCTATCTACTAATTCTAGCGCAGCATACTCAGTGCAGTGTTTTGGTCTAAAACCATATTGGTTATCGAAAAATAGCTTAGCTTCATTAAAATATGAAGATAACTGGGTAAAGATGATTTTCTCTAGTACCTTTGATATCGTTGGTAATAGAGAAATTGGTCTGTAATTTTTAAATAATGTGGGATCACCCTTTTTAAAAATTGGAGTTACTTTGGCAATTTTGAGTTTATCTGGAAAAAGTCCCGTATTTAGCACTTGATTTATTACCATAGTCAATGATTTTATGATTGCAGGTTCAATTATTTTTAAGAATTTTGAAGAGATACCATCGAATCCACAACTATGTTTTGTGGGTAAATTGTATATTATTTTCTTTACTGCCTCTTCATCTACATTATTTATTTTAAAAGATGAGTGTGTTTGTCTATTTAGATAATAACTAAAATCTTTGGTTCCTTCATACTTGATATCATTTACAATAGTCTGAGCTATATTTGTAAAATAGTTATTAAATGTATCAGCAATGTTTTGTTTATCTGACATTTGATTGCCATTGTCTTCAAAATGATGTGGGAAACTATTTTTAGTACGTTTTTATGACAGACATTCATTTATTGTTTTCCAGGTATTTCGTATATCATTCTTAAAAAGTGAAAATGGGATTCAAAATAAATTTGCTTAGCCGCCCGAATGTTTTTCTTTAATATTGTGTTATAGGTTTTTAAATTAATTTTAATAGTTTCGTAATTGTATGAACTGGGATTTGTTAATTTTAATTGTTTGTACATTTTGTCTCGATATCTGATTGATTGATGTTAACAGACCATGGGTGATCCAAGTTGATTTCTTATGTTTATATCTATTAAATTTTACTAACTTGTTTGGCATATTTATAGTTTTAGCACGTGTAATTTCTTTGTATATTATATCATAATTATAATTTGGGTCAGCAGTTGGATTGTTATTTAGTTTGTCATAAATGTTACCTGATTTTATTTCATTCATAACACTTATCATTGCGTCCGCGTGTACGGTATTTATTTTTACATATTTAGGAGGGGGATGTAATTTTTCAGTATTGTGCATAATCATAAAATACGGTTTGTGATCAGAAAATCGTTTAGTTAATATCCCTGCAGTATTTTCTAATATTGATTTATGAAGTCTACAAAATAAATTATCTATCAGGGTTCCATTTGTTCTAGTAAATCTAGTTGGTAGGGTTATTTGAGGATACAGACTATGTGATATTACCGTGTCAAAGAAGCTACTAAACATGTCATTTTCATTTAGTTTAAGTAAGTTAATATTAAAGTCCCCGGCAATAATGATATCATTATTACAGTTATCCAATCTCGATATAATTGGTGTAAATTCATCTATAAAAACCTTTAAGTCTTCATTTCGCGTTCTCGGAGATCGGTATATATTTCCAATAGTAAACGTCTTAGATAGAGAATTACCCTGTACTTTAATTATCAACCCTTCCCAATGTTCGTAGGTATTAAGGTTAAATGTTACTTTTGATTTATATTGGTCATCTACATATATCATCAGCCCTCCTTTACTGGTACATGTTTTACCCTGTGATATACAGTCATAGCCTTGTAAATGAAATACCGATATATCCTCACTTTCATCTATCCATGTCTCTTGAAGACATATTATACTAAACTTAAAGTTTACAGTATTTAGTTATTCTATGAATGCCTCAAGTTCAGAAAACTTGGCATTTACAGACTGAATATTTGTACTTAAAATACTAAAAGAGTTTTTGTTTTCCTTAGCTAACTTACTAAACTGGTCGAAATCATAGTATGACGAACGACGAATTATTTCTTGTTCGTTTATGTCAGTTTCATTTTCATTTATATGTAATATATTTGTTAAGCAGTTGTTTAGAATACCTCCTGAATAGGAGAGGAAAGCTTCATCCGAAGTCATTTTCGATTAGTTTAAATGATTTCATTATACTGTATTTCAAAACTAGTCTTTGTATATAGATATTGTGATAGATATACGAAATACAATTCATTGAGTTGTACATTTCCAAGCACACTGCAGTTCTTACTAAGGTGTTAATATATATGAAAGCTTGCAATTGAGTAGAGATAACCATCGCATTGATTTCAATAAAAAACATAAAAAAAAAAAGCTAATTAGGCTCCGAGTTAATGACATCACGAGATGTTCAAGTGTCACGTGGTCAGCTGGAGTTTTTATTTGATGATAAACAATAGTGTCATCAGCAAACATGCGACCTCCTTATGTCACTAATGTTCTGAAACTCCTTCTGAAGTGGTGAAACACAAAATGTGTAGAATAAAAGACATCTTAATTAAAAAACTGTGTTGTTCCACACATACACACACACGCACGCAGGCAGGAAGGCAACGCAGGCACGCACGCAGGCACGCACGCACACACGCACGCACGCACACACACACACACACACACACACACACACACACATATTGAGGATGCATACATTACATTCTGACACGCTCTTGTGCATGACTTGTAGGCGTGTGGCATGGTGTGCTACTACATCAAAACAAGGGGGACAGAGATGAAGATCGTAGAAAACAAACCTGATTTGTCGGCACTCGATGAACCTCTTAGTCGAGATATGATTGCCAGCATGCTGGAAACCGATCCAGAAAATAGGCCATCAGTTGCAGACTTGTTGAGGTGAATGGTTAAGTGTTCTTCACACAATATACTTACGTACACTGTTGTTGTGGTAGCCTGAATTACATTATCATCACAATGAAGTTCTTTTAATTAAATTAATCTGCAGATATCACTAACTACTTGTAGGTTTGAGTGCATATTTGTTAATATACTTTAAATTCAGTCCTACTCCGTGTGGTTTGCTCATTTAGGTTGTTATGATACATTTTAATATATATATATATATATATATATATATATATATATATATATATATATATATATATATTAAAATGTATCATAACAACCTAAATGAACAAAACACACGGAGTAGGACTGAATTTAAATTATATTATCAAATAATATATTATCAAATAATAGCCATGCGTGTATATATATATATATATATATATATATATATATATATATATATATATATACACGCATGGCTATTATTTATATATATATATATATATATATATATATATATATATATATATATATTGTTTAAAATATGTTTCGTAGGTAAAGCAACAATGATATTTAGTAGTCATGTTAAATAAAAACCAATGTAAAATGAATGACAATTAGTTACATATTTGTAACATAGCCATGTATATTTCCAGAAACCCATTCTTTTGGTCTGAAAAGAAACGATATGAGTTTCTCATATCTGTTGGCAATGAACCAGAGATGAAAGACGGGTATGTGTCCGTAGTTCTCTTGTAGCTGCCATGGATTCATATTAAACAACCGCATCTAGTGCAATGGATGTATGTGAACATTGCCTGTATTATATACATTGTTAGATTTCATTTGATAAAAACAAATCTAAATTGCTACTTTTTACTTTTTGCTACTTAGGTTATTTATTATTTTACTATACAAGGTGTATATGGGGGAAAAGTTGCATAACATAGCATAGCGTGACATTACACATGCACGCACGCACACAGGCACGCTCACACAGACAGACACCGCACACACACGTCACGTACACACACGTACACACACAAACACACACACACACACACACACACAATAACACACACACACACACACACACACACACACACACACACACACACACACACACACAGACACACACACACACACACACACACACACACACACACACACACACACACACACAATAGCACACAATAGCACACAATAACACACACACACACACACACACACACACACACACACACACACACACACACACACACACACACACAAACACACACACACACACACAATGTGTGTGTTCATTGATATTCAACACGATAAATACTATATATATGTATATATACACATACATACATAAACACCACACACATACAAACACACACCCGTACGCATGCACGCACGCACACACACACGCGCGCGCGCACACACACAATGTGTATGTTTATTGATGTTCAACGCTATATATTTCTCACAGCGGAAAAGGTTCGGTGGGACAGAATATTGAACACGCAAAAGTGATTGTTCTGCCAAACGGGAAAGACTGGGTAAGCACACCATAGCCTATATATATATATATATATATATATATATATATATATATATATATATATATATATATATGTATATATATATACATATATATATATATATATACATATATATGTATATATGTATATATGTATATGTAGATATATATATATAATAATAATAATAATAATAATAATGGCAATTTCTATAGCGCCGGTATCCGCCACGTAGTGGCGCTCGTGGCGCTTTTACATATAAAAACATCATGTTAGAACAATACTAGTATATATATATATATATATATATATATATATATATATATATATATATATATATATATACATATATATATATATATATATATATATATATATATATGTATATATATATATATATATATATATATATATATATATATATATGTATATATATATATATATATATATATATATATATATATATATATATATATATATATATATTCATGGGAAACAAAAATCAACAATTTGGTGATATGGGCGTAATAGAGTTAATCTGTAAATGGCAATGATATTTTTAATGTCAACGGTTTACCAAAAAAGTAGAATACATAGCCATCGAAATTCTGTGGACTACGCCATTTTATAAACAGAGGACGACGTAGTGCAGTCGACTTGGTCGGCATGAACTGTGCATACTGTCGTTTACTTTCTGGCCTAACCACGAAAAGACCACCATCAGCCGTCAAATTCTCCTCACATATCTTCCATACTTACACAATGTTAAAAAAAGTGCCACTTGCATTAAAGGGGGACTGAAGCGGCCGAACAACCACAGCCCAAACATAAGAACATATAATTTACAGCACTAGTGACCATAATTTGACAAGCCCAGTGTCACGGTATATTTTTAATAAATTTTCAAAGTGAGCTACTTTCGACACAGGGCGCCGCCATTCCGCCTGGCCATATTGCTGGTTGTACTCGGGTTTGTTTACAAATACCGGAAGCACGTGTCGACAGGCGGCGCAGCATAGCTCTCGCAAAAACGGACGAAACGCACTCAAACCAAATATAATTAAACACATTAATGCACTGTATGCCTAATAGATATACCATAATTGTTAGTAAGCATTATTTAACATACTTCCACAAAGGATTCCTGTAGAAAAAGCAGGTTTGAGATGATGAAGTTTGCGTGTCCGCCTGCGGCGAGTTCAGCGGAGTCGGCGGTGGTCACTTTCGAACGCCGATTGTAAGCCTAATTTCGAATGTGACGAGCACAACGAGGCGCTGAACCTCAAAACATAAGCTTCGACCAGAGCTACAGGTCCGTGTTTGATTGATTGGCTTGCATATAAGTACGCAGCGACGAAGTAAAGTTCGTCGAACTCGACAGGAAAACCGGACATGATTTCCTTATTTGGAATGTGATTCGGCGCGTAGGAAGTGACAAGCCGGCGACTCGGCACTCACGAGTTCCGTCATGTATCGTTACGACTACAATTTAATCCCACAGTTGTATTTCACTGTCTGCATAATACACGAATGTGACCTAAGAAAAGTTTAAATGTAGTAAGAAATGTGAATGTAATAAAATAAATCTATGTGTAGATACAAGTATTTAATTTGAAATAAAAATGTTTAAAATCCACTGAATTTGTTTAGGTCAACAGATCGCCAGATCTAGCGGTGCGTTGGTTGCTAGAACCAGCTCGAGTTTCTAGGTACAAGTAAAAAAATGTTTTTGACATAGACAGTGGTGGAATAATTTTCTTCAAGATAATGACATAAAAATAAATGCCAGCTACGACCGTATCAGGCGTATGACGTGTTTGTTAGCGTCGTCATATGCTAATTACTTAAATTAGGGTGACTCGCTAATTAGTCAACAACTGTTGAACAGTCACGAATCACAGACACAGATATATAACAGGCATTATTTATAATGAATTAACAGAAACAGCAAAATACTAATTTATGTTATTATTTAAATTAGACTGTTAACTGCATTCAATAAAACACTAGTGTGTATAAAAAATATTTGACCCCATAAATCAACTGATTAAAATCACTAAAGAATTTGTTTATATTAATTGCTGATTTATAAAGGTAAGATCTTAAAGAGCGTAGTAACCAATCCTCAGGATTGCTGAAAGCGCTTTACACTTTATTTCCCTGACAGACCTGTTCAATCATATACCATCTCAACTTCTCTGGGAAGCATCCAGCAATATGCTACAATTAATTCGCAAAAGCTACTCATACACATATCCACCACTGTCTATAGCCATGCAGGTACTCATTTATACAGCTGAGTGAACTGGAAAAATGTAGAGTGAAAAAAAATCCTCAAGCTTTTAACATCACAGCAAAGAATTGCAGACATAGCTGTTGACTTATGAATACTGTCTGTTGATCACTAGTTTGCGTACAATTTAATCTTGGCCATTACACGAGGACACTGTTTTTGACATTATGCAAGCTGAGGATGTACTGTTTATATGCATTATATCATCAAAGCAAGATACCAGAACGACAAGTAGGAAACGGTGAGCGGCAGCCATGCAGGTCAGTAAAATATTATTATCATTATGATTATGGTATCATTGTATTTGTTTCTGGTAACATATGTACATGTGTGCATCGCACAACTTTCTATAAAATAATTAGTATAACAACAATAAAACATGCTACAGAATCAATCACACTTAACATAGTGTCATTATTAAGTATGTTAATGTGTCTATCCAATGACACTACCCATCATAACCCAAGTCAGTTGGCAATATTACCTGGGAACACATTTAATATTTTAATTCATAAAATATCCGTAGAATATTTTATAATTTCATGTATGCACATTCTGTTATTGCTGTAGAATGCATGACTGTGGTCAAAATACACAAAACACATGGAACTTATTTCAATTTTTTTTAAGCAACTGTTTTGACATACATAATAAGTCACTACCCTCCAGGGGTAGTATCCGATATTTAAACACTGACAGATTAATACATTTCTAAATAATCTAAGACAACAGTTTTGTTTATCGCCCAAAACATTATGCACCCAAATGTGGATCTCACCTTTAAGAATCTGCAGTTTTGCTTTCCAAGTGATAAACAAGCACACATTTTTTAGGTGGGGATCTGAATAGTCTCCTGACAGCAGGTAGTAAGATCACTGATCCCATGACTAAAATTAATAGTTACATGGGTGAAAAAACATTTGGAACCTTACATTAGCCCATAGCCTCCATTGTTACTGGAAAGGGTTGCAAACATCATGATCAAAGTACAACAGAGGACTGCTGTTACTAATTGCCATTAATAGCCTAGTGCAAATTAGGCAATAAAATCACAATCTTACCAGTGTCCTGTGTTTCCCAGCAAGAGTGAAAAGACTACCCATACCCAATACAAACATCACTGCCTGGACAAAGCCCCACTATCTCTCTAGTGCACTTGCATTTCTTACCAGTTCACAGTCATGTGCTAGAGCATGATGAAAAGACAAACCAGTGCAACAGAGGTCAGCTTTAAATTGAGTGTTTAAATAAAACTTCAAAATGTTTGGGGTTCATGGCTGTTGTAGAATGATTATCGACTAACACGACTAGTATATTGAATCTGAAATGAATAGTATTATTGCGTATAACAAAATAAGACTAAAATAAGAATATAAAGTACGAAAATTATATTTTGATAAGGCATGTATTTTGCTTTCAATAGTACCGCAGACATCAGCATTGTTCAGTTAGTTGCAGTTTGTGCAGTTACTGTTTGATAACTGTAAGGTGTCCATAATCACTTCCCAAAATTATTTATTAGGAAAATGGCTAAGAAGTCTATTTAGAAAACCTTATACATTGCAATAAAAAAAACTTACATATCTCGAAAAAGACTCGGTTGGACAAAACCCCACCCACAAATGAAACTTACGTATAAAACCCAATGTAAACAAATTTAGTCTTAAATTGACATTTGTACTTTTTGAAAATACAAGTATGACTTTGACTATGGCCAAGTAGTTGTCTCTGATTGGACCAAGGAGGACACTGATTGCACGTAACTAACTTAAACATTTTATTTTCTTATATGTGCAAGTAGGCTTGTATAATTGGCTTACCATGTAATTTATGTGTTGCTTATGTAGGAGTGCGTTTGCTTGTTTGTAATGATGTCTGAATGACTCGGGATACACACATATTAAAATATGTCAGGAAGGTTAGTCATAATATAATGGAATCTACACAGAATGCACCATTGAAAAGGTAATGTTCTATTTATTGCATGAATGTTCCCTGATTGAAACACAACACCTTGCTCAGCCCACTGTCTACTAGTTTCATTGAGACAAGAGCTGACCAATGAACTTGGCTAGCAGCAGCAGACAAGCCAGAAAGCAGATACCTAATACATCAAACTGATCTGGGGGTCATTTCAAGGGACCTTCTCAAAAACCAAATCACCAGCATTACTTTGTGTTTTGAGGCCCATAGAATGATGTAATAAAATACAGATTTTTTGTGTATATCAGCACCACCACATGCAACAACCATGCAAAAGTAGATTTGTTTAACAATTGTGGAAAAATAGTCTGGGGGAACATGGAGGACCATATGGGGCCTGCAAAATAATTCAATCAAATTTAGATTTCTCATGCATAGTTACAATATCCACAGATCTATGCATCTACACAAAATTAGATCCTGAACACTTTCCGAAATGCTAATTATAAGTTGATTTAATCAGTTTTAATTTTTATGATGTATAGGTACTGCAATGAGAAAACAAAAGATGTCAAAACATTGTTATTTATATGTATATCACAGAAGATACATACTCTCATACATATGTATCATTCTTTCAGATGAAGGATTCACAAATACTGAACACAACTTTCAAAGGATCCAGTGCACCAGATGATATTGTCCCTCATGGCAGTACGGGTGTCACATTGCAACGCCATTAACTCGTAGTGTCAAACTCAAACAGAGCCAGTGATCATGTCGCCAATGCGATACTTTATCGATGCAGCAATTATTACAGATAATATTGTTGTTCCATTGAATATTCATCATGACCATGGGTATGCGAAGTTGTCGTCGCAGTCCTGCATGCCTTCTTCGACTGACCATGGCAGTCATGTCAATGTGGATGACACCTTGGATGTCCCAGTCTCACTGTCGCCATCTTCAGATCATTCTGTCTGGAACAGACAGATGGAAAACACTGAAAAGAGTTATGCAGAATATGTGTTAGCGGATGACAGCAATATCACTGATGATGACTGAAGCAGTTCTGCCACTAATGAGAAAAAATGTATTTCTCTTTTCTGCACCTGCAAAACACCCTGGTTGTTATAACATGCCTGCTGCCTGCATGGAAGCATCCCATTGAACATGTGCAGTGATGATATGCAGCTAACCGATACATTCTGACATTTGATTTATAGTAAACAATCATTATCTTATAATTACACCATGTATTAGTAATTGGCAAAACTGTGTAATTTATCAATATCACATCACAAAGTCAGCGCATTGGTTGATTTGTTTGTGAAATACTTTAATAAAATTATCACAGTATTTTACAAACAAATGATTTGTATGTAAAATTGTTACAGCATTTTGCAAACACATGAATTTATGATTCATTGTCATGATGTGGTCTTGATAACATACACACACGCACATATACAATACATAGTACACAATACATTAAAACTCCACTTCAATATTCCCATGTGAATTGCACAATGTCCTTATTACACATATATTTATTATTCAGACTATTATAAATTGCATGGCAGCATGCATATGTAAATAACATTATTTACATAAATTAAACAAATTGTATTAGCATTTTAAATTAATTAATTATATTAAAAGGATGCACACATCATATAACATCTTGTCAGAAATAAAAAGTAAGTTTGTAATAGATTTACGTTACGAATTCGAAGATAGAATGACTTTATTATTTAAATTATACATATGTCATTGACATTGTGTGGCCATACAAGTATAATTGTTTTGTTTAGGTTTGAAGTGCTAAATTACTTTTCGATACCTGTTGAACTACGTATTACTTACCTACTACCCCGAGGGTAGCTATTGGTCGAACGAACGAGTCTGCACGCAAATCGCACTTAGACAACAGACCGATACTCCCAACATTGTCACTGACAGCTGTCGTGCCACTCGATCGTGGTCAGTCATGGTTCATGCAGGCATCTGTCAGCCCGGTCTGGCTCGGTCGTCAGCTATCTCCAGACAACATACAACGATGTGCGTCGACATCGGGACGCAGTATCCACACAAACACCATGCAACATTCACATTGTTTTATAGCACGTTGATCCCAAAATCAAAGATGACCATAAACATGCCACATCACATGGCGATCTTCTCTCGCCATCTCACACCTCGGCTCGCACGCTGGGTGAAGCAAAAATGGCTTTACGTGTGTCACTTGTGCAACAGATGCTTCTCTCACTTGTGCTACAAATTATTCCTCTGTCGGATCCATTTTCTATTGTGATTTATCCAAAACCACTAACAACTAGCGCCTCTTGACTCTTCTAAGGCTAAGTCTAACGCAAAACACTTCCGATATCTGTGTAAACAAAATAAGAAATAGTCCCGATAGACCTTCCGGTCGTAAGCCCCGCCCCTTGAAGGCTGTCAACACAGAGAGCGTAAAAATGAAAATGTTTCATTGGTTCAAAATCGTCGGTATTTAATTTCACCTTTTTATTTCGAATGCAAATAAATATTATTTGTGGATACATAGGACACCTATCGTGTACAATAAGGCACCATATTTTTGTTTTTGCGTAGAAATGTCTAATTATGAAGAAAACCGGAAAAAACCAAAATTTTACATGGGCTAGATAGGAGGTAATCAAACCACTCGGCTTGGAATAAAGATGGCGCTACGCAGTGTTCTATGACGACGATTTAGGCATTGAAAAATATTTTTTTTCCAGTTTGTCTGATAAGTGAATGTGCTTCTGCCACCATTAATGTATACTTATATAGTGTACATTTAGGTATATGGAATGTTACAGCTGTGTTTCACTTCCCCTTTAACGCATTATTCTAACGAAGAAAATTCACAAAACAAATAATGTGTCTATATAATTAACAAAAGTTAATTATAGACACTTGTATTTATATATATATATTTTTAAATATTACATATAGGTAGTTTCCTTCTTATTGTATAATTATTAAATAACAATATGTTGTGAAGCTCCACCGACAATTACGGATGTGGTGCTGTATGAAATAAAATATTATTATTATAATAAAACTTATAATTTCCTGCCGATCATAGCTGTGCAATATTGGTTGTGCAATTGCCTACAAACAACTCAAAATGCACTGAATAAGATACTGATAAGAAAGGAGGAGATACATGTCATATGTAATACCTGATGATATAAAATGCCACGTTTTCCAAACCTTGCATATTTAATCACATACATAAAAAGCCACGTGCTTTACCTTGGGTTCGGTCCAATAACTGAGAAACAAATATGGGTGAGTGATGCGCTTGGGGCAGTTATTACCCCACTGTAGATGACTACATTCTGTGCAAAGTTAATCGTGGTATTTCTTGCACATGGCTGGCGATATTCCTGTCGTAATTTCCATGAAGACTCATTATATTGCAGCAAAATCAGAGCACACTTTTCCTTCTGTTTATCCTTTTACATTTTAGTTTGAGCTGTATTCTGCTCTATTATATATTGGAAAACACACATTTGTCGCCATCTTATAGATATTTGTTTTTATTTAGTTTTGGATTTAAACAATACAGTCCAGTTTTACGACATACAACATTATTGGTAGTACCTAAAACATTACGGGTCTTTCATCGGGGCAAAGTTAATAAATGTGGATTCTTTTATTTTACCTTTTATTATGTTCAGATTGTTTATTTTCATAATATCTCTTTTTATGGATATTTGGATACGTAGCATCCATTGCTGATGTTAAATATTTAGTTCAATGTCATGATCACCTGCTGAAGGTCAGATCAATGCTGACCTCTCGGTGGACAATAAATGGAAACTTCAATGAAATTATATTTTAGTTTATTCATGAACATTAGGGTTCAGCTGCAATCATCCATGGCTATGGACTGGCTAAAAAAGTAATGTTGGTTGAAAAAAAAACTGTCATGTCGGAGAAGACCACTGCGACGCAGACTTCTCAAAGCATCCAAAGTGTTTGTAAAATCGCAATCTAAAGAAACGATTAAGAACACAAAATATACTGAAACTATATTATTGACATTTTTATTGTGACCTATTAATCATACAATTGTCACTCCTAATCAAAAATAGCTCAACACATACCTTGTTATTGAAACAGAATACCTGCACTCCGTGATAAGCATGTGTAATTTCATGGCAGAACATAATCATAGGCTACACACAATCTAGTAAACAAAACGTGCATAGAAAAGCATCTGTTTTGCGTATTTAAAAAAGATCAAGTATCCTCTTCTTTGTAGCCTGGGGCATCAGCCTACGGTGCGGCTCTACGACTTGGAAAATGAGCTGGCGTTGCTTTTCGTCATGTGTGACTGCCAGGTTGAAATTTGTCGCCAGTTTGACCGCTCTCTCTGCACAGTCGTTTTCAACACGCAAAGCAGAGACAGTCTCCATTGCGTTAAGATAGTCTTGGCGGCTTGATCATGTGTCAGGCTTGCTGCTAAGAAAGCTGCGTTCTAAGGTGAGAGCAGTGAAGATGTTCAGCGAAAGTTCCGTTGCGAAATTGACCAGTATTTGAAGGAGGCTATCTTTTTCGCCACTACCCGCCGCAGATCATTCTTATTTGCAGGTCTCCAAAAGGCGGCTACAACTGCCGTCTTCTCGTTTGCAGAGACAGAAAAGAGCGTCAGTGATATTATTTCTTCACTGAGATACCAGAGATAACCCGTCATCTTCATTGCTGCTGTCTGCGCAATCACACTATCCACTTCAGGTTACGAAGAAGGGAGAGTTCATAGCATATCTACTGCTGCCTGCTTCTACCATTGCTTTAATGATATAGCTTGTGATCGTGAACAGGCAGATGCGCCTTAGAGCCTTTGGTTCATACCTGGTAACTTTGAACTGGTCCCTGAAAGCGAATATTTTCAAGTAATATACCCCCTTTGCCATCCAGCGAGCACGGTTGTAGGCGCCTGGTGGACTAAACTGGTGCATGCACCAGTCATCAACAAGATGATGGCCCGCTGGATGAAATCTAGGTATTCTTGTCGTGGGTGCTTATTGCGTACTTGTTCTGTTAAGAACTCGTTTGCTGTAACTTTATGCCTCTCCAGCTATTGCCTCTCGCTTGCAGTCAAGCCACACCCAGATGTCTTAGTTGTTTCATTGTCCTGAGAATTGTATTTTGTTTGATCGACTAATGACCAGTTTTCCTTGAGCCGGCTGAAGAGCGGGGTAATTGGACCATTCGACACAAAGAACAGATCAAAATATGCAGCTGCAATGATCTCAAGTATGTTGTGTCCGCCCACCAGAAAAAGGATATGTTTTTGAAATGCTTCATGAATTACAATGAAGGAACCTGTGTGGGTACCAGAGTTGCATGATGTATCAAAGCATAGTCCTGCCACATGATCGCAAACGCCCTCACAATCCCGCAGAAACTGAACTACAGCGTTGCCCATCTTCGCTCCAGTGGCAGATGAAATTCGTGGAATGCCGAACAATTTTGCGACCCCTTTCCCTGACATACGATGGGCATGCGATTTGATTTTTTACATTGTCTGTTGGGTAGTAGTTTTCCATCTAAATGTGCGATGAGGGGTAAAGTTTCTCTAATGGCCTGCGCGAAGAAAATACAGCCATCTCTACGAGCTGCATCGAGTGATGTTCTACACAGAGTGAGTTTTGAAGCAACAACGCCAGCAGTCGTCAACGCAGGTGTCACAATATGCATCGTTTGACGTGGTATGTGTTCTGTCCAAGCTAGCGACAAACAACGGGTCATGTACAAGACAGTGCCGTATTATCTTCTTGGGAATTGGTTCGGCTCTTTCGGGAGACTGCGACGATCCAGATTCATCTAATTGTTTGTGGTGATATTTGCTGGTAGAGATAGCCATATCAACGTCCAGTTTGCCATCAAAATCCAACTGTTTATCCTGTGATGGCTCTATGAGTGAGTCGATTGCTGGTTAGGTCTCATCAAATGCCTTGGAGGCATACTCTCGTCGTTTCATCTCGTTGTATTTTCGCTTTTGTCGTTTCTTCTCTTTCATTTTGAAAGGCTTATCTTCCCCAGCCATAAACATCTTCGTGTTACTTCGTTGATCTTGCAGAAACTCCACATCATGAGCAATGTGGATCATCTGGTCACACTCCGCGGGTACCACATCAAACAGTTCAAGCAACCGACTGCCAAACTCAGTTTCCAGCTCAGCTTGCTTGTTACTACGCCTGTCTTTGTTCTTGCATATGTTTCTTAGCTGTTGATGGAGTTTCTTCAGCTTCTCGATAGCCTGCGGCTTCTGTGTCGTTGGAATATTTGCCATATGCCAAACCCGCAGCAACTTACCTACGGCATTGTTGCAGCTGGCATTGTTGCAGCTGGCTTCTTTACTTTCAAGTCGTAGAAACCTCTCCGCGGAATATCACCAAGTGTTTGCAGTTGGGTCCGGTTCTCAATATAATGATGTGGCTGCCCAACTAACCACACTTTTTCCCCAGATCTAGTACGAAGTGCTGCACCCGACAGAGGCACTGCAGCGACAGTGCAACGAACGACAACAGTTACTGCTTCCTTGACGATCAGTAACTATGTAATAACTTAATAACTAGTGGTCTCGACCGGCTGTGAGAACGGATGCAATCCATTTCTCCCAGACTGTTTTCTCATAGTAAGATCAGCCACCTGCATAGTTGTCCATACATGGGCGGATTATTACATATCTTATAATATGATTAACCCCAGTTCCGCTAGCTATGTTAGTGAGTGGTGCTGTTTTGACAGCTGGAATATTCAGTAGATATTGATATATTGCGTCCATCATCGCGAACCAAATTACTGCATCAACCGTGAGAACAACTCAAATCCCCAACCGAACTTGAGCGATTTCAATGGCTGAGCTTAACTTCAGAGTTTTGCAAAGCGATTAGCTAGAAATATTGCTGGCTGAACAGATTAATCAGCAGCAGCAACTGGCTCGCAAGGATGAATTTATCGATATATCATGCATTTACAAAACATTTTGGTGCTTTGGGTGGTCTCTTCCCCTGAATGAATTTATCTGAAACATTTTCTTGGCCAAGGTAACCTTTTAGCCCATATGCGTTATTGATTTTGAACAAATTATGTTCTCATCATGTTAACCTTTGCCATTCTAATATTCATGAATAAACTACATATAATTTCGTAGAAGTTTCCATTCGTTGTTCGCCGAGAGGTAAACATTGATCTTTATCTGACCTTCAACGTTTGAATGATTTCATTTTACGCAAATACACCTAAAAGGAGATATTACACATAATTCTAAGACGAGTGGTTCTAAAGTATTTTTTTAAGATCTGACCAGTGGCCATCTTGTGTTTATGCAAATTACCAAAGTTAACTCATAGTTGCCTTTTGAGCAGTCAAGCTGAATTTGACCTAGGGCCTGATAATTCAAAATCAACCAAAACGTTCATAGGATAGAACATTATAGGTTCACTGTTGAACACATGTGACTGTCAAATGCACAAGTTTTTTAATTTGTCACTATGCGATAAACGTTGGATGCCTTGAAATGTCTGTTCAACTCAATAGATTTCTCTGAAATGTTAATACAGTTGTTTTCTCACTAAACCTCATTTTTTTAGCCCGTGTGCTATATTGATTTAAAAAATATATTTTCTCACCATGTTACATTTTGCCATTCTAA
>OZ024854.1:14808680-14858680 GCA_964017155.1 Oasisia sp. SBJ-2009
AAATCTGTTTTTTTTATATTACTTGTACTATTCTTTGCACGGACTAAATGTGCACTGTATCACATAATAACATATATACTTAACTAACATTTGTGAGTCTTTGTTTTTGTATTTAATATGCTACGGCGTATATATATATATATATATATATATATATATATATATATATATATATATATAAAGAAGCTGAAAGAGGAGGACAAGATCACAGATGAACAGTACAAGCACCTGTACCCTACAGCAGAGAATGTACCAAGAATGTATTGTACTCCCAAAATCCGTTGACTACACAGGGTCTATTGTGTACAACGTGTCCAGATTACTGGCGGACCTGCTAGCACCCATTGTCGGGAAGACAACACACAACATAGCAAACTCAAAGCACTTAGCTAGTGAAATGGCATGTCACATGTGTGATGATCGAACAAGATGAAATATTCCTCTCACATGATGTAGTGTCTCTGTTCACCAACACCCAAATTGACGACACATTACACATTATCAGGAAACGACTGGAGGAGGACTCAAAACTGAAGTTAAGGACACATCTACAGGTGGGGGACATTATGGAGTTGTTGCAGTTTGTCGTCACAACAACATACTTCAGCTTCTAGGCACCATTTACCAAAAGAAGTTTGGCACAGCGACGGGAAGCCCAGTGTTACCGGTGATAGCCAATCTATTTATGGAAAGGCTGGAACAACAAGCCATCGCCACAGCTCCAGTAACGTATCAGCTCCGACTATGGAAGCGATGCGTGGATGACGTAATGGAGATCGTGAAGTAAGGGTGTGAACAATTGACACCGCACCGCATATATTCAAACAAACGGTAAAGATTTTATTTTTCACCTTTTATCTGGGCAACATTAAAGTTTGGTATCGGGCGTAACAATAATCGTCATAGTTTGGTATCGTATGTGGTATAAAGCGACAGATAAATTGAATTCTTATATCAGAGTTGTGATGCTACACTTTAGAAAAGCGTTTGATCTTATTAATCATCATTTGTTACTAGATAAGCTATGGGTATGGGTTGCCCGCACATATTTAAAGATGAATGGCAACATTTCTATTAGACAGAGCTCAACAGGTAAAAATAGGAAATGAATATTCCCATTCTGGTCATCCCAATGGGGGAGTACAGCAAGGTACATTGTCTGAAGCTAATTGTTTACTTGTTTACATACATGATTTACGAACGACTGTTCCATTATATATGTATGTAGATGGCAGTACGCTATTTGAAATATGCGATAGAAAGGGTGTATCTGTTATACAAGAGTCGGTTGATATTGCTGCTAGATGGACAGAACAGAATGACATGAACATTAATGCGGAAAAATTAAAATAAAAAAATCATTAGTTTTGCACAAGATGACAATTTCAGAAGTACTATCCCAAATATAAAGATTGATGGGAGGGATATATCACAAGTTTGCCATGCCAAACTGTTAGGTGTGACCGTTTCTCAGGATCTGACATGGAACAAAAACGTGGACAATATTGTGAAAAAGGCCGGTAAACGAGTATACATGTTATATCAGTTAAAGCGTGCAGGGATTACACCGACATTTCTGGTTGTGTATATGTTTGTGTCGTGAGATCAGTTTTAGAATATGCATGTCCTATATGGCACATTCATTTGCCCCAATATTTGTCTGACAATATTTAAGCTACACAAAAAAGGGCATTAAACTGTATTTTCCTGGATTGGGTTACACGGAGATACTTAAACGTGTTAACCTGGATACGTTGAATGTAAGACGGGACAGCATTTGTCAAAAATATTTTGATAAAATTAAAGTCGGCACACATAGATTAAATGATCTGCTGCCTCACAAAAGACATACTAAATATAATATTAAACGAGAAAATGTATACCCGTTACCAGTTACTAGAACGAATATATTGCGTAACTCCTTTATTATACCGTGGGCTTTATGCAACTGCCAGTAAACAAGTCTATTAATACGGTATGATTTGCGGTATAACATGCATGTATATTATAAAAATTATGATGTTTGGATGCATTAATTGTATTTTATTGTATCATGTCAATCAAACTCAGTAATGTGTACTTAATGCGTTAACACAGACTACATCAACACGTCTTTTTAACGGGCAAACATGTCCCCAAAATGTATTTGTGTTAGCATCGTAATAGCAGCCTTTATAACAGAACTTGTATCTGACATAGAGGTAGGGTCCTTTTACCATGATACTGTGCACATTCATGATGTTTGGCACTCGGTACTGTTGCCATCTATCCATTTGGCTTTTCGCATTGCGAACGTCACTCCCTGATACCAAGACATTTTTATTTTACTGAAGATATCTTCCTGGGCCCACTTGAAATAATCTACTGCGCAATCTATGACTATGATTTGCTTCCTCTTTATGGCCTCCTCAGTCACAGGGACCTTTTCCATGACCGGCCTCGAAGTACAACCAGTCAGCTGTGATGTGAAACATGCTTTTGAGTTTCAACGTGTTTCAACAGCATGGTCGTGATGACGACGTTTCTATACTGACTCGTTGGCGAATCTGTAAGATAATGAATATGTCGGATGCTTGGGAGATCTTTTTCAGAATGGATATGAAGTGTTAAAGTATAGCAGAGACGGAGCTTGCATTTTGTGGTCTATCATCCGTAATAGCGAGGTATGATAGGCATCCTAGATCTTCCTCATCGTCTTCATCCTGGACGTTACTCTTTTAATGCACCACAATTGGATGCAGTGTGACAGAGTGGTTGTTGAAGTAAGCGGACTGGATTTCTTCACCGAATTTTCTGCAAAATCCATTTGCACAGTACATGTCTCCACGTTAAGGTTATCCTTGATCTCTTGCACCACAGCGTACTGATTTGTAACGAGGTCTTTGTGTTTGACAAAGACCGTATATTCATGGGAGTACTTGTTCTTGAAGTCCGCAGCAGATGCACCCTAAGTCAGAAAAGAGATCTTCTTGTCACCGTTTTCCATCTGGATTCGTTTCCATTCTGACAGAGTGACTGGATCTGTTATGTTATGCAGTAGTGCATCGCCTTCTTTCGTTTCATACTTCTCCATAAAGTGGTCAGGATCAACATCGTCAAAACGTGGAAGCGCTTTGCCCAGTGCTTTCAATTTCAAAGCGACGTTTGCCTCAACGTTTGCCGCGGTTACAAATGTTGTGAAATGTTCCCATTTTATGGAACAAGTTTTTAAAAAATTACAACAATTCAGGCATCTAGTAAACATTATTATTACTCATCTATACATTTGGAAGTAGTTACGTTCATTATTTAGCCCTCAATTGTCAATAGAGCTTGGTATCGGGCGTCACCAGTTAAAGAATGGCTGTTTGATTAATAACACAACATAAGGATTTACATATAATATAATAATGATCGTTATAAAAAAGTCCATAAATAAACTGAATATATACGGCTTCCATGACGATATGAACCGTTAAAAATTGTTAAGTTGGAATATTAGCATATGGGAGACGAAGTTTGGTATCGGGCGTAACAACAAAAATGGGCCTATTAGCAAATGATGGTTTGTCGGAATAATTAATCATGGAAGAGGCCTACAATACAGTGATCTCCTTTATTATATATCTTGTCCTAGATTTGTACCGATAAATTGAAAATATTTCTAAATTTTATAAGTGTACAGAGACATTATAAATAAAAACAAATATAAATTATGGAAAACGTATTTTAGCTGATTTTATTTATTCTAGCAATAATTAGCATACCTTCTTTTTAGAAACAATAGGAAATGTACACATGGTCTGAACGAAATCGCCGAAACGAATTCAACGATGTTTCTAATTTACATGTGAAACATGAGAAACTTATAATGCGTGGAAAATTGAAACCAAAGTGTCAGACTTTTTTGTGGAATGGCCCTGATACACATTTCTCTTGTCCTTGTCGGTGATGAGCCGATTGCTATGTAAAATTTCATTAGGCAACCATGCAGGCGGATATATGTCTATCACCGCGCATCTAGCTTAAGCCTCGAATCTAGCTCATCAGAAAGCACTAGTGTGGATACTCAACAGTGATGTCGTTGTCATATGAAGGTATTGGCCTTTCAGAGGTTTGGACTGACATTGTAGTCTGGGATCCAACTGCCATTTCCCCACTTAACCTTGCATTGTTGTATTCAGTTTTTTACTGTTGATTTTGGTAGCCAATTGTATCTATTTTCAGAAACTGCTTGATGACATATTGTCACCCTTGAGCAATTTGAGAAATTCAAGATGGCGTCCAAGCTGGCCGCCATTACATATAAATAACCATAACTCCGTACCTTTTCATCATAGGAAGGTGATTTTTGTCTCTATACCTAGATTTTAGGGGTCAAGCTATCCATTAGAACTAAGTATTATGTTAACATCATATTGCATAATGGTAATTTCCAAGATGGCTGCCAAGATGGCCGCCGTAACACTAAAACTTGTATATCTCCTTAGCTATTTACTCCAATTTAGTCGTGAAGGTGTCTATCACTGCGTATTTTCGAGACACATTATCTTTATCAGATCAACGTTCATATACTGATGATGTCATCTAGAAATCCAAGAGAGCTGCCAGTTTACAAGCACTGGTATATCTTCTATACTATTCAATCTTGGGAAAAATATGAAAAGGTAAACGACCACAGGTGTTATATTATAACAAATGTTCTTTAATTTTAAATCCGAATTCTCACACAGACTACCAAAAGCATATTATACAATTCATATTTAAGGATGGCTACCACTTCACCAAAACATGTACACTGTTGTACATTGTGTAGCCCATGTGCATCGCAAAGACATGCAATCAACTATGATGTCGGGTTACAGCAACCCTGATTATAGCAGGCGCAAAATATTGTGCATTTCATGTTTGCAGTGTTGCAACTACAAGCACGTGAAGTGCATGGGTTAGTACTGTGGCATCCACATTTTATTAGACGTAGTACCATCGTTTGGACTAGTTCGACTTAATCAGGGAGGGTGACTGGTTGAAGGGACTTGTTCTGGTCATCCTTTACCCAACCATATTCCGTTGAGTCCAACTCGGGTGGATTCTGCGCTTCTAGTGACTGCCATACCAAAGCCTGACGGTGAGCTCTTTTAACATTTTCTTTGAATACCTCAGTTGTTGGTGGCAAGGTACACAACTTCGGTGTTGATAACCCTTTGCCTCTTTCCGACAGCCATGCCTTTAACCTTATCTCGGACATTGTACTACAGTTTGTTTGTCCATAGCACGCGAAAATGAAGGAGGTAGCCTGATGTAACAGATTCCATAGAATGCCCTGGTGCACCCAACAAATTAAGTGAGTGCCCCGTTCGAAGTGTTTTGAGTGCAATGGCCTTTCCAATTGCAAAATAGGAGGCAATGGTGTCACAGCCAGAAAATGCATGTGCCGGCAGTATTCCTTCGATTATCTCAGAATGCTTCTGCACAGTTTTGCCTATATTAACCACCGTCCTTCCTTTGATGGGGGACTCCATCAATACAACATTCTTGAGATTTGCCATGTGATGCTAATGCAGCAACAGTATAAAGACGTCAGTGTCATCGGCAAAAACAGGGATTTTGTTTTCTGCATTTTCCGCGGCACAACTCAAGACATGTTGGACAATGACGTTATCTGCCCCTGAGATGACAACTCCACCTTCACTGATTTTTATTGGCACCGGATCTGCTCCTGTTACCACTAACTTGTGATGTCGTATGTTGTCCTCGTGAAACTTCTTATCCTGGACTAGATCATCAACTATCAGTTGCATCAGTTGCTTCTTGTTTTTGGAAGATGCTAGTAGAATCTTCTGCGCTGGAATTTACTGTTGACTTGCAAATGATGAACCCTACTGACACCAGTTGCCCTAGATCCTCTGCTAACACTCTTTGTGCTGTATTCATAGTACCTGTCAAATATCAGATACACGTCCTCGACCCGTAACCTTTTTCCTATGGCATATTTGAAGTTCGCTATATAGTCCTTGAGAGACCCATCAGCAGGCCAGAGTATTGCTGAGCCATCGAGCACACTAAAATTTGCACCACCAGCAACTCTATCAGACAACCTCAACTTGGAGAATTTTCTTCAAGGCAGATTTCGATTTCGCAATCCTCATATTTCCAGTATCATCAAACATGCACGTTAGAACTGGCGCAAGTTCTTGACCAAACACATCCTTAATGTCAATGTCCCGCCCACTGGCCTGTAGACCAATCACCCTTGAGCAAATCAAATTGATATCAAATACTTTCACAGCTCCGACCTTCACATGCTTCCTTGTATTGTCCATAGTAACAACCTTCTTGGTCATCCATGCGGTAACCGACTTTCGAAAACTTTTATTTGTTCAGTCCTGACAGCATTGTGGACTTAGACTTCAGATGAACCAATCTGGCCGCTAACTACATTGACTATACCACTAGGGTGTGCCGCACATGAAACCAGTCATCCTCCCTGATCAAGACGAACTAGTCCCATAGATGGTACTATGTCTAATAAAATGTGGATGCCACAGTACTACTCCATGCAGTTCACGCGCTTGTAGTTGCAACTCTGCAAACATGAAGTGCACAATATTTTGCGCCTGCTATAAACAGGGTTGCTGTAACCGGACATCATAGTTGATTGCATGTCTTTGAGATGCACACGGGCTACACAATGTGTAGCAGTGTAAATTATTTGGTGAAGTGGTAGCCATCCTTAAATATGAATTGTATAATGTGCTTTTGGTAGTCTGTATGAGAATTCAGATTTAAAATTAAAGAACATTTGTTATAATATAACAGCTGTGATCGTTTACCTTTTCATATTTTCCCCAAGATTGAATAGTATAGAAAATATACCAGTGCTTGTAAACTGGCAGCCATCTTGGATTTCTAGATGACATCATCAGTATATGAACTTTGATCAGGTAAAGAGAATGTGTCTCGAAAATACCCAGTGATAGACACCTTCACGACTAATTTGGAGTAAATAGTTAAGGAGATATACCAGTTTTAGTGTTACGGCTGCCATCTTGGAAATTACCATTATGTAATGGGATATTAACATAATACTTAGTTCTAATGGATAGCTTGACGCTTAAAACCTAGGTATAGAGACACAAATCGTCTTCCTATGATGAAAAGGTAGGGTATTATGGTCATTTATATGTAATAGAGGCCATCTTGGACGCCATCTTGAATTTCTCAAATTGCTCAAGGGTGACAACATGTCATCCAGCAGTTTCTGAAAATATACACCCTTGGCTACCAAAATCAACAGTAAAAAAAATTAATACAACAATACAGGGTCAACCCTCTCTGCTCCCGGACTATTGGTAACGGCAAAAGTATCGCTATGTCCCTGTACGCAGCATCCCATCCCAGCTGCGCCCATCAAAGGTGTTGGTTCTATCAATCAATCAATCAATCACTTTATTGTCCTTAAAAAGGATATGCATTGTACAACTCATGATCTACAATATGTGGGATGGTCACAAC
This sequence comes from Oasisia sp. SBJ-2009, assembly GCA_964017155.1. Taxonomy (NCBI): domain Eukaryota; kingdom Metazoa; phylum Annelida; class Polychaeta; order Sabellida; family Siboglinidae; genus Oasisia; species Oasisia sp. SBJ-2009. The sequence continues at coordinate 14,816,175 of OZ024854.1, forward strand.
AAAATGAATTCCAGATGTATCCACTATAAGAACAGTTCAACCGGTTGACAGCAATATGAATCATTTAGCATTCAACATTCTAATGGCCACAGGCACAAAACTCCTGCTATAGCGAGATGTTTTACATTTTATACAACGGTATCTCCTTCGAGACGGAAGTACATGGAAGAACGTAGAGAGCGGGTGATCAGACTCAGTATCGACAGCACGAGCTTTCTTCAAAATTGCATGGTCAATTATTTCGGAGAGCATTGGTGTAGGCAAGCCAATGATCTTGGCGGAAACGTGTGAGATTTTCAGAAGCCTGTTACGGTTTTTCACCGAAAGAGCAGGGTAGTAACAAATGCTGCAGTAAGTTATGAGAGGTTCAATTATGTTACGGTGAAGACGTAGAAGACGTAGTGGATCAACGTAGAAAGCACGTAACTTTCGAAGAACGTGCAGTCGCTGCTGAGACTTTTTCTGCACGGCTGTAACATGATTTGTAAATGACAATTTTTCATCTAAGATAACACCGAGGTACTTGAAAGAATCAACCTGTTCCACAGGTTCACCGTTGATGACAATAGGACTATTGACAGTTCTATTTCGACGGAAGTCAATGCACATTTGTTTGGTTTTGGAAACATTCAGATATAGAAAATTTTTACTGCACCAACTCGAGAAACGTACCACTGAAGAAACATATGACTGGTATGAGACAAAATCACTCAAAAGAGCGAGCATGGCTGTATCATCAGAAAACCTCACATATTGGGTAGATGGATCCACACTCCGACAGTCATTTGTATACAAAGTGTACAAAAATGGGCTCAGGACACAACCCTGAGGCGCACCTGTGTTGCTAACAATCACTGGTGACTTTATGTCACCCACTCGAACACACTGCGGGCGGTTACTTAGGAAATTGAAAACCCAGTGAACAAATGCGGCTGGAACTTCTAGTTTCTGTAGTTTACCAATCATGACATGCCTTTGTATTGTATTAAATGCTGAACTGAAATCTATAAATAGGATTCGAGCATAGTTACCAGCTGTCTCCATGTGCTCGAATAGTTTGTGTAGAAGACAAGCTATTGCATCGTCAGTGCCTCTTCTTGAACGGTAAGCGAACTGATATGGGTCCAGTTGAGATTGAACATGTGGGAGAATGTGAGACAAAATCAGTCTTTCAAAACATTTCATGACGATGGACGTTACGGCCACAGGTCTGAAGTGGTTTAACTCTGACGGTGATGACACTTTAGGGACGGGTACCACTATAGACGTTTTCCAGATGGTAGGAATCACACCTGTATCCACAGACTGTTTAAACAGTGGCTGAAATACCGGACCTAACTCAATTGCACACTCTTTAAGTAAGCGGCCTGGAATGCCATCTGGACCAGGAGCTTTATTAGCCTTAGACTTTTTGAATTGATTTGTGACATCCACGGTAGAAATGTCAAAATCACCTGGTACGGGTAAAGGGCCAGCAGCTAGGAGCGACTCACACTCAATAGAAAAATCACGGGTGTCAAATCTGTTATAAAACAAATTTAAGTCTGAAGCAAATTTCAATGGATCAGTAGTTGAAAAGACAGATAATCTGTCAACACAACCTGACATCTTTTTCAAGTGCGCAAATGCCTGTTTAGTGTTCATGCAGCTAAACTCATTTTCAACCTTTTCACGATACCTTTGTTTTGCTTGCGAGATTTCTGTTTGTAGCTGTCTGTGTGCATTTTTCATTGTGTGTATGTCCTTAGTGCGGTATGCGAGTTGTTTTTCCTTAAGCGTGTTTTTTATATCAGACGTGATCCAAGGCTTTGAATTAGGATAAACAGTCACAGTTTTCATTGGAATGGTAGAGTCCATGCAAAAGGTAATGTAGTCCGTAATGATAGAAGCATGTTCATTTAGGTTCGCTGAATCGGGTGCAAACACACCCCAATCTGTGCAAGCCAGAGATCCATGGAGCTGCATGGTGGCATCCTGAGTCCATTGTCGAACCTCGACCTTGGTCGGCTTGACTCTCTTCAACAGTTGTCGATACGCTGGGATGAGGTTGATGACATTGTGATCGGCACGACCGAGGGGAGGGTGAGCACGAGCGGAGTAAGCACTGGGAATATTCCCATAGCATAAATCTGTTGTCTTGTTGTTCCTTGTTGGCACATGGACATACTGGTGAAACGACGGCAACGCAGTGTCCAACGTGCAGCTGTTATAGTCGCCCATAACAAATACAGGAGCGTCCGGGTAGCGTAACAGCATTGACTGCGTGTAAGTGGCTATTGTGTCGGCTGCGGCGAGTGCGTCTGCACTGGGTGGAACATAAAGCCAACAAAGAACAATGTTGCTAAATTCCCGCGGTAAATAGAACGGGCGAACAGACAGCGTTAACAGTTCCAAGTTCGGTGTACAGAGTGTGGTGTGTATTTTAACGTTGGAACACCACCGATTGTTAATGTAGATGCACAGACCCCCTCCTCTCGTCTTACCCGACTCCTCAGTTCTGTCCGAACGGTACACAGTAAACCCGTCTAGAATGATGTCATCGTCTGGACGAGTAGAGTCCAGCCATGTCTCGCAAAAGGCCATCACGCAGGCCTCTCGATAGACGTTGTCATATCGGCACTTTGCATGAAGCTCGTCAATTTTGTTGAACAGCGACTGGACGTTTGCAAATACAACAGATGGTAGGGGGGGGGGGGGGGGGGGGGGTTGCTATTCCTCCTTCACGCGTAATCGGGCGGTATCGTACCTTACAATTTCCCGGTGGCAGGAAGAAAATGGCTTAGACTGCATGGAACAGAACAATGGGTCGTACTGGGACGATGATTTCGCTAATGACATTTTTGCCGGAGTCTCACTTTGGAATCAGCTCAGATGCAGCGCATCGAGTAATTCGTGTCTCGTATAGAGCAAGATGTGTCGTCCCGATATCAACGCTATGCATAATCTCTTTTTCAATGACAGGCATTCGTGTGATTCTATACCACCGACACAGGCCGCTCTCTTCGAGTACATTACATCAAAAGGTCGGTAGTCCAAGACATTTACATCTGGAAACATGGGTATGTGAACAGACCCTGCATTTTTGCTTCAAGAGGTCGTGCAAGACAAATTGCAAGTTCTGCAGGGCATGCCTCCATTGTATGGTTTGTGCAAATGCGAGGATGGTTGCCTTTGCAATAATAACAAAGATGCAAACTAGTGAACCACTACTAATGGGCGTGCAGATCAATATATTTGCAGGTGATTAATGCAATTTTATTATTATACGAGTAGAGTGATTAAATAAAATTGCGTTGTTATCATATTAAGGGCATTGATTGTAGGATTCGTTTAGACTTATTGAGAAACGATGTTCATTTTACTATTCTATGTACACATAATATTAGCGAATTCGTGTAAGCAATTGATGTATCAGTGGTTCTTCTTTGACATCTTCCGTCATCTGGGGTTGTTGGTAATTTAATTTCTCTATGCTGTCCTATCTATCACCTCATCTGTCGTCAGACCCACAATGTTTATGCTGCTTCTGTGTGTGCGTTTCCTTATTGTCTTTGGTAGTCCTCTTCTTGCTGATATATCTGTATTTAGTACTCTTTTCACCATGTACTCATCTTCCCTTCTCATCATATGCCCGAAACGCTTAACTCGTTTCCCTTACCGTTTGATGCTTATGTCACTCTCGTTGTTTTTATGATATAATCGTTTCTAACATAATCTTTCTTTGTTACACCACACATCCACCTCAAAACCCTAATCTCACTCGTCTCAACCCTCTTGTCCTTTCATATTTCCAGTTCTATGCCCCGTATAGGATTGCTGGCCTGACTACCATTTTACTCATCTTCTCTTTCAACTTCACTGGCATCTTCATGTCACACCTCCATGGCATTTCTTCCATAAGCTGCACTCATTCTATCCATTTCCGTGTCTACCTTTCTTGCATAAATGATAATAGATTTATGAAGTGAGCCGCTTTTCCAGCACGTCTCCCGGGATATGTATAAATGTTCTGTCCACTTCATTATTCCTTTTAATCCTGAAGTCCATGATTTGGGCTATCGGGCGACTAACCCTCATATGCCTTCATCCACGTCTCCAGGTACACCGTCATATCTACCTCATTACCTCTACACAACTCTATGTCATTTGCGAACAACACTGATTCTGATACACCTTTCCACCAAAATGTTCGTCAGTTGATGTGTCATTGTGTGTTCAAAATAATAGTTCATACATTTGAAAAGGGTTTCATTCAGTGTCCACAATGAAATGTTTATATAATAAATAATGATGTTGAGCTTTACCTTAACTGTATGGCAGTGTCAGTAGTACAGTAGGGTGAAATGGAAACAACGTTGGGTCACTTGGGTCGGGTGGAAGGGAGGAAGTAGGAGTGCTGTCATAACTAGGCCAAGATCAAAGGTCAAGGTCTTGCGGATATGTGATGAACAAGTGGCGCCCATTGCGAATAGGCCAATAACAAATATATTCAAAATTCGTGTACTTCAAAATGGACAAAGGTCATAAAGAGCCCATGGCGGATAGGTCAAAGAGTATCGCCCCTCTACGGATAGGTCATGAACTAATACCTAAAAAGTTCGTTTATCTTATTTTTTAAACTAGGTCCATGAATAACCAAGGGGCAAGTTGCGACCCAGGTGGAGATGTCATCAAGTTTACAATTGGGTAAATATCAACTATCACTTCAGTGTAAAGCTATTCACTGTAACTAAGGCATAGTCAACCCAACCACGTAGGCCTAGAGGGATTAATTAAACACCATTGCGCCCAATATCCAATTCCAGGTCACATTCTCCACAATGTTAGGAATGTAGGATCCTTATATTATATTCGTCATGTAGCATACTTGCATATGTCGGTGCGTAACCCAACCAGATAAGTCTTAGCACGTTTCCAGTTTCCCTATATGTTATTATACAACCAATAGTATACAAATAATAATGCTATTCGCTGTATCTATAACGTAATGGGTCAAACCCAAACGCAAGTTTTATTCGTATGCTGGTATCACTGGGGTATAGGGGGCTCTGGTTAGGGGTACTACCTTTGATGTCTGGCATGCTGCACCTTTGGGTGGACAGGCATCATTGGTCTCCATCCATCCTCTAAATCTCTCACATGTGGCTCCAAGCGCCATGCCCCGGCAAACCGCTTCAGCTGGCGGACCAAACCATGTGAGGGGGTGGTGTTAACACGGCACCACTGGGCGAAGGACCTCCTTGACGCAGGTCACCGGCCAGGGCGGACGAGTTCCCAGACGAACTACAACGACCTCGTGTTCGCGACCAAGGCGAGCCACCTAGATGGAGGACATCGGCTGTGGTCAGGCATGGAGAGGGATGGGCTCGCCATGCGACATCTGCCCTAGATACACCACATGATGATGACAACCACTACACAACCCACACCGGATCGGCCGTCGCCCGGGTTACAAAGGGCCGCGCCTTCTGCTGGATACCAGGGCGGAGGTGAAAAGTGTGCGACTGATATACCGGAAAACAAGATTAGTGCCAGGAGCAACACCATCACTGGCACATGGAATGTAAGAACATTGAGAGAAGCAGGCAAGTTAGAAGAACTCACTCACGAGATGACCAGATACCGCTGGAACATCCTAGGACTCTGTGAAATGCGGTGGAAAAACATCGGAGAGACATCCACCCAGGAAGGACACAAACTATTCTACAGTGGTAGAGACGACAAACACCAACAAGGAGTCGGGTTCCTCATTCACAAAAACACTGTGAACTGCGTCATGGGTTGTCGGCCAATCTCCAGCCGACTTATCACCATCCGCCTGAGAGCAACGCCATTCAACATCACTATCATACAGGCGTATGCCCCAACATCAGACTATGACGAAAACGATGTAGAAGACTTCTACGAACAACTGCAGGAAGTCCTTGACCAAACTCCAAAAAAAGACATCCTAGTGGTGCAAGGCGACTGGAACGCCAAGATAGGAGAAGATGCTTATGAGAACTGGAGAGGCACATGTGGAAGATACTGCAACACCAGATCAAATGAGAGAGGCCTAAGGCTCCTTGAATTTGCCAGCTACAACGACCTTATGCTGGCGAACACCTTTGGCCCACACAAAGCATCCAGAAGAGCCACGTGGCACAGCCCAAATGGAAAGTACCACAACCAGATAGACTACATCATGGTAAGGAAGCGCTTCCGGTCCAGTGTGAACATTGCCAAGACACGGAGCTTTCCTGGAGCTGACATTGGAAGCGACCATGAGCTAGTCATGATGACCTTCAAACTACACCTGAAGAGGGTCAAGAAACCCAGCCACACCAGGATCAAATTTGACCTTGAGAAGCTGAAGGACCCCGAAGTAGCAGAAGCCTTCCACGCAATGATAGGAGGAAAATTTGCAGCGCTCACCATTCTGGACGCTGATGGTACAGACATGGAAACGTTGATCGACACCTTCAACACAGCAGTGACCAACACCGCCAGTGAGATCCTTGGCACACATCGCCCAGTCAAGAAGCCCTGGGTCACAGCTGACTTACTTGATCTGTGCGACAAACGAAGGGAGTTGAAGAAGAAGAAGAAAGATGCAGAAGGAATAAGGCAGTACAGGGCAGTTAACCAAGAAATCAAGAAAGGCATGAAAAAAGCAAAGATGGACTGGATTGAAGAGCAGTGCCAGGACATCGAAAATAGCATGAAGAAAAATAACAGCAAGAAAACTTACCAGCTGGTGAAAGACCTGACCAGCACAAAACAAGGACGAACCACCACCATACAGGACAAGGATGGAAAATGTCTGACTGAAGAACAGGACATCCTAAAGAGGTGGAACGAGTACTGCTCGGAGCTGTACAACTACAGAGCCACAGGAGACCCAGAAGTACTAAACGTCCCTCCAGCAACCGACAACGACAACTACCCCATCCTTCGCGAAGAAGTGGAAGCAGCGGTGAAATCGCTCAAGAAGGGGAAGTCAGCAGGAGCGGACAACGTCCCAGCAGAGCTGGTGCAGGCAGGGGGAGAAGCCATGATAAGCGCCCTACTGACTATCTGCAACAAGATCTGGCAGACAGGGGAGTGGCCCACGCCGTGGACCCAATCTCTCATCATCACCCTCCCCAAGAAAGGCAACCTACAGCTATGCCAGAATTATCGTACCATCAGCCTCATCAGCCACCCGAGCAAAGTTATGCTGAAAATCTTGCTGAACCGACTGAAGCCGCAAGCGGAAAAGATCATTGCCGAGGAACAAGCTGGCTTCAGACCAGGACGCAGCACAACAGAGCAGATCTTCAACCTTAGGGTATTGTGCGAGAAGTACCTCCAACACCAGCAAGACCTCTATCACGTCTTCATTGACTTCAAGAAGGCATTCGACAGGGTATGGCATGCAGCACTATGGGCCACCATGAAGCATTTCAACATCAACGCCAACCTGATCAGAATGATACAGAACCTCTATGAAAAGGCCACCAGCGCAGTCTACCTTAACAACAGCATAGGGGACTGGTTCAGAACTACCGTCGGAGTAAGACAAGGCTGTGTGCTCTCCCCCACCCTCTTCAACATCTTCTTGGAGAGAATTATGACTGACGCACTGAATGACCATGAAGGGACAGTCAGCATTGGTGGCAGAAATATCACAAACTTGCGTTTTGCCGACGACATAGACGGTCTGGCAGGAATGGAAGACGAGCTAGCTGAATTGGTGGAGCGCATTGATAAGACTTCTACAGCCTTCGGCATGCAGATCAATGCAGAAAAGACCAAACTGATGACCAACAACACCAATGGCTTCAGCACTGACATCAGGGTCAACGGCGAGAAACTAGATTGCGTCAACCGATTCAAATATCTGGGAGCAATCATTAGAGATGAAGGATCTAAACCTGAAATTCTCGCCAGGATCGCCCAGGCCACAGCAGCACTCGCCAAACTCAAGACCATTTGGAATGACAGGAATATAGCGCTCAGCTCAAAGATCAGACTGATGCGCTCCCTAGTCATGTCCATATTCCTGTACGCCTGTGAGTCTTGGACATTAACAGCAGAAACCGAGAAAAGGATACAGGCCATGGAGATGAGATGCCTCAGAAAATTCCTCGGCGTCACGTACAGAGAACACATCACCAACGAAGAGGTCCGAAACAGAACCCGTCAAGCCATTGGACCGCACGAAGACCTCCTGACCACAGTTAAACAACGAAAACTGAGATGGTACGGCAGAGGTGTCAACTTGTACGGTTTTCCCGTAAGCCTTACGGATGTTTGCGATCTGCACGGGCTTACGGGCGTACGACACAATCCTTACGTATATTTATGATTTTGCTGAAACAAATATTTTTGCGATCTCCATGAAATATTTCAAAATAGCGCTGAATTTTACCGCGAAATATTTTATTTACAAAATGGCGGCGGACAGGGCAGCAAATCACCCCGTTTCCAATTAACCAAACGCAAACAAATTCTACCTAATTTACCCAACTGGGAGTGGATAATTAGTTTTATTTCTGGCTGGCTATTGTCTTGCGTGTTTTTCTGTGTCACCGGACAATGGGAATGCCTGTTAACTAATTGCAATCGACTCGTCGAATCGAGTCTGAGGCTGAGCTCATCCTAGCTCAGACACCGGCGGCACAGACAACAAACTGAACAATACCCTGAATTGCAGTTATTTAAATCACTTCTTACTTAGATGATTGAGCATTGAAAGCAGTCTAATAAATACCTAGGTGCAATGCATACTCCTTGCCTGTCGTTGAAATTGTTTATAAGCTTTATTGGAGCTCCCGCGAACAGCTGCGGTACCCTATTATCGCCCACCGCATACGTTCCAATCTTGTAGAATGAAGTGCAATCCATTCACATCTATACAAATAATGTCCATCCACGCATCTACACTACATGTGTATGTTTTTAAATGTATGTACTTTTTGGCTAAGCATTATTATTTGAGTATATTAGACATGTAAATTAAAAACATTCTTGTTACAATCAACAGACGAAAGCATGGTGATTTAAATATCTCCCATCATGCCTCTGTCATCATGGCTTAGTTTGGCTCACACACAAAATAAATACCATGTTCAAGTTTGACATGTAGAGATTATGTTAGTTGTGTAATAAAATATCATATAGATGCTGCTGCTTTTCATGCAAGGTATTCTTTGCAACGTATGATACATATCAGAAGTTGAAAAAATTACTATGCTAATATACCTAGAACACAAGTAAATTACTGAACAGTATTTATTGATCTATAACCATGTCTTCTTTCTAAAACAACAATTTTTTTTATATGAGATTAACATGGAAATGTTTGTATTTGGGGTATTAAGACTGGTAAATAAAACATTTTTGTTAATGTCTTCTTCCTTTTTTGTAACATTATTCACATTTACGGTTAAGAACTTCTCTGTCATAAATGGCACATATAGCGTCTAGAGCCAAAAACAGTCACTCAAAAATTCTGTCCCGATGAGGGGACACCTGCAATGTAGGGACACTTGCTTGGATACAGGAGTGTCCGCTGAAGAGAGGGACTACTGTATTTACAAACAGCTCGGGTACTGTTATTAATTTTAAATAATTCAGTGCAATTGATGAATTTATTTGTCACTAGGTATTTTATTGCAGTTGTCTTTATTGTTTTAATATTACAGTTAGCTTTTAGTTTTACCGCTGCCTACAACAGAGAGCACGAGAATAAATGATCTATGCCTAAACAAGTTGTGTTTTGTTTGTTATTCCATATCATATGGAGGTGTATTATAGCGGGATCCTATGCCAAGATTGTGCTTTGTAATGGGTGTTGACAATTTGTAAGGATTATTTGCAGATCGTAAGGATTTTTTGTCATGATCTTACAGATATGAGTTGTCCCAAGTTGACAGGTCTGTGGTACGGCCACATTACAAGATCAACAGGGCTTGCCAAGACGGTCATGCAAGGTACAGTCCAAGGAGGGAGAAGACGAGGCAGGCAGAGAAAGAGATGGGAAGACAACATCCCGGAATGGACGGGCTTGACACTGGGCGCCGCCATGAGGAAAGCCGAGAGACGAGAAGAGTGGAGGGAGCTGGTTGCCAAGTCATCTGTGGTGCCCCAACGGTCCACTGAGACTACGGGATAGGCAAGGCAAGGTATCACTACGGGTTGCTGTGGAACCGCCAACTAAGGCTAAGCATTACATTGTAACCGCCACAAGGTCAACCAAACTATACAAGTCTAAACATATTTTCGCGAATGGTGTTGTCTCGTATTCACACGTCTCGTAATCGCAACTCGATAGCACAAATCAATAAATTAAATTAACCAAACACATAAATTCAGTAAAATTCAATAACTAAAATACTAAAAATAAAATAGAATAAATGAAAATAAACAAATTAAATAATCGGCTCCCCTGATTGGCAATGGAGTCATTATTTCTAGAGCAGCTAGAGAAATAACGCGAAGTCAGGCAGTTATTTGTCGAGCCACTCTAGAAATATTAGGCTGTTAGACTGCTGGTCGGCCGCGTACCTACGCCGAGAAGACAATCTAGTGTCTTTTTCGGCTTTTGAATATTATCCGTGTGGGACAAACAATGCTGCCACCTAACGAATACTTGTTAATCGTGTATTTCCTATTTTTATAAACAACCGCAACTTTGTATTTCTATTTATGGTGTTAATATATGTTTTGAATAGTTTTTATAATACAGCATTATCTGATAAAAAGGTACCCTTATTTAATTTATTACTTGGATTTCGGCCTGAGAACCAATCAGCGTCTCTACCATAATCAGGGGTAAGGCCGCCTTGTCGGTTACATCGGCAGCCCATTAATTCCCCCAGGCGCCGTATGCATGGGCAGGGACTAACTCGCGAAACTGGGTATAACTCGGTTGCGAGGTCGCAAGTTCGCTAATCCGATATGCATGAGCACCGCATAGGCTCGATTTTAGGCCCCTGCCTGCACTGCGACCGCCTATCTCTTGGACTTGGCCATCTAGCTAGGAGGTGTAACTCTTAGGCGGTGGTGATAAAAATGGCGCCCGTAGTAGTTTGGAGAAGTCAACACAGGAGGAATTTGATGCGAAATCGAGTATTCCGGGATAGGAAGAATCCACTGGATATGTACGATGACGTGGAGTTATACGACAAGTTTAGATTTCGCCGTCACGATATCCTAACAATCGTGAATGAACTGCTAGACGACTTAGAGTACCCCGATCGACACGCGACAAGGCTCCTTGCCGGCTACTCTGCAAGTTATAGTGGCGTTGTGGACGTATGCGAGTTTGTTTCTAGAACTTGGTGGCTGAGACCATCCGTATCGTCCAGTCAACCGCATCCCGAAACATCCACCATGTGACCAACGCTTTGTTCGCTCGGATGCATGAGTGGGTACAGCTACCGACGCAACAACAAGCCGACCGACAGAAGGCGAGTTCATCCGGCTAGCGGGATTCCCTACCGCGGTGGCATGCATCGACGGGACCCACGTCCGCACGAGCACGAATATGTCAACAGGGAGAATTTTCACTCGATAAACGTCCAGGTAACGTGTGATTTATCAAATAGTTTAAATTTCACAAAACCTTTATGCAATGTGACTGTGAGTGTTATGTGACTCTATTTTAACATACTACGTATTTACTGAACTACTTCTTGAAGTACTTGAATGACCATAATTTGTTTAAATTATGCGAATACATGATCAACCAGATTTAAATACAACTTCATAATTAAAATGTAATTACATTTTATTAACTATTTGTAATTGTATGTGACACTACGTAAAATGAATCGGTTGTATAAATTTGTATTTAAATACTTCCCTAAATTATTTGATTTTTTTTCAAATAATATTTCAAGTACTTTTATTTGAGTATGGCTATTATTAAATGAAGAGTTAGATTTCATTTGCTTTTCTTCAGTCAAAAATGTCAATAGATCATTTGAAAATTGAGCACATTCTCTAGTAACAAAGAAAACCATTATCACTGAGGTCATACCAATGAAAGCAGGTTAAATTTTCTAGTTGTTACCTGTGAGCAGCTTGGTTTTGTTGCGAATAACACTCCTAACACATATTTGCTCTGTATGATCTGTGGGGAGGTAGAAGTTCCTCAACAATTATTACGTGCCTATATTGTTGACATTTGACAGCATACCAACTGTACGTAGCTATGTAGGAATATATCATCACAAATATGATGATGTATTTATTTGACCACATATACAGGGTACTTGAAGTATTATTATTATTCACTTATGTGAAACCCCTATGTACATTGTACACTGTGAAACAGTTAATTTTGCCTCTTGTGCCAGTCACTGATGTTTCCTCTGATTAAAGTACACTGTAGCTAACTTATTTGCACAGGCCACTTAATTGCAATTAGTAACACCAGATATCTGTCCCCAGCCACCAGCTCCTACTATTGTTTGTTCAAGTGCTCCTTGCAGCTGATGACACATGGCTACACTTTGAGGACAGAAGCCTGCCTGCTAGGGGTTTATTGCTTGAATGGAAAGGCTGTTTTTATTATTCATTCAAGGGAATGATGTCGGATAATTGGATCTTTTTACCGATGTACACATTTTTTATTTGCATTTTTAATGCCATAAATGTGCTTAAATGCAAAAATGTCCAGGTACTATTTTACTGTAGTCACTTAAACTTAGCAATAAAGTGCTGCCTGAAATGCATCAGTTACAAATTCAACACTTAATAATTAAGAAATAATTGTATTTCACCCTTGTGCTATTGACCACCTCTAAATAAAATGTAAGACAGTTTTGTTTCATGCACAAACTAGTAATAACTACACAGTATAAAGTATTAAAAAATACATTGACTCAGGTATAAAAACATGCACATTAAATGAGTGTCATCTGTCTCTGTTGTAGTTCATATGTGATGCTGACATGAGGATTATGAACTGCATTGCCATTTGCCAAGTGGCCGGGTTCAGTGCAAGATTCCAGAATCCTGAGGGAATAGCAGCTGTTTCAGCATTCGAGTCGCCACAAAACATTGACTGGTGTGTTTCTTGGGGACAGTGGGTATATATTCTCTCACCGATCCTCAACAGGTGGAATTAACAGGAACGGTCATACACAGATGCCCACTGTATCAACGTAGCCGTCAAAGTAGCATAGCAGTTAACTGCTGCTGTAGTGACTCCACTTGCATAAACCAGCTGGCCCCCTAGTTCACGCTGTGGTGGAAGTTCTGGCAGTGGTGCAGGCATCACAGAAGATGATACATCTGGAATGCCAAAACATGTTCCTTTAGTAACTTATTTGAATTAGCACATGCACTTTGTTATTGACATTGACATAGTCAATCATGTTTTCTTAACTGAAGAATAGAGTCACTATACCTGTATGTTACCATGGTTCAGTCTTACCCGACATGCTGTTTACTCACGTAATATACAAGATGTTCATTTAATTGATCAAAAATGTATGTATACTCGCATACACCAACATGTGTGTGTATGTGTCTGTGTGTTTGTGTGTGATATGTAAGTATGATTAGTGTTTAGAATTTAGAAGGTGATAGATCATTGTAGATGTGACAAAGTGTGGATACTGACCTCTGTCCTATTATGTAACTCTACCAGTCACCAACTCTAGGACTGACCTTGCTCTTGTGTATTGCTATTGTAGCATAATTGCCCTGGTCATGGATGCCTGCCACTTTAAGGTGGCTGCCTGTAACTTGAGTTCCCCACACTGTGCTATTTTTATGATGGCTCTCTCTCTCTCTCTCCTGGAAAGTTTCCATTATTAGGATGCTTGATGCTACCCACATTGTTTACATAAGCTGTTTGACATTGCTAAGTAGATATAAAAATCAAAGATAAATAGAGATTGCTCACCCCATGCATCATCGACTGGCAGAGCCATAGCCTGGCCATCACCTGTGTCCAACATGAAGCTGTCTGTGCCTTGCACTGAAACGTGAACATTATAAGTTTTGTAAATATTACATATTTACGCATTGTGTTAATATATTATTTCCATTGTATCATGTATGAGTTGCATATATGTTACTGTACATAAGAATTGCTTCTGTATAACAATCCTGCATAATAGTTGCTTTCACAATACAACTGTCTGTAGCATTCATTCCATTAAACAAAATTGAATATAGGCATATGTTTGATTTACTAATGGATATTGAACTATATAAAATAAAGTTTCATATGTGTCATTAATGTATTTGGTTCATTTTTATCGGAATGAGAATTATAGCTGTGACAACTGTACTCCAACAATAATTACGTATACTAGTATATGTTTTAATATAAATTTATTTTATGTTATAATTTATGCTATCAACAAGTCTGAAAACAGTCAGTCCTCGCTTTAGTGCCACTCAGTTTTGTTGTAGTAGGCTATGTCACAAGTACACATCACAGAATAAAATAATTAAATTTAAATAGAAAACACTTATTGGGATTTTTATTTCATTTGTTTAATTTTCTATTATTTTTTTTACCAAAGAAGACACTGTAGTAAATAAGGAATTGTACATAATACGGTAACACTTGAAAGTACAACACGCACCACAGGCACAGGCAATAATCATTCGTTTGACTAGACATGAATACTCACCATCAATTCCCGTTGTCACATCGGTTCCTTCACCAGTTGTATCCATGATGATATCAGCATACAGGGGAGGTCAGTTTGGTGGTCTGTCTCCCACTTTTCCTTGATCACGTAGTGCGTTTTAAGACCGCAGATTTAAAATCTTTCCACTATTGTTTAGGTCGTCCTTCGTTCTTAGCGTCACCCCGAGTGAATAATTCACTTTAAGTTTAGCGGTGAGCTCTCGTCAAACTTCCCATTTTCTTGTTTGTTACCGAATTTTTTAACTTGCTCATCAAAATAGTTTTTTAGTTGCCGATTCCCTCAATTAAACATATTATTTCGTCATCTCGACAGGTCGGCTTACGCTTAACTTTTTTCTCCATGCGCTTCCCACCTTCGCCGACTTCCACGCCACGCTTAATGTAAACAAACACTGACCACGACGTGCGATGAACCCCGCTTTGACCCTGTGCGTCACCGCGCGCGTGCGCAATGCGGCAGAACTAGCTCCTCAAATAGCCTCGACTGCTCCTCAATTGACTCTCAGAAGCGCTGTCCGCAGACCAACTATGCGGCGGCTAAATCGCACTGCGACCGGTTCATGCATACCGACAGAATCACTCGCTAGGCCACGGCACAGTTAGTCTGAGGGTAGTGCCTGTGCGGCGCCTAAGCTAGTCTGGGGACATGCATATCACCCCAGGTGGACTTGAGGGTCTGAAAAGTGCTGCCATATCATGGCGTCTGGTTAATCGAGGCTAGACTCGGGCTGTTATTTATCGAGCAGCTCGAGAAATAATGTCGAATTGTTACGTTATTTATTCTGGGGTTCGTTATTTGTCTAGCAGATCCGGACGTGCTACTGTCTGTTGCTGGTGCTATGGACCACAGTATTACTTGTATATGCTTATTTCATGTATACTGAAGAGTGTGGAATAAAGTTATTGTATTGTATTGTAATTGCACCTAGAAACTTATGTTCGTACCGTTTACGTGCACATACTAATAGGTTTAGTAAATGCGACGCTGTTGGGTCTTTAACAAGATTTAACAAGATTGCCACCTAGAGAATCAACTCTAGATGGCAGGTGGACAAGGAAGCCGTTTGGCTTATCGAGAGTCCAACCTATCTATTTAAGTATACCCTGCCCGTCTTAGGTATATGTCAATTTTATTTTTAAACATATTAACACTTCTAGCACCTACACAATCAGCTGATAATTTGTTCCATTCGTTTACTATTCTTTGGGAATTTCTTTGTTTGCATGCATTTATTCGTTCAGATGAGAAACAACGAGTTTTCATATCCATCTCGAGAAATCACGCCGATTTGTCTCGTTATTTATCAAGCAGATCTAGGCCTTCATGCATGGGCTCTTACAAATAATTTGGTGCCGTTTACGTGCACATACTAGTTGTTTGTAGTAAATATGACGCTGTTGGGTCGTTTCCTGTATGTATTTATCAGTTCTTATGAGAAACAATGAGTTTTCTTATCCATCGAACTGATCGATAAATAACGCTTAGTCAGCGGTGCTGATAAAGCTATCTGATCGGTTATTACAACTTCCGGTCTGCTCGAGATATTTGTCGAGCAGCTCGAGAAATAAGGCGAAGTCGGACAGTTATTTCCCGAGTCAGCTTTGTAACATTTAGTAAAATGTGAATATACTAGCGTTTCCCTGCGATAGCGTTGTCACTGTTGTATTTTGCTAAATAGGTATAGTAACCTCTTTCCATTTTAATCAATTTCTAGCATTAATTTCAAATCTCCTATAACTAAACATGGTATGTGTACTTACCTTTTAAAGGACAAAAAATGCAACGGTTTTGCGTCATACACCTAATAGAGTTTATACAAAGTAACCATTTCCACATATACTAAATTTGTTTACGCCAGCGGTTTACCAGAAAAATATTTTTTAACACCCAGCCATCCAAATACTATGCACTACTCCATCTTAGACGAAGAATGACGTCACGACGGTGAGGCGCTCTCCACGCAGATTCCCTGCATGGGGTTTGGCTGTTGTCATGAAATGGCTGCAACTCGGCAAAGCGTGTAACATGCTGATGACGGTAAATATAAAGTTGTTTATTATTGTTATCGCTGAAATCATCCCATCAACTGATGATACATGTCTACATGTTTACTTCAAAGCATTTCTCCTCAAAATGGACCGAGCAAAGTGAACTGTACTTGGACTGGAGGGATTCCAAACAGAACGCCCGCAAATGTGAATCCATTGCTTCAATACTACCGGTTGTTTCAACTATTATTGCAACCGTATGCCGAACAGTAAGGCATAATTACTAAAGTTTACCACAGATTTAACCACATATTTAGATACACGTCTATAAGCAGCTGCTAGATGTCACCCAACTGAACGAACTGTCGAAGACTCGAAGTTGTTGACCCTTAACAACGTCGCAGGAAGCTGACCGGCTTCAGCAGAGACATGGAATGCCGCGCGCTGAATGGCCAAGCCAAGTTAACCCTTCACCGATGGCGGCGTCTAGACCATCGTGGTTTTCGTTAGAATTTGAGACTTTAAAGT
Source organism: Oasisia sp. SBJ-2009 (assembly GCA_964017155.1). Lineage (NCBI taxonomy): Eukaryota > Metazoa > Annelida > Polychaeta > Sabellida > Siboglinidae > Oasisia > Oasisia sp. SBJ-2009. Next base: position 14,833,333 of record OZ024854.1, read on the forward strand.
CACATTCTGAGTAAACCGCTGACGTTAAAAAATTGAGTATATGTGGAAATTGTTACTTTGTATAAACTCTATTAGGTGTATGACGCGAAACCGTTGCATTTTTTGTCCTTTAAATTAACAAAGCAGGTCACCATTTAAGTACACTGGACGTGTAATCAATCATATGTTGTTTATCTTTTCGTGATGCGCAATTGATTGAGGTCATTGCGCATGCGCAATGTTACATTTGGTATCCTTCGGCAATATCAAATGAGATACCACAATAAATAATCCGACAGAAGGCGCTCTGACGCAACTAGGGTCTGAGTGCCGTTTTTTACGTATTCTTGACGTATGTAAAATGCGGCACCGTGTTGCGGAAGAGTTTGCTGAACGCTTGTTTAAATCATCCTACAATCAGCTGTTGAATTCGGATGACTCCGAAGCCTCACACATAGCTAAATATGGATATAGTCTGATATGTCCGTCAATATGAAAGCATAATATGTACATTAATGTACCTTTACAGCAGATGGAACGTCGACTAGTGGCCCGACGACAGGTTTGCTGGCTTGATGCGGGAAAGGATGTTTAACATCATCTATAGCTCACACGAGACTGCTACGTCTTCACACATAGTTAAATATTGATATCGTATAATAGTGAGGCAGATATGTGATTTGATTGTGGGTTTGGTGGTAAAAGCACCAAAATTGGCATAGCTGATGCTAAGAAGGTACTAATTGATTTCAGATATAGTGCCAAGCTAAATTTTTCCCATGGGGCCCTAAAATTTGAAAATTCCAAGATGGCCGCCACCCGAGTCGCGAAATTCTAATTATCGTCATATCGTCCTGAATAAATATCGAATAAATATGAATGAAGTGTCGTTGTGTATGTTTTCTGACATAAGGAATCAAATGCCACCACCTATTTGTCGATACAATGCATTTAAATTCATATTATGATGATATTGATGTTAAAATGGGTGCGGCCAAGGCGAAATGGATAGATTATTCTCAGAAATGGATGTTATATATCAGTATACTATGGAATTGGCCAGAATCATACGGAGAAGACAAGTGTGTAGTTCTACTTGGCGGGCTACATATAGAGATGGCAACCTTGGCGACCCTCGGAGATTTGCTCGACGGAAGTGGCTGGACAAATGTTCTCACTCAGGCAGGTATTGCGACTCCAGGAACGGCCGACTCCTTTCTCAAGGGCGCACATGTCAAACGAACCAGGCATGCACACCAAGTCACCTCCAGTGCATTGTCAATTATGCTTCGTACAGCATATGATGCATATTGCTTGGACACAAGTGAACCACTTCTGTTTGATGATTGGTGTGTGAAGCAGGTTGAGGCTTCTCCACAGTTCCACTACTGGTACATGGTCATGCACTTGGAATGCCTTATGCTGGTCTTTGTGCGATCAATTCGCGAAGGAAACTTCCCACTCTACATCACTGCATTGAGAGCACTGGCTCCATGGTTCTTTGCCCTGGACCACACACACTATTCTCGCTGGGTTCCCGTACATATACGTGATATGACAACACTGCACGAACGACTCCCTGATGTAGCGAAATAGTTTGACCGAGGCAGCTTCGTAGTGCACAAGTCGACTCGTCCCTTCTCAGCCATAGCTATCGACCACGCGCATGAGCAAAACAACGCAGTCGTCAAAGCTGATGGTAGAGCAATCGGCTTGACGCAAAACCCTAGAGCTCTACTGCGATGGAAGGTAGCTGGACCAGAAATTGCGAGGACCATCGACGGCTTTGAAACAGCATGCCTGGATAACCACACGGCAGGCACCACGAACACACACTGGCTGTACAAGTCACCTTTGCAAGCAAAGTTCAGGCTCTCGTGGAAGTGATCGAAGACCTTGGGAATCCGTTCATGGAGGAGAGTGGAGATCTTCTGGTTTTGGACACCAGAGACATCGCAGATCCAGTCGTAGTGACAACTGTGCGAGGGATAGAGAAGAAGGGGCATGATCAGTATGACAGCTTTGTAATGGATCGGTTGGTTGAGCGTACATCACCTGTATCAGACACCATCTCTAAGAACAGTATGCCACTGTTCAACAGACCATTCAAAGGGACACCATCCGAAGCTACACAGATGATAACATCCCTCAAGAGCGACTGTGCACTATTTTCCAGGCTGTACAACGCGTGCCAGACACGAGACGTAGACTTGGACAATTTCTTCAAGCATGAAAATCATGCATACCCACCATCCTTGTCGCAGCTGGGAAAATTGCGGTTCGGTACAAAGGCAGATCTCACAGATTGCCTGGAGAAGCTGTGCACATCCAAAGGCGAAGCTCCAGTCATCGACGTCATCATACTGGATGGAGCTGCTATCATCAACATGCTGAAGCCAGTTGGAGCGAAAACCTTCCAAAACTATGCCATGTTAGTATTCCTTCCATACATCAAAGCACAGTTGGCTAGAGTCACAAGGGTGGACATCATCTGGGATGTCTACATACCAGATAGCCTATAGTCAACAGCAAGAGAAAATCGTCGAAACGGCGACAGACGACGTGTTGCAGCAGCCAACTCCATCCCGGGAAACTGGCAGGAGTTCCTGCGAGTGGACGAGAACAAGACAGAACTATTCAACTTCCTAGCACATGAAGTCGTGGAAAATCTGTCTACAGAGAAAGAAGTCTTCTCAACCTGTGGGAAGCATGTGCTGTGCTCACGTGTCCATCAAGATGTCTCGGCCTTGGCACCATGCTCTCACGAAGAGGCGGATACGCGCATGTTCTTGCACGCCAAGGATACGGCCGAAAAAGGTCATCGGCGGATAATGCTGCGAACAGTGGATACAGACGTTGTCGTCCTGGCTGTCTCCACTGTTGTGTCAATGGAGAACACACAGCTGTGGATAGCGTTTGGCACGGGTAAACACCTGAGGTACATACCAGCTCATGAAATTGCCACCTCTTTGGATGCAGAGAAAGCACAAGCTCTTCCCATATTCCACGCCTTCACCGGTTGTGACACAGTCTCGTCGTTTGCTGGGAAAGACAAAAAGATAGCCTTCGACATGTGGAGGTCATTCAATGCTGTAACGGAGGTCTTCGCTAGACTTGTCACACGACCGACAAGTTTGGACAATGTCTGCATGTCTGTACTCGAGTCATACGTGGTGCTTATGTATGATCGGGGGAGTGACGAAACTACTGTGGACTCAGCCAGGAAGCACATGTTCACGTCAAAAGCCAGATCTATCGACGCCATTCCACCAACCAGAGCTGCACTGCTGCAGCACGCAAGACGAGCAACATACCAGGGTGGCCATGTATGGGGTCAGGCCCAGGTCCGAGATCCAGATCTTCCTTCTCCAGAGTCCTGGGGATGGAGCAAGAATCCGACGCGAGGATGGGAACCGATGTGGACGTTACTCCCAGAAGCGGCCGTGTCCTGCTCAGAGTTGTTAAGATGCGGCTGTAAGAAAGGATGTAGAGGGCTGTGCAAATGTATTAAAGCTAATCTGAAGTGCACGTCACTGTGCCACTGCTGTGGCAACTGTGAACACAGTGATCACTATTAAGATGTGATGTCTACTGTCTAGCAGCTGTTCAGTGTCTATCAGAGTTATTGTTTTGTTCAGAACTGTGTTTGGAATTACCAAATTGCTTTGTTAATGTTTCTAGTCCATTTTACATCGATATATCTGCCATTGCATCACATTTGCCAACTGTGAAGGCTTCAATTAGATAGCATAGTAATCATACACGAATGATGGTACTTGGTGTAGTATTAATTATGTCACTCAGTTGTATATTATATATATGTTAGGTTTTTTTATTTGTATTAGTGGATTTTAGCAGTGAGTCGAGTCTGTTCACGATTTCTTTTATGATGGTATGTCTTGCAGCAGTTGCGTATTCGGCCACTGTGAACACAGTGATCACTATTAAGATGTGATGTCGAGCAGCAGTTCAGTGTCTATCAGATTTATTGTTTTTGTTCACAACTGTATGCGTTTGGAATTACCAAATTTGTTTGTTAATGTTTCTAGTCCATTTTATATCAGTTTGTCAGTTATTGTATGGCATTGTGTAAAGTGTGAAGGCTTCAATTGGATAATGTAATAATACAGGAGTGATGGCAGTATTAATTATGTCACTCAGTTGTATATTTGTTTTATTTTATGTTGTTGCTTTTTTGCCAAAGTTTGCCAGTCTTATGTTCAACATTTTGTTTTGAATGGTGCTTTATTTTGTTTGTTTTTTGTTTGTTCATCTTGTCAAGCTGTATTATATGACAGCAATTATGATTATTGAATATCGATGCTAACGTTTTGAATTATATTCAATATAAATATGTATGAACAGTTGAAAATATGTTTCCATGCTATTGTACCAACATGATTGGCAATACAAAAATCTATTTATTGCACCCAAATTTTCTTGTCGTTTTGCATTTTTACGACCATGTTTTACACATTTTTGTTGTAAATGTGAATTTGTTTACATTTTACCATTCAAATGATGGTTCCGTTGGAATCCCCATACCTGAAAACATAGACATAGACACTTCATTCATCTGTTTATGTCAATTATTAATGAAGATAAAGCCTTTTAAAACTTTTCACACTTCGATTGGTGGCCATCTTGGATTTGGTCATTTTATGGACACCAGGGGAAAAATTGAGCTTTGCACTATATCTAAAATCGCTTAGTACCTCTTTATCATCAACTATGCCACCAAACCCACAATCCATCTTATATTTGCTCACTATAATATGTCCGTCAATATGAAAGCATGTCTACATTAATGTACATTTACTGCCGATGAAACGTCTTGGGACGTTCGATTGAATTCAGTGCCAAAATGGCGTTGTTTTGGCTGTTCTGTCTATCGACCACACATTGACACGCTGTTCTGTCTATTGATCACACCCACGGCATGCCCACATACAAACTGCCGCTGGCTACGCGCCTGCACGGTCAATAGCTAATTGAGGATGATTACTTTTTAAATAAGCCTTCAGCAAAACATGCACACAAATCCACGTTAGTCGCCAGAGGCGCTGATACACAACTAGGGTCTAGTTGCGTATTAGCGCCTCTAGCGAATAACGTGGATTTGTGGAAGCCCATTGTAGGTCACGTTCGATACCATGTTCAGTAGGTCAACTAGGTCACTTTCCCTACATAGGGAACTCACATATATCATTCTCCAACCCATCCAGGCATGTCTAGCTAGTAAAATCTGAATATTTTCGCGTTTCAACGCGATAATCTTGTCATGTTTTCGGATTTTACTAAGTCAGTGTGGTAACTTTGTAGCGTTTTTTAACATTTCGTCATTTTACCGCGTGTTCATATATTTATCTAAGTTAGCATTGTAACTTGAAGTAAAATCTGAATATTTTAGCTTTGTCATAAATTCGTATTTAACTAACTCAATGTTTTCCCAATTCTTAGCGTGATAACTTCGATGGAATTCAAAATGGCTGCCGAGGTGTGACGTCTTTCGGTCCAGGGACCAAATTTGCGATTTTAAATCGTAATTGCTTTGCGTAATTAGACCCATCATGCCGGCTAAACGGAGAGGAGACAGCGCTTCGGACACTACCGAAATAGGACCAAAAGATGATGCCCTGCTGGTCAGGTTTGTGGAATCTTTGTCCAACGGAGCGTTTGTTGAAAAGTTACGCAATATGCTAAATCCAAAGGCCCTAACTGATAAGCTGGACACATTAACTGAAAAAATCTTTCAGCTTAATGAATGGTTGGACGAGGATATATATTGCTGCCATAGAGGCAAAACTGTCTTCAGTGGAGGCTGCTCTTGACCAACTAGAGCAACATTCATGAAGAACAAATTTACGATTCTCGAGACAGAGAAGGAAGAAGACATCACCGACAAGCTGCTGTCCATTTGTGAACGAAACAATGGGAATCACACCTCCCACTGTGAGCGCCGACATAATGACAAGTCATCGCCTCGGACGGCGCATGCCAGGTGCAGACGCGCAAATACGACCATGACCAGTGATCGTCAAATTTGCTACGACCCGTGGTCATCCGTGAGACGCCGCTTCCGGGAAAGCGGCGATGGACCGACGGTGTACGTCAACGAAGACCTGACACGTCGGCGGGCGGCGTTGGACAAGAAGACGAGACAACGGAAGAAGTTAAGAAAAATCAACGACTGTTGCCGTGTTGGACCTTGAACGGATTTTAGTAAAGACTATAGACGGTGTTGTGAATGAAATCCGGTCTGACGGTAGCTTAATTGGGCATTGAACCGGCGACGGTGATTGATAACCTACAACCTGAATCTGGTGATATCAATAGTTTCTTATTTTATTTTTGGATCCACAAAAATGCACTAGCATTACCCGAAGATACAGTTTTATAAACAGCGCAATCCATATATTCTGGTATTCGTTTTTTTTTTGGGATGTATGATTCTGTTGTCTGTGCTAACTTTTTAAGCTGATTAATTTGTTTTGATAATGTTGTCTTCATGTATAGATATACAATGTTGTGGTTGCGTTGACTGTAAGTGCAGACAAATAATTTTGACTGCACCATTGTTATGTTCAGATATATGTAACACATTTGTGTGATTATGTTGACTAAGCTAACACTTTATGTGGATACAGTTTTGTTTGCAGTGCTTCTACTATGTGACTATGTATAGACGTACATGTTTTTTTGTTGTGTCACTATGCACAGACACAGCTTTTGTTGACTGCGCTATCTGTATGTGCATTTTTTATTAAATCATCTAAATATTGATTTCAATTTAACGATTTCCTCCCTATGCACATCTCATGATGTCATTAACTCAGAGTCTAATTAGCTTTTCCTTTCGTTTTTGTTACGCTTTTTATTGAAATTAATGCGATGGTTATTTCTACTAAATTACAAGCTTTCACATATATTAACACTTTGTTAAGAAGTGATGTGCTTCGAAATGTACAATTCAATTAATTCTATTCCGTGTATCTATCACAATACAAAGACCCGTTATTAATTACGGTATTGATGAAGCTTTTCTCTCCTATTCAGGAGGTATTCTAAACAACTGCTTAACACACATATATTACATATAAATAAAAATGAAACTGACATAAACGAACACTAAATAATCGTCGTTTGTCATATTATGAGCTCGACCAATTTAGTAAGTTAGCTAAGAAAAATAAAAACTCTTAGTATGTTAAGTACAAATATATGCCAAGTTTGCTTAACTTGAGGCATTCATAGAAGAACGATGATTACTTTGCCCTAAGAACATACATGTCACTGTTGACAGTATTTACATTGATCCATTCTCATTTTGGATGACTACATCCATTACGTGTCAGAGAAATATTCCTTCAGTTTTTCTCGTTTTGTCCAGTCTGAAGTCTTGATGATTGCGTAGACGGTGGGAAGCAAATCAGGCACTTCTCTCTCAAAGAATATGTACGGATAGCACGTCTTCCCAAGCATATCCTTTGCTCCAGATGACCTGTAAAGAATGTGTCTGTAATATAGTTACAGAAGCAATGATAACATAATAAACTGCAAGAACAAAATAACACGTCTGACAAACGCACATATTATATGGTTGATTTCTAATAATGGCGCTCTATGGTCTAGTAAGTAATGCTATCGAAAGGACTGCCGTTTCGAAAGTCGAGCAATTTCGTTCAATCCTTGTTGTCCGGGTTTTCGTAAGACACGCTCATACTCTCCGGTAGCTATGCGAGAAGAAGTCCACTAGTAGACACTGGGAATAGATGGGTAACTTATTACCTAGCAGGGATCTCAATGTCTATACTTCCACAGATGATCAGTATCTTTAGAAAAATAACCTATAGTTCAGTTCTGACTTTTATGACAATTACGTTGTAGTATGTTTTTCCCCCTGAAAAGTACGGTGTGATGTTGTTAATATATAGTATATGTTAACTGCTACCCAATTTACAATTAATCAGATTTGGAAAAAAGGTTAAATGTATCGAATGTCAATTTACTAGACTTGCATTTTGATTTAAACGTTCAAATTTGTTAGACGGTGGAAAAGATGGTTTGCAATTTGTTTTATTTTACTTAATCAAAAATTAAAATTACTTTGCATATTGATGAAAATGCAAATGCCATCGAACTCTATATCTTGATGTATGTGAACAGCACCCTGGGCAACCAGTTTCATTTTGAAGCCTTTCCCACTTCAAATGCGTCATCACAGTTGGCGTTTACAGCTGCAACTATTCCTGTTGATATGTCGATGATACATCAATTGTCAGATGGGAAAGGTGATTGAGCAGCGAAGAAGTCGGGGAACAGTTGTTGATATTTGAACTTTTATTTGACATTGAATAATGAAAAACAATAAAAGCACATATGTTTGGTGATTAAGTTATATTCATGGTTAAAAAAAACTATTAGAAATATGTCCACGCTTTTGTAACTCTAATAGTTTAGCAGATACAGCCGTTTTTATTGATTTTCATCCGTTTCGGGACGCCATCTTAACATTCTCTGGTTGGCTGAATGGATGATATATGGGAACTGGTAATATCCTATTTGGGGCACTTTCCTGTGTGATAAATCTGCGGTGAGAAAATGAGGGTGTTTTCAACTTCAATATTTCACCCTAACATTATTGGACTAGTTGATGTTTGAACTTTTAATTGCCCATTTTACCATGAACAATCTTACGTATTGCTTAAAAACACGTTTTGTTGAATCAATTATATATTAACTATATCCATTGGATAGCATATTGGAAACAACCTACTCGATATCTTTATATGTCTTCTATCTGTAATAGCTTGGAATTCTGCGATTAGCAATAACGAGAATTATTGAGGACTTCTAGCATGTTATTTGGGACACTTTCAAGGAATCTTTGTGCAAAAACAAGTTTTTTGTTTAAATTGTTAAGTTTCGATGGTATTTTATGTTAACACCCCTGGACAAATACGCATATTTTCTTCATTGTCCACAACAAAAGCTAACTAATAATAGCAACGCTAATTGTTCCCTTGCAGTAATAATAATAATAATAATAGTTTATTTCTTATATAGCGCCCCATCCAAATAATTGTTCTGGGGCGCTGTACAATGATTATTCCTAAAATAGTAGACTTACAGCTGGTGGTAGTGTTCTTGGCAATTTCTCATAGTGCGCAACAGCTTGCAAGGGGATTGAACATAACCCGAATGCTTGAAATCTGTCAGGAACTTGTTGTCAGATTTGTTTGTTGCATCCAGGCGTTGCGACATCGTATCTTTCAGGGTTATCTGGAAAGAATACAAAACGTATTTCATAATAGGTATTCCACGAAACAATACATATTCTTTGTATAAATGTTATGATAACGATTTAAAAACACACCTGTCATGTACCTGGGTTAGGTATATCAAGGTACATAAAAATTAACTGTTAATAATGTAATACGAAACATTTATTCATGCTATGTTCCAATGACAATCATGACAATCATTTGACAATCATTTGTCATAGGAACCTGTTTTGTTTTTTATTTCACATCCTGCCCAGATATCAGAGAGACTAACTGACGGACGGACGGACGGACGGACGGACGGACGGACGGACGGACGGACGGACGGACGGACGGACGGACGGACGGACGGACGGACGGAGGAGAGTAGAGCAGGGATAGCAAGTGAGGCAGAGCGGGTATATAAGTCGAATCTGTACACAGAAAGAGCATATACACGATATGGGAAAGCGGAAAATTAATATGTTTTACCCAGTCTTTCCCATTCGGAAGAACTTTAGTTCGTGAGTCTTCAATTGCATTTCTGACCGCATCTCCTTGGTAACTTAGGTCATGACTACAACATGAAGGAGGAAAAATGTAAGTGCGTATCCGCAAGCATGCATGCATGCATGCACGCAAGCACGCACGCACGCACGCACGCACTCTCTCTCTCTCACACACACACACACACACACACACACACACACACACACACACACACACACACACCACACAAACATTGAAAAAGTGTGATTGGCATGCATACACTTATTGTCAGTTTAAATCTGTGTTGCTTAGGCGAGAAGAAAATAATGTAATCTTAAAAAGGTAAACCTGTTTGTTAGGCAACGCTCAACAGGTTTTTAGCATAATTATGACGGAAATAAGATATATAGTGACGTGGTCGATTAATCAATTGTAATACCATCGAATAATTTAGAACAGTAACTTGAGGACTGTTACTGTCCAAGTAGCTTAAACGTTAATTGCCTTCAACCACAGTTGGCGTTTTGGATAACTATAAGCTGTAATGAAAAAGTATTGTTCCGACATATCTATCTCTGTCTTACTCAGTTAATTCATAAATTGCGGGTGCGTGCATAACATTTAAGACAGAGATGACATGAGACGAGACGACAGCGAATAAGCTGACGTTATGGCGCCGTGGCGGCAAAGAAAGTCAACGGCCCCCCGGCCCCCCGTCTTTCAATGAAATGATTCGAGGCAGCGGCAGCAGAGTGATGTTGGAACTTTGGTCCTCAGCTTCCCCTTCCTCAATATTCATTTAGTTCCCAAGCCCATGTTTGCACTCATTTCTGTTTCTATTAGGATATTTCGCAAAGTTGTTGATGTTGTTGTCATATCCGTGATTTATGGCTTATTCGTTGTTATTTTCCCCTTACTGTAGCAAAAACAATTGCAATTGCACTTGTCACTAGCAGCCTTGATTGTTGTAATAATATGTTTTCATAATGTCGCTCATAAGGATATCATGACGTTGTAATGTGTGCCAAAATGTTTACCAGAGGCTGTAAATCCCCTTGGAATTATTGATTCAGCCGTCCGACATTGCACCATTTTATAAAAATCATGTTATTGGGCATTTAGACAACGACAGTTACCTTAATACTTAAATACTTATGTATGTATGTATGTATGTATGTATGTATGTATGTATGTATGTATGTATGTATATATTTATATGTATGTATGTATGTATATATAATGCGAATTTTAATACAAGTTACTTAATTTTGTATTCGTGTGCTTTGGAATATCGTTATTGTTAAATATCAAGCTACTCTACACACACAGTCTGCATTATATACAAATATAATATATTGTATATATATATATATATATATATATATATATATATATATATATATATATATATATATATATATATTGCAGCAACATAATCATTTCAATTACAATAACGTGTAGAATACAACTTGTTACTGTTCAAGGAAACAGTCGCATATGTGGAAAAAATGTGATCTGATTTAATCATTGTGACTATATTGACAATTAGACATAATCCGATACGCAAAGATGACACGTATGGGACAAATACCAAAACGTCATTTCTTAGGAAGTGTAATGCCCGCTACATACATCATATGTTAAACCATTTGAAAGTCCACATCTCCTTATCCTATCCCAACGAGCGTGAATCAAATGACAAATAAGTGCAGTGACAATGTGCGTGTTTTCAAAATATCTGAATATAAATATGATGGGATATCTACTTCATTTTTTTACAAAAGGTCTTCGACACATATTTTTGGAAAGCTTATTTCCTCCCATGTCACATAGGAAGTGGCGCTGTTATCTGGAATGGCAACAGTGAAATGGCATATGAATATTCGATTTTTTTTTGGAATACCGCGAACGCCATAAACATGTACAATGACTGTGCAACTCCTTCATGTCTATGAAGAATTCACACACTATGTGAATAAATAACACCACCCCGTCATAACGAGATATGACATGGAGTTGTCAGTTGAGGCGTATGTATGGAGCGATGATTAAACAGTCACTGTCATGCGATAAATGTTCGGAATTGCGCGACTATGCGAACCCTATACAATATCAGTGGTTGGGTATACATGTTTAGAAATACTGCCGCCTTCCCCCGTATATACTGGATACGTCAGAGCGCTATCGAATTGTGCATGAATTATTGATAAACATACACTTAAATTGAAGATATACAGAAATTGGAGAATAGTACCTCTTTTCTTTAAAATGGCCTAATTTAATGGCGTATCGACGGATTCACGTAATTTAATTTTTTGCATATGACATGCTCAGTTCTATTGATGAACATGCTGTCATATTGCAGAATAATTTGCATTAGCAGTCTTGTCTGCAAGCCTGTGTTACAACTTACCCGTGTTACAACTAGCCCCGGTTTCCCATACTACTGCAGAGGCGCAAACGTTTTGAAATGACCAGCATTTGGCCCTGTATGTGGAATATATGTTGCATAGGACGGTATAAGCAAAATGCTAGTAATTTCAAAAATCAATCAAATCCAGAGTAAGACGAACACATCTAAATTTGTTCACAGGTTGCTCACGCATTTAGGGAATACACAATCTACGTTTCTCAGTTGTGTGACGTATATCCCTGGAGATATGACCACAGTGCAAGAGTCCTCGTTTATTTTGGAACAGCAACTATACCACTATGGGAACTGAAAATAACCATAAGTCGTTATTGGGTATCATGTTTTCATGTACATTTTGCATCGCAAATGTGAGCCAAATAAACGAAACCCTGGCACATTGTGGCATATTTGGATTCCCCATACGTCTTTTAGTCAACATACCACATTTCAAAGCTCTGTTTTAAATATTCACACTTTTATAATCCCCTAACATAACTTATTTTAGCTCATCACGACAAATCTATTAAAAGCTACAAAACGCTACACCTACAAAACAAATTGAAAAATCGTCAAATGCAGCTTATAGTTTCAGGATGAGCTAGTGTTGATTGTATTTTGACATATCAAAAAACCTGCATATTCTAAGACGGTGTGGTGGAAGCCATTTGTTTATCTGACATTTATGTATTTGCAGCTTTCATTCTAACTTTTTGTTTGGCAAGTATGCTACTGCAAGGATTTAGTCACATCGAAAGTAAGTGATTGACCTACTGGAGGCAATCTCTGTGGTATTTCCAATGGATCTGAGAAATGTATATCACTGTGCTTCACACCATATACAAATACTATATAACCCACCTCTCAGCAATTTCTGCTTCATTGCCAATGGCTGTGAGAAACTTATATCGTTTCGACACAGGCCAGAAGTATGGGTGTCTGAAAAAAATAATTTGCAGTATAATAAAATCTCAATTTCAATGTTAATTAAATAATTATGATTATTCAGTGCCATCATTGTCATAATGAACAACTAGGTAATGCCATAATTTTACACTTACAAGCTTTGTTAAAGAACATTGATAGAATGGTACAAATTAAACGTTCTACACAACAAAATCCTCAGATAGGTTGCATTAAAAAAATAAAAACAAAGAATGTATGTTTCAGATAATATATTTGCTTTGCAATCATCAACACCACATAACACTCAATGAGAACCGTTTATATTATGAAACACACCAAACCTCCTACCTCAACAGAGTTGCTGCTGATGGTCTTTCATCTGGATTATATGCCAGCATGCTGACGATCAACTCTTTACCAAGGGGCTGTTCATCCAAAGCAGACAAGTCTGCCTTATTGTCTCGGATATTCTTTCCCACATAATACTCACTCTGCGCATGAAAGGGGGATGTGCCCCTTGACGCGATGTAGTAGCAAACCATGCCACCAGCCTACAAGTCATAAAACAAAGTCTGTCAATAAATTTAAAATTAAACAGTTTTCCTACTGTCTTGTTTACACTACATTGCTTAGAGAGTATATATATTTTACTGAGAATATAGATACATTCATTTCTAAAACAAACTCAAGAACACAAATGGAGTTGACGTCATCACTACAACATTTCTGAAATCTTGCAGTAGCACAATTTCAGAACCCCTTGCAAAACCTGCCAACTATACTTTTACAATCTCAACCTTCCCAAACAGAGGCAAGACAGAAATGCAAGTTATTCTGGTGTATAAGAGAAACGATCCTTTAAACAAACAAAACTACATAGTGATTAGTATCCTCCAATTCATCTTTAAACTATTTGGGGAAAAATCATTAATTTCCTGACCACTGCCACAGCTTGGTTGATTTTGCAGTATCTAGCTGCAGAAAGTCGTGGGCAGAGCCAATGTCACTTTCCAGTGCTTGGAGTGTTGGAAAGTGGACTGTATGGCAGCAGAGATAGCTAGGCTATCGGATATTGTGAAGGGGACGGAGTTGAGAATAACCAAAGGAACGGATGGAATAAAGAGCGATGACAGGGAAATAGGTCGGAAGGATGACGAAAGGAGACTGAAAAGAGGGAGGGTGATTACAAGGAAACATATGGAGAAAGAACAACAGAAAGCATGACATGCAGGAAGGTGACAGGCGAGAAAGTGGCAGCAGAGAATGAGGGAGTGACAATGGGACACGAAAACAAGTACATGCGACTGGAAGAAAGATGAAGGGAACAAAGGAAATGAGAGTAGATGTGACGAAAGTGAAGTCAATAACAGGGATGATGACAGGAAGAAAAGTGGCAGCAAAAATAGATTAACAGAGGACGCGGCAGGGGGAATAGTCAACGACCAGGTAGATGCAAAACGGAAAGGTAGAGCTACTCATGAGGCAGTGATTGGGGGGGGGGGCATTCAGAACAGAAAGGGTATTTATGGGCGACTCCATTTTATGAAAGACAGGCAAGACATTAAGTGAAGGAGAAGATGTTGTTGTTTGTCTTCTGGGGGCCTAGGATAGAGCATGTGGCTGAATGGGTAGAGAACATATTGGGGCATGGCAAGGGAGGGGACGACTAGAATATCACAGAGATACAAACAGTTGGTAGGGTAACTGAAGAAGACAAGATTTGAACAGATTATTCTCTCAGGAATCTTGCCAGTAATGAGAGGAAGGGGAACAACATAAAGAAACTGCAAGTGGGTGGCAATCAACGCTCTAGTAGAGCAGATGTGTGAAGAAGGAATTAGATTCATAGATTTGTGAGAGATGGCCTCCATCTTAGCGGAATGAGCGCAGCAGTGTTCTCTGAGAACCTGCCTCGATGTATGGACAGTGAAACAGATTGCAATAAAGTAAAAACTAGATTCGTGGGGGGGGGGGGGACTCAAAGAGAAGCCAAATACTGGAGGCATAAATAAAGACAGTACAAACAATCAGCAAGGTCCAGTCTGGAAAACCTTTCTGAATGTAGTTATACATGTATTTGTTTAAATGCAAGGAGCATAGTAAACAAAAATGTGATATCAGGTAAATAAACTGATAAAATACGAGCTACTCAAAGGCGAGACTTATACAATTGCGGCACCAAGTGAGCAGAAGCTCAGTGATTGGGTAAGGTAGTGGGACCTGTAGGCATATGTCTTTTTTTCATTTCATTACTTATGGCGAGTAACGTCTATTGCAGTCTAGTCTATTGCACCTTGTGAAGCGACAGAGCTAGGCTATAGTGAGGCAGATATGTGGTTTGATTGTGGGTTTGGTGGTAAAAGCACCAACATTGGCATAGTTGATGCTAAGAAGGTACTAATCGATTTCAGATATAGTGCCAAGCAAAATTTTTCCCATGAGGCCCTAAAAGTTGAAAAATCCAAGATGGCCGCCACCCGAGTCGCGAAATTCTAATTATCGTCATATCTTCCTGAATAAATATCGTATAAATATGAATGAAGTGTCGTTGTGTATGTTTTCTGACATAAGGAATCAAATGCCACCACCTATTTGTCGATACAATGCATTTAAATTCATATTATGATTATATTGATCTTAAAATGAGTGCGGCCAAGGCGAAATGGATAGATTATTCTCAGAAATGGATGTTATATGCATTTCATGGCACACGAATATCACTATTCCAAAACCGATAAGGAGAATCTGATGGTGTCCAGAGAGAAAGAGCTATCTTACCATGCTTACAACCAGGAACTTCAAACAAGAAGATACCACAACTACCGGAATCCTACACAAATTTGATTCCAGTGACAGCAAGGAAGAACGACCCAGCAGTCCCAATGACGACGGGACGACTTACCTGTGATAGTAGTCTACTTGACGCAGCTCTCGAAGACGAAAAGAAATGGCAGAAATCTACACAACGGCTCGTACGTCAAGAGGTTCAGAGTATTGATGATCCGATCGCTTGGGCTGCATTCCATTACAGTGCACGCGCACCACGTAACGTTGATGTCACCATCACATCACTTCTGCCACTCTTCCCTGATGACTCCAAGTCTGTGGCCATGATACGTCACTCGATGGATGTTATCAAGCGCGCTGTCGAACATCTGAATCCTGGACAGGTTCCTGTACTCACAGTGGATCAACCTTTGTTTGCGATTGCGAAGATCATCCAATGGAATTGGCCAGAATCATACGGAGAAGACAAGTTTGTAGTTCTACTTGGCGGGCTACATATAGAGATGGCAACCTTGGCGACCCTCGGAGATTTGCTCGACGGAAGTGGCTGGACAAATGTTCTCACTCAGGCAGGTATTGCGACTCCAGGAACGGCTGACTCCTTTCTCAAGGGCGCACATATCAAACGAACCAGGCATGCACACCAAGTCACCTCCAGTGCATTGTCAATTATGCTTCGTACAGCGTATGATGCATATTGCTTGGACACAAGTGAACTACTACCATTTGATGATTGGTGCGTGAAGCAGGTTGAGGCTTCTCCACAGTTCCACTACTGGTACATGGTCATGCACTTGGAATGCCTTATGCTGGTCTTTGTGCGATCAATTCGCGAAGGAAACTTCCCACTCTACATCACTGCATTGAAAGCACTGGCTCCATGGTTCTTTGCCCTGGATCACACACACACTATTCTCGCTGGGTTCCCGTACATATACGTGATATGACAACACTGCACGAACGACTCCCTGATGTAGCGAAAGAGTTTGACCGAGGCAGCTTCGTAGTGCACAAGTCGACCTGTCCCTTCTCAGCCATAGCTCTCGACCACGCGCATGAGCAAAACAACGCAGTCGTCAAAGGTGATGGTGGAGCAATCGGCTTGACGCAAAACCCTAGAGCTCTACTGCGATGGATGGTAGCTGGACCAGAAATTGCGAGGACCATCGACGGCTTTGAAACAGCATGCCTGGATAACCACACTGGCAGGGACAACGGCAGGAACCACGAACACACAATGGCTGTACAAGTCACCTTTGCAAGCGAAGTTCAGGTTCTCGTGGAAGTGATCGAAGACCTTGGGAATCCGTTCATGGAGGAGAGTGGAGATCTTCTGGTTTTGGATACCAGAGACATCGCAGATCCAGCCGTAGACAACTGTGCGAGAGAAGAAGGGGCATGATCAGTATGACAGCTTTGTAACGGATCTGTTGGTTGAGCGTACATCGACATGTTGCAGCAGCCAACTCCATCCCGGGAAACTGGCAGGAGTTCCTGCGAGTGGACGAGAACAAGACAGAACTATTCAACTTCCTAGCACATGAAGTCGTGGAAAATCTGTCTACAGAGAAAGAAGTCTTCTCAACCTGTGGGAAGCATGTGCTGTGCTCACGTGTCCATCAAGATGTCTCGGCCTTGGCACCATGCTCTCACGAAGAGGCGGATACGCGCATGTTCTTGCACGCCAAGGATGCGGCCGAAAAAGGTCATCGGCGGATCATGCTGCGAACAGTGGATACAGACGTTGTCGTCCTGGCTGTCTACACTGTTGTGTCAATGGAGAACACACAGCTGTGGATAGCGTTTGGCACGGGTAAACACCTGAGGTACATACCAGCTCATGAAATTGCCACCTCTTTGGGTGCAGAGAAAGCACAAGCTCTACTCATGTTCCACGCCTTCACCGGTTGTGACACAGTCTCGTCGTTTGCTGGGAAAGGCAAAAAGATAGCCTTCGACACGTGGAGGTCATTCAATGCTGTAACGGAGGTCTTCGCTAGACTTGTCACACGACCGACAAGTTTGGACAATGTCTGCATGTCTGTACTCGAGTCATACGTGGTGCTTATGTATGATCGGGGGAGTGACGAAACTACTGTGGACTCAGCCAGGAAGCACATGTTCACGTCAAAAGCCAGATCTATTGACGCCATTCCACCAACCAGAGCTGCACTGCTGCAGCACGCAAGACGAGCAATATAGCAGGGTGGCCATGTATGGGGTCAGGCCCAGGTCCGAGATCCAGATCTTCCTTCTACAGAGTCCTGGGGATGGAGCAAGAATCCGACGCGAGGATGGGAACCGATGTGGTCGTTACTCCCAGAAGCGGCTGTGTCCTGCTCAGAGTTGTTAAGATGCAGAGGGCTGTGCAAATGTGTTAAAGCTAATCTGAAGTGCACGTTACTGTGCCACTGCTGTGGCAACTGTGAACACAATTATCACTATTAAGATGTGATGTCTACTGTCTAGCAGCTGTTCAGTGTCTATCAGAGTTATTGTTTTGTTCAGAACTGTGTTTGGAATTACCAAATTGCTTTGTTAATGTTTCTAGTACATTTTACATCGATATATCTGCCATTGCATCACATTTGCCAACTGTGAAGGCTTCAATTATATAGCATAGTAATCATACACGAATGATGGTACTTGGTGTAGTATTAATTATGTCACTCAGTTGTATATTATATATATGTTAGTTTTTTTTATTTGTATTGGTGGCTTTTAGCAGTGAGTCGAGTCCGTGTATGTTCTCCATTTTGTTTAAGATGGTATGTCTTGCAGCAGTTGCGTATTCGGCAACTGTGAACAAAGTGATCACTATTAAGATGTGATGTCGAGCAGCAGTTCAGTGTCTATCAGATTTATTGTTTTTGTTCACAACTGTATGTGTTTCGAATTACCAAATTTATTTGTTAATTTTCTAGTCAATTTTATATCAGTTTGTCAGTCATTGTATGGCATTGTGTAAAGTGTGAAGGCTTTTCAATTGGATAATGTAATAATACAGGAGTGATGGCAGTATTAATTATGCCACTGAAGTGTATTTGTTTTATTTTATATTGTTGCTTTTTTGCCAAAGTGATGAGTCCAGTCTTATGTTCAACATTTTGTTTTGAATGGTGCTTTATTTTATTTATTTTTGTTTCATCTTGTCAAGCTGTATTATATGACAGCAATTATGATTATTGAATATCGTTGCTAACGTTTTGAATTATATTCAATATAAATATGTATGAACAATTGAAACTATGTTTCCATGCTATTGTACCAACATGATTGGCAATAAAAAAAATCCATTTATTGCACCCAAATTTTCTTGTCGTTTTGCATTTTTACGACCATGTTTTACACATTTTACTTGTAAATGTGAATGTTTTTACATTTTACCATTCAAATGATGGTTCCGTTGGAATCCCCATACCTAAAAACATAGAAATAGACACTTCATTCATCTGTTTATGTCAATTATTAATGAAGATAAAGCCTTTTCAAAATGTTCACACTTCGATTGGTGGCCATCTTGGATTTTGTCATTTTATGGACACCAGGGGAAAAATTGAGCTTGGCACTATATCTAAAATCGTTTAGTACCTCTCTAACATCAACTATGCCAATTTTGGTGCTTTTATCACCAAACCCACAATCCATCTTATATTTGCCACATATCCGCCTCACTACTAAGTCTACGTTAGGTAATAAATACGTTATTATTCTATTGCATACCATTTGTTTCCATTATTGTTTTAAACGCTGAGAGACTACTCATAGATATATAATTGTTAAATATTTTATTATTACCTGACTTGAAGACAGGAATAACCTTTGTAGTGTTTTGTGTTTTCGGGAAGAGTTCCCATGATAAAGGTTTGAAGCCCAAGCAGAATGGCAACTTCTTGCATGATGTAGTAATTTAGAGGAAATACCATCGAAATCTTCGGTGTATTTAGTTTTAAGTTTTCGTACAACTGTTTCTATTTCTGCTGAATGTGTAGGTGGCAAGAAAAAGATTTCAGGATATTTTTATCTTAGTTATGTTTCAAACTGCTTAACGTGTAGCGCTATTGGTTCACTTATCGATTTATATATTCCAACAAATTGTTTTAAATTGGTGTTCACATATCTGTTTAGTTTCAGGTAATTTGAGGATGTTTTTATGTATTGCACACTGCAGTCTGTGTTTCTTTGATAGTGTAGTTCCGTTCATCTTGTATATGTATATATTAAGTATTGTTGTTGCTCGTTTGATCTGATTAACACTCCTCAATATAATTAATTATTTTCGGAATAACATTGTTTTATTTAGATATGAAGTCAATACGTCTGAGGTAATCCATGGTTCTTGCTTAGTGCATCTTCGTTTTAAAATCCTGTGCAGAATGTGACAGTGATCAAAGTTGATATTTAATTTTTTGATGTCGTGATCATAAACCCACCAACAGAACTGTTTTTAACGATACTGAGTTGTATGATTTCCAATATGCTGTACAATTAGGTCATCATTATAACTGTTGTTAATAAGGATAGTTTAGTTGCCAATTCCCCTGCTAAATTCTGCAGAGGGTATAATATGCCCATGGCCTATTTGGCTCATATTAAGACGAACATTAACATAAGCAGGGAAATATACCATCTCGAAGAATGCTTATAGAGGAATACCCAGAGCTTAGGGGCTATTCTCGAAAAAAGTCTGACAGATAGCATTGGAAATGCAATTTTCGTCATAGTCTTCGATTTCCGTTAAACTTGGTAACCATAACAGATATACTCTAAGGAATGAATCCGAGAATTTACCAAATTGCAGCTATATAATAATAATAAAATATTATCGCGTGTTACGCCCGGTACCAAGGTTTCATGCACATTCAAGCGTCGTTAATAAATATTTAAAACAATTATATTTGAAACGTGTTGCTTTTGTTCGATATGTACGTTATTCTTCGTCATGCAAACGATTTTTTTAAACGTATAAACCCTGAAAATATGGTTGTGTTCATAGAATGTGATTCCATACATGTCAAGGTTGTACAATATATTTTAAAAATAATTTATTGATGCACAATGCTTTTCACTTATGTCGCATACATCGTATATACAGCGGTAATGATTTGAGCTTTCTGCTTTTGTCTGGACGACATTAAAGTTTGGTATTGGGTGTAACAATAATCATCATAGTTTGGTATCAGGCGTAACAATCATACGATATTTCGGAAATAAAATATGTTATTTTCTCATTGTTTGTTAGGAGTATACGTCGTAGTTGACAACATTAACTTATCAATATATAAATTATGATAAAACGAAAACAATTGAAGCATTACTAATGTTTTCGGCGTATGTGAGCAATTTTTCACTTCCTGCAAGAGGGCGCCACACATATTCTGCCTCAAATGCATGCGGTTACCCTTTGATAAGCAGAGCTAGAGCTTGGTATCAGGCGTAACAAATTTAGTGAAATGCTCTCATTTTAATGGAACGCGTCTGATTTAAATTACTACAATTCAGGCATCTAGTAAACATTATTATTTACTCATCTATACATTTGGAAGTAGTTATGTTCATTATTTTGTCTTCCGTTGTCATTAGAGCTTGGTATCGGGCGTAACCAGTTAAGTATGGGTGTTTTATAAATAACACAAAGTTGGGATTTACATACATTATAATAATGGCCATTATGACAAAAATATGTCCATAAATAAATTGAATATATACAGCTTCCATGACGATAATAACTGTAAAAAATAATTAATTTGGAATATTAGCACGCCGGAGACGTATCGGGCGTAACAACAAAATCTATATTTTTAGAGTTAAAATATGTATTTATAAGTAACATACTTACCTGGCTCCGTCGCTTCACAAGGTGCAATAGACTTGGCCGCACCCAAGATGCTCGCCATAATTCATAAAATGAAACAATTACCTCTCCCTACAGTTCCCACCACCCTATCCAATCACTGAGTCTCTTCTCTTCGCACTTGGCAAAAAGGCTCGTACTGTGATAGGTAATCTCCCTATAGCGGGGAAGGAGGGAGGGTTATATGGTGAAGCGACGGAGCCGGTAAGTATGTTACTTATAAATACATATTTTAACTCTAAACATATAGAATTTATTACCTAACACAGACTTAGCCTGGCTCCATCGCTTCACAAGGTGCAGAATCTGGGTGATTGGATGGTGGGATATAGACAATGCTATCTCTAATGATCTCCTGTTGGGTGCAGAATTGATTCTGCAGCCACTACCGGTCCTAGTTGGATGAGATCGGCAGAATAGAGAGATAGCTACTTGAGATAAAAGTCGGTAAAGGTGTTATAGTCAGCATCAGATCAGCTGGTAATATGGAACACAGTTTTTCTCATAGCGCTTGCTTCCGGCAAACTTCGGGGCTAAATCCATGCTTAAGAGCATGCCTGTCTACAACGGACCACAGGCTGGACACAGGAGACTCTACGAGTAGGTGTGTCATTCATATTGAAGACGCAAGTATTGGGCAAGGACACAAAATGCGTGCTTTCATACACTATTCCAGCCATTTATCGTCATTTGAGCAATGACATGGCTGAAGACCTACTCCGTACCCAATAAGGGCACTAAGATTCTACCTAGAAAGGTCCATGCCTTGGAGAGAGCACAAGCGCCTCCTCTTTGTGTCATTCAAACCAGGGCATAAACGAGACATTGTACCATCCACTATCTCCGGGTGGATTCGGAAAACGATTCTGGAGTGCTACGCGAATTCCCCTACACCTCTCTTGAGTTCCACCAGGTACGATACATGAATGCATCACTCACATTCCATGGAACAGATTCTGCGAACTGGTACTTGGTTCTGTCATAATAGTCAGGGTCCTCATGTACCTAAAACTGGGTCCCGTGAGAATCACTTGCCAAAAGCGATTTTTTTGTTTGAGTGTTATCATTAGGGTATCAGTAAAAGGAAAAGGTTTGGTGGCAATTTTACTTTTGGGTTTTAAGGTTTTGGTGAGGTCTCAAACATACCCACCCAATAGACCCATAAATTAGCCTGAAACGGAAATCCAAAACATCATACTTTTATTTTTATCAAATTAACTAGAGCAGTAAAAAATCTGAAAAAATCCAGGAATGTTTAACTACCAAAAGCGCATGTCTAACAGACATATTTAGGCATTACCAGTAATATTTCTCTCTTTATTGACAATAATGTGACCTTTTTTGCAGCCGCGACTCGTCGAAAACCACGATGTTAATTAGTCCTGGACCTGCCCTATAGGCCCGTAGACATTTCGTGCTTAAGAAAGTTTGACTGTTGATTTGAGTAACATATACATATGGAAATTTCAAAAACTGGGCATAACGTGGCGACGGCCATTTTTCAAAATGGCTGCCAAATTCAATATCTCCCTACCTAAATACGGCATGCAGAGCAATAATTGTGGTAGGCGAGAGTATGTTTTAGGGGACCCCGATTTCAGATATACAATTACTTGGCTCCTGCGGCATTTATTTCCGCCATTTTTAAAGATGGCGGTCGTCAATACAAATGTACCCATGTCTCAACTACTACGTCACCTAGAACAATTGTATTGACGTTGTTGGATAGCTTGGTGGATAGCGTTATTAAATATGTTATTTGTCACCTTCAATAACATAACAATTCGCGCCATTTTTAAAGATGGCATCTGTCAAAGTCCATTTAGATCCATATATCACCACATCTTAAGTGTAGCTGATGTACAGTGAAGACCTGTCTGACCCACTGTTGACATTAGTTATAAGTTTGAGACGAGTTCAACGCCGTATATGATATGTTCCCTATTATCGCTCGGTATACATGATATCATATGGCAAGACCATTAATCGATGTGTCATCGGTATTTAGCCAAATGCCAATATAAGTCTGAATGTCATGCATGTTTGAAAAGTGTCATCACCAGAACACATAATAGATGGAAAGATGCATGTGAAAAACGTGTTTATATGTAAAAGCCTGCGTCACTCAGGCCAGGACTACCAAAAGAACGGACAGTCAAACGTTTCGGAAGCCAAGCTGAAGGCGCCGATTCTCTGGCGGCCGAAAACCGTAGTAGTTGCGGTTTGCGCAACAGGGCCCCGTGTCGTACTGGAACCGGCGAAAGCAAACTCCGGGTTTAATGCGCCTTCATTTCCCCGTAGCTGCGTTTGTTTGTTCGGCTATCGTCCCCGGATAACGGGAGACTCCAACCAGTTTCAGCAACGCCGGCAGGGACACGAGCACAGGGGCTCGCAAATGTACGAACCGGCCACGGAATCTGCCTGCGACGTTCTGATTGGTTGAACGGTTCATGAGTTCGGTTGCGTCCGGAGGCCGAGGTTTTCTCAGGTCCCCGGCGACACCAGCCGAACTGTGCGACGTCTCGGGTTTTCGTCCGGCTCCGGTGATTTCCGGTCGTTCGATGACCTGGGCCGAACGAGGTAAATCTCCGGTTTTTGTTCCGGAGAACCGTCCGGGGGTTCGGCCCCGAGATATATCTCCGGTTTTTCGCACGTCGGCCTCCGGCTCCGGGTGTCCGGCTCCGGGCGTCCGGCTCTCCGGGCTTACGGGTCTGCGGTCCTCCGGTGTCGTCTCCGTTATAACCGGAGGACATTACCGGTATTCCGCCCGGGCCGGGGCCGCCGGCGTAAATCCATTACATGGATTGCCGGCATATGCTCGGATTCGCTTGGAATCCAATTGGCGGGACAATATATTGTCCGGCCAATTCCTTCAAACGCTTATGTTGAAAATAAGCCTCAGGAAGCACAATAGGGCCGATTAATCGCGCCACCAACAACGGTTGAACCGTCGATAATAGTGCGTAGCAAGTCGGCCGCAGGAACTCGGCGTATGTCAGACGGCTGAGTTTCTGAAACGGCGCGGTGTTTCTATTATTCCAACTTAATCAGTCCATTTTGAACAAGTGTCTTACTTGTCGTCGACTGTAATACCGTGACAAGAGACACTTGTTCGGATGATTATCGCCGCCGCGCATGTAGTCTAGTGCAGACGGTAGCGTGTTTCATCGAGTGAATTGCCATTGCAATTACGTTAAAATTGAAAAGGCGAAAAATAAGTCGAAACACGGCTAATAATAGAAAAATACAACTGAAAACTGGTCTGAAAAATCTCAATTATATTACAGAGGTGAAAATAAAAAAGATAAACCGTAACTTCGTTTAAATAAAATATGATATCAGCTCACAAGACTGATAAATACGGAGCTACGTGAACAATGGCGGCGCCAAGTAAGAAGAGAAGAGACTCAGTGATTGGATAGGGTGGTGGGAACTGTAGGGAGAGGTAATTGTTTCATTTTTATTAATTATGGCGAGCAACTTGGGTGCGGCCAAGTCTATTGCACCTTGTGAAGCGACGGAGCCAGGCTAAGTCTACGTTAGGTAATAAATAGGGAAATATGATTCCTTTTAGTATTACTCACATGGATGTCGGTGGACTCTCTGTAAGGGAAGACGCCGTTACCTTGCCGTAATACCTCTGGCGCTTGCCAATCTTCA
>OZ024854.1:14861180-14996180 GCA_964017155.1 Oasisia sp. SBJ-2009
TAAGAGTGAGACCCCTGTAGCGGTGTTGCAAACTAAAACGAAGGTGTAGAACGTTTCCTATTAGGTATTTACTATCCAAAACATGACAAGTAAGCGAAATATTTACAACACCACTATCGCTTTTCCGATGCCTTTAATTTAATGGAAACAAATTAACTTTTACATTATGTCTTTATGTAGGTCTTGGTGGGCCTCCATAATATATAAATCCAGAAAGTTTTCTGCCATTTGTAATTGTGGTAAAATTCAGAGTACGTAATTTGTGTGTTCACAAATGTGTCTATGTAACCAAAATAAAATGCAATTCAATACAATTCATTACTTTGATAAATAGACACACAGCAAAATTCACCAAGTGACACCAGCCTTAATTGCTCGGCCGAATATGATACAATATACGGAAGAACATATATTACACGCCGAACATATCGCGCACTGGCATACATTGATACAGTGGATAAGGTTATTATTGAGATAGAGGGTCGGTGAAATGTAAACTGTTCAGTCGTAATAAAAAAGTGAAGGTTGGATGTATAGTCGCGTAGCCTGTGTCTGAGCTGTGGGTGTGTTCAAAAACAAAGAACATGTGATCATTGCGCGGCAAAATAACCGGGAGCGCGTTATTTCTACAGAATCTAAGGTGGATGCACTGGTTAAAGTTGTTACGTCATGACATAAACTATTCAGTTGTAGTCAGTCGAGTATAGGTAACTGCAAAGGTCACAATTGACTGTGCAGGCGCGTATGCATGCTCAATAGACAGAACAGCTAAGACAACGTTAGTCGCTAGAGGCGCTGATATGCAACTAGTCCCTAGTTGCGTATCAGAGCCTCTAGCGACTAACGTGGATTTGTGGAACCCCATTAAACTTATGCACGAAGACTGCGTCACGCTTTGCCATTTGTTAGAAATGTCGATAATGGTTAAATCTATGAATGTTTTACATTACTACCTGTGGGACATTAGCCTGACATCAGGGCTACCATAATATATGAACCGAACGAGCGAACGAGCGAACGAGCGAGCGAGCGAGCGAGCGAACGAACGAACGAACGAACGAACGAACGAACGAACGAACGAACGAACGAACGAACGAACGAACGAACGAACGAACGAACGAACGAACGAACGAACGAACGAACGAACGAACGAACGAACGAACGAACGAACGGACATAGCGTGTCATAGAACAAATATTTTTGGAAACAAATACTCTTGTCACATCTATAAAATTGTTCATGTGGCAGTTTTGTTATCGTAGAAAAATGACGCTAAATGAACAACGATGTTGGGCTCATCTGTGTCAGGGCGCTGATCAATTCACCAAATGGTTACGCCATTTTATATCACACACTGCACCAGCTCAGTTTTAAGTATTTTGTGGGGGAGCTAATCAGCAGAAATGTATAGTGTTCAAATATAATATTTCTAACAGTGTGATCCGATTTACTAATAATTCACATATGTCTTTCAGCATTGTATCGTGGTTTAGTCAGTCCTTTGTCACTGATATTGTACAGGTTTCGATTTTAGCGGTTTCTCGTTACTTCGAACACCCCAAATTTGCAACGGATTACCCTACTCGACACTCTGGGATTCCGGCAGCAATACCGCTAGCGCCAGTTAAGCTCGCTATTTTTATGTTAACAAGTCTTGACTGCCAATTACAATTAAATCAATCGCCGTAGCACGCACACGTTTACTTTCGAAGAAATGTACAGTGAACTTTCATACACAGACACGAACATGAATACATATTCCATGAAAATATCAACACACAGACAGACTGTGATTGCTGAGATGTAGATTCATCAAATCATCAATGCGGTCTTTTATCATGGTTAATTTCCCACATTGCATCATGTTACTTACATATAACTGGACACAAGGCAAGCAAAACAATGCGTGGTGTACAGTGTTCACTGCAGAGTCAAAATTAATCAGGTTGTGTGTGCATAGTTCACGTCTCACGGCCGGGACAACTCAATAAAACACACATGGTCATTCTTATGCATAGACGTTTCATGACAAAATTATGGTAATCACGAAAAACAACTGAAGGTGAAATAGTATAATTTCTTCTATACTTTACCAAAACAAAACAACGAGAGTTAGTGGTATATAATCGACGAAAATACAGTTTAATGCAATGACGTCGCTTATTACACTGCAATGGAGCGTGTAGACGATAACACTGTTATAAGTGTGAAGAAAACGAAACCTATTTTGGAAAAACATCGATATACATGAGTTGTATTGCATTGTTTCCATTGCGAATGCAACAGTTTTCTCTTATTTACACATTAGGGTAATTTGTTTATGTTATTAGATGCAACGTCCCCATTATCTATACATGTGATGCCATCTTAGGTATTCCAGGTACCGGAACATCGTTACAACCACATTCTATCCATTTATCCTATCCCATCCATAAATCTCCCAACACCATAAGCGCATCCTAATACCCATGTCACAGAGCTATAGAAAATACATCCTACATATATTGTGCGTGTTGCTAAAGATGCGATGGACTTGCGGTAGTAAATTAGTTGAGTTAACCATCTCATCAGCCAACACAACGTACATCACAAGTACACGTTTGTTGGCTGACGCTGCAGAACAGCTGGTTTTAATTATACGTAAATTGTGTTAATGGGTAGACCTATCATGGTTGCAACCATCAACTACCATGGTCGATCGTGGTAATTTTGACCATGGTCGATCATGTTTTGTTAAATGGCACCATTTTCAATGACTATGGTTATTGACCACACTCAGTGATCATGGTCATTTGACCATGGTTGAACATTTAACAAAACATGATCGACCATAATCATATGACCATTATAGTTCATAGTCGACTACGGTGCATTTCGCCTGGGCACGAAACAGGTATTTGGGGCAACATGAAAAGACACACCAAGAATTTATAAGCCTTCCAAATGAAACCACCAGTGCTTATTGTGAGGCAATTGAAGCTTACCAGAATAGAACAGAAAGCAAACGTGCGGGACGACACTCCAGAAATAATCAAGCTACATGATTACAACTACAACGAGATTTGTCTATCGAGATAGAAGCTGGTCTCTACTCTACACGTTTGTGTCTATCAGGGGTGTCTGATTTATTAATTACCTTTATATATATATATATATTAATGACATAAAATTATATATATATATATATATGTATAAATTAATTACATTAACCTTTGCATAATATAGCACTTCCTTTTTAAAATTAAGACAGAAAGAGAGACAAGACAGAAACAGATAGATGGACAAACAGACACACAGACAGACAAAAACAAACAGATAGACAGAGACACAAATCTGTCTTATAATAAGAAGGTAATTGTTGCTGTATATCTGGCGACGTTTCGTGATAACTGACCATATGTGTGTGTGTGTGTGTGTGTGTGTGTGTGTGTGTGTGTATGTTTGTGTGTGTGTTTGTGTGTGTATATATACACACACACACACACACATATATATATATATATATATATATATATATATATATATATATATATATATATATATATATATATATATATATATATATATGGTCAGTTATCAAGAAACGTCGACAGAATCTGCTTTAGGGGGGTAAATTTAGAATTCAATATTTCACGATTTCCTTTTAGCCACTAATAAATAACATGTCAAGGTATACAGAAAATAATTTTGGGTAGCTTAATTAGTAAAATCGTCTCTTTGGCATTGCTTTGAAGTTGGGTTTCCGTGTTGCGCGATACCGAGCGTATGCACACACATAGTATATCTAATATATGTGTTATGGTATTTCATTTTTTCGCTAAGTGTTCTAGTTTATTTTGTTTGAGCATGAGACAGGTTTATGGTTCAAAATGGACAGAAGTGGCAATGTTTGTAAACATCATTTTGTTTTTATGCAATTTGGAAATTAAAACATATTTTCGGTACCCTGTAAAAAGAGTAAAGCGGTCATATAATTACTTGTCATTCTAAGGGGAACTGCTTGCATAGTATCACCGTAAATGCAGGTATAAAATGAACAATTACCTTTTCAACGGAATAAACCTTATGTGGATACTGTCTTCTGTAGTCTTCGTAATGATGTTTAAAATAGGTATACGCTCTGTATCGCTGAAAGGCATTCTTCATTAGTAGTTTCAAAATAGAAAATACTTGTTCTAAGGGGCATTTGTTTTATTCTGCTTGCTCTCAGCATGTTGCCCTGAGACAGTTACGTGCACTATTTTCCAGTCTTCACCATTTCTGAGGGAACGCAGTTCTCGTTTAACCCAGGCGTCGTCATTGTGGCAAGAAGTATATTTTAACCACGCAATTGTCACGTTAATTATTTTGTAATGTTCGAGATGATTAAACAGTCTTTCTTTCAGCTAATGGACGACGTCACGAACTGTTGGTCGTCTACTGTCGGTCGTCTAGTGACAAAAACAATATGTTTAGTATATACACTTAACTTTTTGTTGAGGGTGGTCTTGTACTGCACGGCTTTCATCGTGCATAGTTTATATTTGATTGGTCTTGTGCCATCCATGTCAGTCAGTTTCTCCCTTACGTTTTTGCCATTCATCGAGGTTAATTCAGATAAAGACTTTGGCAGTACTTTGGAGGCGGTTGTCTTCATGAACATTTTGGTGTGACGCTGGCACACGTGTCTCTGAGCTTGAAATTAGAGAATGAGAATGCACTAAATGTCATCTAAATATTGCTGAATTCAACGCATCACTTCCTGTGGATAGTTTGCATTGTGTCTGTCTTTGAGAAGGTTTCTCTTCCCCTGATTTGACCATTCTTTCTAGGTAACTCATTTCTGTTTTCTCATCTCCTCAGAAATTCCATTACCAACGTCTTCCGTGATTTGGCTATTCCCTTCATCATGTCTCTCCCCTTCTTCTGGTAATTGCAGCAGTACGTCATTTGTGAGATATATGATTTGCATATGCTCGGTCTCGTGTATGTGCTCGGTATCACCAGACGTATAAACGTCACAATGAATAGAAGAAAAAATGGCTGCATTTCTAATTTGTCGTTGTCACGTACCTTAAGTAATACCAGGTAAATGTGTGAAAAAAACGTCCACTCATAACTCTGACCAAAATCAGTACGTCTATGTATCGTCAAAAACTAACTGATGTCAAAATATGAGTCTATTATATTTCATTACAAGTTGTTATTTTCTAGGAAACCAATTT
This sequence comes from Oasisia sp. SBJ-2009, assembly GCA_964017155.1. NCBI lineage: Eukaryota > Metazoa > Annelida > Polychaeta > Sabellida > Siboglinidae > Oasisia > Oasisia sp. SBJ-2009. Next base: position 14,866,385 of record OZ024854.1, read on the forward strand.
AACCTACACATGTTTTATCTAAATGGAAGTAGCAACACATAGATTCAATTAGTATTTTTGTACTTTATTATTTAATGTTGCAAACGTTTTGTTGAAAATTTGCATATGCTCTGTATCGGCCAAACTATCCCACCGCACATACTGTTCCTGCGGTGCGCCCATTCATCAAACTGCTGACTTTTTTTAAGACTATGCCAAACTCACACTATTAAATGGGTAAAGAAACCACACACTTGTGATTATTGTTTAATGCATAATTTGTGTTAATATAATAGTAATACAGAAAAAAACTTCCAAAAATGGGTCAAAAATACAATATGCATTATTTGCCTATATCTTCCATAATTGTGCAGATACACGTAAATGTTGGGTCCCCATGTATTTTATATGTATGGTCAGTTATCACGAAACGTCGACAAAACATTTTTGTAATCTAACCCTTACAAAAACATACAGCATGTCATTGTAATGGTTGTCACGGCAACCGCCTCAGTGACAGGTACCATGGGAACCCAACTTTTACGTGTGTATCTTCAAAATTATGGAAGATAAAGGGAAATAAATGGTATATTTGACCCATTTTTGGAAGTTTTTTCTGTAGTACTATTATACTAACACGAATTATGCATTAACCAATAATCACAGGTGTGTGGTTTCTTTACACATTTAACGGTGTGTAGTTCGACATAGAGTCTTAAAAAAACAGTATATATGGTGGGGTAGTTTTGCCGATACCGAGCGTTTGCAAATTTTCAACAAAGCAAATGCAAGGGTAAATAATGTAGTACAAAAATATTAATTGTATCTGTATGTTGATACTTCCATTTAGATAACACCTGTATAGGTTAAATTGGCCTACCAATCTTTTAAAACTGTAATAAAATATAATCGACTCATATTTCGACATGGGGTAGTTTTTGACGATACCGAGCGAATGACATAGACTCACTGATTTTGGAAAGAGTTTTAAATATTAGTGAACGATTTTTCACATATTTGTCTGCTGTTACTCAAGGTATGTGACAATGATAAATTAGAAATGCAGCCATTTTTTCTTCTATTTGTTATGACGTTTATACGTGTCGTGATACCCAGCTTATACACGAGACCGAGCGTATGCAAATAAAATATCTACAAAATGACGTACTGCCCCCATTACCAGAAGAAAGGGAGAGACAGGAGGAAGACAATAGCCAAATCACGGAAGATTAGATGTTAGTAGCGGAATTTCTGAAGAGATCAGGAAACAGCAATGAGTTACTTTGAAAGAATGATCAAATCAGGGGAAGAGAAACCTTCTCACTGACAGACACTATGCAAAACATCAACAGGAAGTTAGCCTTGAATTCAGCGACAGTATGATATAATTTACTGTATTCTGCAGGGGGAGACCATCCAATGTCAAGCTCAGAGATACGTGTGCCTATGCCAGCGTCAATCCAACATGTGCATGACGGCGGATGCCACCAAAGTACTGCCAAAGTCCTTACTTGAATTAACCTCGATGAGTGACGAAACCATAACGGAAAAACTGAATGACGTGGACAGCACAAGCCCAATCAGATATAAACTGTGGATCAAGAAAGATGTGCAATACAAGACGAACCTCAGCACAAATTGAAGTGGTGGAGGACATTGACACATTCTCCTAAACAATGTTGAGAGAACTCCCAGAATTCAGAGTACATTGTAGCAGGGCCTTCACACAGTATGAGCAAATCAGACATATCAGAGGTAAGCTTAAGTTTATGACAGAGGCCACATGCAGTGAATGGCTTATTGGAGGCGCGCCCCATTGTGCCAGTGGACAACACTCTTGTGATGAGAGGCAGCTCATGTTACCATGGCTGTTGCCATGTAGGGCGGATATTTCACCCACACTGCGACCGGTGGAGAATTGTCCCTGTCGCTGTCATCCAGGATCAGTTGGGGGATGATCCACGTGAAGCTAGCTCCAGCAATGGCCGTCGTTATAATTTTAGACAATAGTTTAAAATGATCAGATGGTGTCAACTATCCAAGAGTAAAAACATGTTGGCTGTGTTGCACACATTGCTGAACAAAGGACATGTTCAGTTCATATCATGCTTTCGTAGAATATGAGTATAGTACTAGACAAGTTTAGTTTGTCGATGAGGTGATTGCCATGGTTATCACTTACTAATGCTGCAAATTACTGTAGCTGTAAGCACATTAGTAGAATAAGTTGCTTATTTGTTATTCTAATTAGCAGAATGTATTCGATGCCTACACATAATTAATTTGGTTAAGAGAGGAATTTCACGTGATCTCTGCCTGTATTTGAATCATTAAAAAGAATTAAAAAAATGGTGTGATGTCCAATAGTTACCACTGGACCACTGTATATACTAAAAATATTGTCTTTTGTCACTAGACGACCGACAGTAGACGACCAACAGTTTGTGATCGCGTCCAATAGCTGAAAGGAAGACTGTTTAATCATCCCGAACATTACAAAATAATTGATTTGACAATTACTCGGTTAAAATATATTTCTTGCCACAATGACGACGTCTGAGTTAAACGAGAACTGCTTTTCCTCAGAAATGGTGATGACTAAAAAATAGTGCACGTAACTGTCTCAGGGCAACATGCCAAGGCCAAGCAGAATAACACAAATGCCCCTTAGAACAAGTATTTTCTATTTTGAAAACACTAATGAAGAATGCCTTTCAGCGATACCGAGCATATACCTATTTTAAACGTCCTTATGAAGACTACAGAAGACAGTATCCGCATAAGATTTGTTCCATTGAAAAAGTAATTGTTCATTTTATACGTGCATTTACCGTGATACTATACAAGCAGTTTCCCATAGAATGACAAGTAATTATATGTCCGCTTTTCTGTTTTTACGGGGTACCGAAAATGTATTCTAATTTCCAAATTGCATAAAAACTAAATAATGTTTACAAACATTGCTACTTCTGTCCATTTCTAACCAAAACCTGTCACATTTTCAAACAAAATAAACTAAAACACTTAGCGAAAATATGAAATACCATAACATGTATATTAGATACACTATGTGCGTGCATACGCTCGGTATCGCGCAACACGGACACCCAACTTCAAAGGTGTGCCAAAGAGCTGATTTTACTAATTAAGCTACCCAAATGTATTTCCTATATATCTTGGCATGTTATTTATTAGTGGCTAAAAGGTAAGCGTGAAATATTGAATTCCAAATTTACCCCCCAAAAGCAGATTCTGGCGACGTTTCGTGATAACTGACCGTATATATACATATATGTATGCATATATGTATGCATATATACATATATGTATATATATATATATAAATATTATATATATATATATATATGTATAAATTAATGACATTAACCATTGCATATAGCATTTCCTTTTTAAAGTTAGGCCAGAGACAAGACAGGCAGGCAGGCAGGCAGGCAGGCAGGCAGGCAGGCAGGCAGGCAGGCAGGCAGGCAGGCAGGCAGGCAGGCAGGCAGGCAGGCAGGCAGGCAGGCAGGCAGGCAGGCAGGCCGGCCGGCCGGCCGGCCGGCCGGCCGGCCGGCCGACCGACCGACCGACCGACCGACCGACCGACCGACCGACCGACCGACCGACCGACCGACCGACCGACCGACACACCGACACACAGACACACAGACACACAGACAGACACACAGACAGACACACAGACAGACACACAGAAATACAGTCAGATAGACAGAGACAGAAACACAAATCTGTCTTATAATAAGAAGGTAATTGTTGTCTGTATGTTACCTTGTAGGAAACAATGTTGTCATGGTGTTTCAGTTTGGCGAGGGTGTCTATTTCTTTTTTCATCTTATCCCACTCACAGTATTCTACTGACAGTTCCTTAACTGCTACCTCCTGCCCATCTGGCATCAGTCCCACATAGACAGTTCCGAAACCCCTGAAAGAAGTATTGAAAATGTGCAATCTCATAATAGTGTTTAGGCTATTTTAACACTAACCTGATTTTCATGAGAGAAAAGAGTTCAATGAAATTGCATAAAGCAAGTGCTATAAAATATAAGTTATGATATCTTCAAAATGTATGAACGAATGGCTCTGTATCAAAGGCACATTAAAACTATTTTAATATCTTGAGAACTGCAGATGTTATGGCATTTTATCTACCACAATGTAACATGCAATCTAAGCCATCTGGGTATTCATCAACAAAATCACTGAAATTAGCTATCAGTAATAACCTTACATTATATTATCGTTCAAGGAAGGGGTTTATTGCAATAGAATGTTGCTACAGATGGACAATTGCATGGCATGTTTCATAAAAATATCAATTACATTTTAATATCGAGGAAATATGGATTTATGTCATGTCTCAAAATTAAATCTTTGTCATTCAGGCTTTTTACCAAAGAACAAACTCACTTAAATTTCTGGCTAAAAATATTATATACCCCCACTTAAGGTCCTTATTGCACTAGAATGTGTGTTGACATGCATCAATAGATATGGAAAATATGCATTGAAAAGCACACAATATTATCTGTGAAATAACGGTTTTTAATCCATTTCCTATTTCCGCCATGTTTTTCTATAAACAATAATGTACGGGTGGCCACCACAAAATCATTATAAAATATCTATCGACTGTCACAGGTGTGGGAAATTCATATATGATGTGGCAAACAAGTTATGTTTTATAACCATGACCACATCAATATTTTGAGAATGGTGGGTTTTATGGCACCTTTTCTGCTGCATATCAAAATAATATCCTTGATAATCAGGGTTTAAAAAATGGCTTATATTTCTGGCTAGCAACCTTGTGTATCGTCACTTTAATCCTCAGGTAATCGTCATTTTGTTGTCACTGAAACTTACAAAAAAGCTCAACGTGGGATTATGAAGAAAACAATAAATTATATACCGGTACATGTGAATCAAATGTAGGAATCATGTGTGACTTAAAGAAGGACTGAGACACTTAACAACAATTGCCGAAACATAAGAACATACCATAATCTAATATTTACATTACGTAGATAGGTAAGGAGCTAGTCAAACCAAATGCAGCTGTAATATGGTAACGCCCAGTGATCTATGACACCCAAGTTTGGAAATTGTTTAAAGAAAATATGTACTCATCAAATCTTAGTTACCAATCCCCTAAATTGTATGTTATTGTGTTATGGCAAAGGATGTTCGAGCATTTCAGCTCCCCTTAAACCGATGTCACAGCTTGGCGGATGCTGATTAGACCACTTTATATACATTGTTTATATATATCACATCCAACTATCCGGTCTTACGTAGAAAAGAAACTAAACTTGTTATAATCAACTGACTAATAAAGATAAAACGTAAATTGTGAAGTGTACAGTGTACACACATTCTAAAGGAATATTTACCCTTCACCAATCATAAATTCTTCGTCGACACAAAGAGCGACCTGCTGAAGAAGCCCAGGAACCAATTTCTCGCGACGTTTCCTTTGAAGCTGGTCTAGTTTGCCCAGTTGTTTGTTCCATTTCTTGCATGTTTTATGTCTCTGAAAGATGATGTGATAACAGATGAATAGCTATCATTATTTTCTACGAAGTAATATAATAAGTGTGTTCACTGTGAATTTGATGTTACAATGTAACGCTATATGGTACACACATTGCATGATAATTATTTATGGCCATAATGCTGCATGAGTAATACTATAATTACATAACATAATATTGATATAATTACATGAGGATATATATGAGGATATATATATATATATATATACATATATATATATATATATATATATATATATATATATGTATCACCACCATCATCATCGTCATCATTGTGCAGCCATAGTGTTCCGTGGTTTGGCAAAGTAATAATTATAGCTGATTTAATCAGAGGGAATGATTTAATTGCAGTGATCATCCTTCGGGAACTACATTTAGGCCTAATTGGCTGAGATAGGTTATCAAGGAATATCGGTTTCACCAAACAGTTCACTTTATTTTGCAGTGCAATTTTATAAGTTGTTTTTTTATTAGGACAGCAATCGTAGATACGTTAATTTTGGTTCATTAGTGTGTTTTCGTGCCACTGGCATTGCACCAGTTGGCTATTTCTTATCTATCCGGGCGGCATATGTGTCGTCATGTTGGAATCGGGATCCTTGCATTTGGCTTGTGGTGCAATCGATTTATTCGTTTCGGTTCAAGCTAAGTATCATAAAATCATAATAAATTCCTGCAATCGATCAACTTGTATAAGTAAATAATGCGTTTTCTTGTTCATATAAATTTGCCTGGCTGTGATCCTGTCATGGCCATAGTGATGATTGCACACCATGGTGTTTTGGGGTCACATCTCATTGTTTCTGCACTATCGTCACAGATTACATGACGTACGCATGTCCAATCTTCCTTGAGAGTGATAATCAGGATAACCTGCCAAAAGTGGCAACCGTGACTCTCTGAGTGTCAAACTATCGTATTTATATATCTGGTGGCTCATCTTACTTAATTGCTACAATGTTGGATTACATTATATTAGTGGGTTTATTGCTTTGCTTGACACGGTGCTTGGAGGTAGTGAATTCCACACTTTTCTTGTAGTTTGGAGGAAACTGTTTCCAAATATATTTGCAGAGTGCCATGGCCTTGTACTTGTCAGTACTGACTGTCATGTTTATGTGAGCATGGGCTGTTCCTGAAAAAGTCGTTTACTGCTCCGGGCTCTCTAGTCTAGTGGTGTGTCCTAACTCTTGTCTTTTCTAGGTTCTTTCTAAACCTTTCATATTTGTTGGCAGTGTAGACTAGTGTTGTGTCTGCTACAGACTTACTGCGGTGTGGATCCCATGATGCTGATGCATATTCTGGTATTGGACGGACTGTTGACTGGCCTACAAACTTACTCTGGGTTGCTCATTTGTTTAAGCAGACTATTTTGGAGGGGAGAGGTGTCTTTGTCTGATTTAATTGGTGATGATAATTGACAGTCATCTGCTAAACAACAGCAACCTTTTGCTGTGAGAATGTTGGGTAGGTCACTTTCTTGGGTTCATAGCTGCGTCATATTCGCTCTATGGAATATGCATTTATTTGAGGATAACTAAGCTACGATACCTTTTAATATCATATATTCACATATGAGGTATGAGCATATTGCGAGCTCATGACATGATATAAGTGATTCACCGTGCGAGGAGTTTTCTGCTGTGTTATGTCTGCAAAGTGCTGTTATGTATTGTTGTAGCATGCCTCCAATGAGGCATTCAGCCGAGGCAGACACAGGTTGCCCAGCATAGATGAGGGAGCTAACATCAGTGTGTGGATCTGGCGATCCACATTGCGACGGCTGCTGCCATATGTGTGGGATCTTCAAGTCTTCAAGTGTTATACTGCTTAAAAGTGATATTTCACTATCCTGCAGTTGTGGTTAAAATAATGTGCACTAAAATAATAAGTTAATAAAATAAATATGACAATAGATAAATCCAGTTAACTGTACATTAAAACGATGAATAAATTAATAAGATAAATATAATAAATATATAAAAATAATAAGTTAATAAAATATTAGAATAAATAGATCACTAAAATTAATAGTACATTAAAAAAGCAGGCAGTCCATGATTAACATTAAAACAATCTATTATAATGTCAATGTCTGAATGACTGGGATGGCGGCTCTCTGGAACACTTCTGCGGTAGATGCGGTGACAGCTTCCTCGGTAAGTGCGTTTCACAGTGGAATACAGCGTACGTAGAATGACTGCTGGTAGGGCGTGCAAGTGGCAGGTAGGGTTCGTAGTTTGTACTTGTGTTGGCGTCTGGTGCGCGCATCTGCTGTGGTGATGATGACAGGCAAGCTGATGTGCATTAGTCCGTGATGAATTTAAAAAAAACATAGTTGCATCTCTTATCCGTCTTCGTGTGTACAAGGAGTTCCACATCAGGTTAGTGCACATATCACTGACACTTGACGTTCTTCGGTAATCACAGGTGACAAACCGCGCAGCGGATCTTTGTACGCGCTCTATTGTCTGAATGCCTGTCTTTGTGTGAGGTGCCCAGGCGCATGTGGCAAACTCGAGTGTTGGTCGCATGAGTACCTCGTATGCTGTTTGTCTCATTTGCGGTGGCGCCGCGTGCAGTGTTCTTTTGAGTAAGCCAAGTGTCTTGCTGGCTTTGTTCTGGACTTTGTTGATATGTGGTTGCCACAATAATTTTGTGTTGATGGTAACGCCCAGGTAGTCCTGGTTGTCAGTCTGTGGTATTTGTTGGCTCCCCATGAAGTAGTTATAGGTTGATATGTTCCTCTTGGTAGTAACCGATAAGACGGCACACTTTGACACATTAAAATCCATCTGCCATGTCTTTGCCCATGAGAGAAGTTTGTTCAGGTCAGACGCAAGTGTGAAATGGTCAGCAGGAGTATGTATCTGCACTTGCTGCCGCGACAAGGCAGATGAAGAAAACCCACAAGATCAATGACTGCTGGACGTACAATGGCAAAATTGTGATAAAGACCTTGACCAACATAATCAAGGTCATCAACATGGAGGCGGAGATTGATAATCTTCGCAAAACGCTGAAACCCGGCCTCAGTGACTTTTGATCGGGATCATCCACATTGTCCGTAACATGAACGTTTACCAGAATCAATGTCTGTCATATGAATGTTTTATCTATATTATATATTTTTCTCTTCTGTTTTTATTATATATTTTGCAAGTACGTTATTAATTATGAAGCTGTGACATTCCTATGATGGTCTGTTAACATTAGGCTGACTGTACGTTATGTAAATTATTAATTATCGCTAGGCATTTTAATTTAAATAATGAAGTATGTTACCATTAGGCTGATTGTACTTTATGTTAATTATTAATTATCGCTAGGCATTTTAATCTAAATTACGAAGTAAATTATAGATATATGGTGCTATTCTTGTTCTAATGGTCACACACGTGATATTTAGAATTATACTACCTTAATATTTTGTGCTTTTCATTGAAATATTAGTTAAGGTGAACCAGTCAACTTAATTTGTTTTTTCATATCAACTAAATGTTATTTATGTTGATTGATATATTCTGGTATCTCTAAATTATCAAAGCGAAATATTTATGTTCGCTTCTTTATCAGTAAAATGCATTTATTTTTAAGCAGTGGCGTGTTAAAAAAAACATTTAAAAGGGCAATACCTCTCCCACGAAAAAATGTCATCTTGCATTTCATAATGCAAACGGATATCACATGATGTTCTTGACTTCATGTGACGTTGGCTTTTTTATGTTTATTTTTGTTTTGTCTTGAGACTACAATCCGTGTGATGTATGTCTCCACCTACTCATTGTGTTTAATACATTTTTATGTTATGAAAGTACGCAACACTGGAAGAATTAATCTGTTTATGCATTTGTATCACATGTTTTACTATTTGAATTGTTTCACAACTAGCAGATATTTACAGAACTGTTTGAAAAATGTTACAAGCAAATATATAAAATACGAACTGAACAAATGTTAGATTCTGATTACCAATGTCTACGACATTACGGAGGTATTCATAAAAATTGCCTAAATAAAGTTTTACATCATAGCGATGATGAAAACTTTGATAACGATAGTTTGCCAATAATGAAAACTTCATCGTACTACGACACCAACAACTTTAAATCATTGATAAATACAAAAACAAATAATTTTGGTGTATTGAGCACAAACATTCAATCTATTAATGTTAAATTAAACGAAATAGAAGTTTTCACACAAGAACTGCGGCTACTTAATTATGCTTTCAGTGTTATATGTATTGAGGAAAGCTGGCCAACTGAACAAGACGACTTATGTAACATTCAATTAGAAGTCTATACTTGCATCTCGTTGGGCAAGACTAGTAGTACAAAAGGAGGCTTAATTATGTATATTCAATCACAGTATAAATATAAGGTCCTGCAAGTAATAAAAAATGAAAATTGGGAGGGTCAGTTTATTGAAGTCACAGGGTGCGGCCTTATAAAACCTGTGATAATTGGTAACATATACAGACCTCCACGAGTCCTAAATTGTGACTACAAAAAATTTATTGATGAATTTGCATCAGTATTATCACATATTGATTTTTTAAAATCTGAAGTAATCATTGCAGGAGACTTTAATATAAACCTGCTTAAAATCAATGAAAAAGAATATTGTAGCGAATTTTACGACACCTTAACAGGATTTAGTTTCTTTCCCAAAATAACATTCCAACAAGATTTTCTTCCCTGAATGGCACTCTGATTGACAACTTGTTTTGCAAAATTAGTGAATTAATGCTAGAATCAACAGCAGGTATCCTTATCAAACAATTCTCAGATCACCACCCATATTTCATATTTATTGACAATGCTCCAGTCAAAAAATGTCCTCCCAAATTAATCAAAGTACATATACAGAATGAAATAGCTATGTGGAACTTTGCCTCTGAAATAACCAACTCAAATATAATGGAGAAATTAGACAAAAACAGTTTGTCTGATCCTAATAAAAATTATAAAATAAATACTGAGGTACTGGGAAAGGCAAACCGTAAACACATGCCATACAAATTAGTCAAGTTTAAGAAACATAAACATTCCCAATAGATAACAAATAGTATACTTAAATCTATAAAATACAGAGACAACCTGCATAATCAACTTAAACGTTTAAATCCAACATCTATCGAACATGTTATTAAAACGTCAAATTTTAAAACATATAATGGTATCCTTAAAAGTAGTATCAGAGCAGCCAAACTATCATATTATGAACAACTATTTAACTCATATAAAAATGATGCAAGGAAAACATGGAAAACCATTAACGAAATATTACATAGGTCAATTAAAAAAAGTTCATTACCTGAATATTTCAAGAACGGAGATAATAAAATAACTGATAATGTAGAAATTGCAAATTACTTTAATTCATTTTTTACAAACATAGGTAAGGATCTTGCAAACAAAATAAAAGACGATAGTAATAAAAATTATAGTTACTACTTAACAGGAAATTCTGAAAATCGATTCCAATTCCAAGAAATTAACGAAGAGTCCATACACAAAATAATTGAAAATTTTCCTGCTAAATCCAGTAGTGGCTGCGACGGTATTACATTAAAACAATTGAAATATTAAAAATATGTTCTTATAAACCCTATAACTATACTTATAAATCAAATATTAAACACTGGGATATTTCCAGATAAGATGAAAATTGCGAAAGTAATTCCTATCTATAAAAATGAGGATCAAACATCGTTCTGTAATTATAGACTGATATCTCTGCTACCAGTAATTTCAAAGGTCATTGAAAAAGTTATATATAATCAGATGTATTCGTTTTTTACTAAACACCAACTCTTTAATGATAACCAGTATGGCTTTAGATCCGGTCACTCAACAGAACACGCCATTCTGGAAGTTATCGACCGAACAATAGCCACCCTGGATTCCAACGAAACACCTATTAATATATGTTTAGTTTTTTCTCCTCCTCAAAATAGACGAAACCGTAATAGAAAGAGTTCAACATTTTAATCTTCTTGGGGTAACCTTGCAAAAAAACCTAGGCTGGGATGTTCATATAAAATATATTTCAATTAAATGTTCCAAATTGATAGGCATATTAAACAAATTAAAACGATTCTTGCCACTAAATATAAAAGTTACTTTATATAATGCACTAATGTTACCATACATCAATTATGGCCTAATGGTATGGGGTTTTAGCTGTAACAGAATAATCAAACTACAGAAAAAAGCAATTACAATAATATGTTTAACAAATTATAATGCACATACTGAGCCGTTGCTTAAGAAACTCAAGATTCTTAATGTTACATATATGCTGAAATTGCATGAATTGAAACTGTACTATAAGTATGTGCACACGACATTACCAGTATATTTGCAAAGCTTACCATTTATATTAAATAAACACGGATACATGACAATATTCATACAAATAGGGCTAAGCATGACTTTGCCAAGCGATGCATTAGGCACGATATCCCTTTACTAATAAACAATACTACATTTAACATTAAAAACAAAATTATAACGCACAGTTTACAAGGGTTTATTAGTTACGCAAAAGAGAATTTTCTACAAAATTACAAAACACTGTGCTTTTTACCAAACTGTTATATATGTGGACATTCATAACAAGCAACGCACTAATTTACAGTGATTCTTCCCTTTGTTATACCTCCGTAAATGTACATATACTAAATGTACATATGCAAAGTAGTGTTATTATAATCATTGGCTAATTTCCAAGTGAATTTTACAAATTTGTGTTGTTTTGTTAGTTGAGTTTTGTGACTTATGTTACCAGAAATGACATTCTTGTGTTTGCTGTATTATGCATATGTGTTTATTTGGAAGTGTTTAAAATAGTCAACTATATTTAATTGTTATGTAATTAATGGGGTGGCTGCCACGAGAGCGACCAAAATGGTCTTAATGACAGTCTCCTCGACCCCTTGTTATATTTTACCTACATTAATAATTCATAATCACATTTTATAATTACATTTCTATTATTTCTTATGCAATTACTTGGCAGTTTACTGCACAGCGGTACTAATGTAATATTATTTTATAACTTGAGTTGTAGGTCATTTGTATGAACATTGCTTTATGTATATTTTATTGGGTCAATAAACACTTCCGATTCCGATTCTGACGGTAAATAATACTGTCGTCAGCGAACAAGCGCATTTGCGAAGTCACTCCTTCCGCGATGTCGTTGATGTACATTAAAAACAACATAGGGCCCAGCACACTTCCTTGTGGGACTCCCGAGAGTACACCAGCTGACTGCGATGTTTGTCCGTTGACGACAACTTGTTGACTGCGAGAACACAGGAATGCACTGATCCATGTATTGGTCTTTCCGCCTATCCCATAGTAACGGATCTTATGCAGAAGTTTATCATGTGATACTTTGTCAAATGCGTTGCTGAAGTCCAGAAAGATGACATCTGTTTGCGTCTTTTGATTAATTGAATAAGCTAGTTTGTGTATGGTATCAACAAGTTGCGTCTCGCAAGATAAACCCTTTCGGAAGCCATGTTGATTTGGATGCAGTATATTGTTGTGATATAGATGACGACCAGTCTGGCTGCATACAATATGCTCCATAATTTTGCATGTTATGCATGTGAGTGACACTGGTCTGTAGTTTGATGGATTGGCCTTGTCACCTTTCTTATATATTGCAGATATTCGTGCTGTTAACCAGTCGGATGGGACAGTTCCTTCCTCATAGGATTGTTGAAAGATCACAGAAAGTACATCAGCAATCTCTTTGGCAGTCTCCTTCAGTATCCTTGCTGGTAGCTCATCTGGGCCAGTAGCTTTCGTTTGGTCAATGTTCTTTAGTAAAATTTCAATTCCGGGTTGTGTGAACTGTATGGTGTCCATCTCACGGTAGGGAGACAGTCCTTTGTCAGGCAAATGTTTACCATCATCACTGGTGAAGACTGACACAAACTGCGTGTTTAAACACTCTGCCTTAGCTTGGTTTGTAATGTGGAGGCCATTTGTATCAGAGAGTATAGGGATACCCACGTTTTCAGTTCTATTGAGTTTGACAAAGGACCAAAATTTCTTTTGGTTTCCTCTGTCAAGCAGGCTCGCTCCAATCACATTTCTGATGTAGTCATCATGAGCATATCTCAATAGTTTCTGTAACTGTTGCCGTTTTATACGGTAGGCTGACCAGTCTTCGTGCTTTTTTTACTTTCTTGCTTTGCGATACTGCCTGCCTTTCTTCCGAATTTCACACTTGATGTTCCGTGTGATCCAGGGCAGGTGTCGTTTAGTTTTGGACTTTGTGCATACACGGTTATGAGGCTATTGGTAGAAACTATCTGGTTACGATATCATCAGGAGGATTTGACCTCAGGTATCTAGGGGTTCCTGTATAAACCAATAACAGAGTATCTTACTTGAAATCTGCTTTTGTTATCACCCGTTGCCCTGCTTGTCGTCTGTGTAATTGGCATGCTGTAGCCGGACAGCACCTATAACGACGAGAAAAGTAACAAATCACCATTGATATAACACTGCGAGCGAATTCAAATAACATTCCACTGCACGAGCCTGACAAAGAGGTTGTTGATATTTAATTTAATAATTATTATCATAAATACATTTACTGTTTACATATGAAAGCGTTATCATAGGTTGTTCAAATTGTAAACGCCAAATTTTCATTCTGGGCATTAGGACATTTCCGCACATTGCAAGGCAAATTGGCATACCTAATTAATGACAATAAAACATAGTTTGTTGCTTCATAAATTTAAACTAAACAAAATTCTTATGATTATCAATATTAAGGATTGGATATCGCACCATATATGCTTTGTCTTGCATATGTGTTATAAAAAGTGACCACCTACACATGTGTGAACAAACAATTTGGTTGCATTATGTTACATCAGGTCAAGCATAATTACTGAAATTTTGTATGGTAAATTACATATAACTTGAAACATCGAAGATAGCAATAAATAATGGCATGGCGGTACCTAATGATGACAGTTTCTTGCAGACTGCGCTGACCAATAAGCATGTAATTGTTCCAAACACTCGGAATATTTGACATGTGTATTGACAGCGGTCAAAGGCTGTCGGCTTAGCGGTCTGCTTAGTCAATGCTGCTAATGGGATGATAGGCCCATTCAAAATTGAAGACAACCTCTTCATGTTGATTCCCCAGTGGCCCGTCCGAGATGTGTTATATCAAATGCTGACGAAGCAAAATGTCGAATACGTGATTGCCTTAATTGCCAACAATATGGCAGCAGGCTTAAATAGAATCCGGGTTGAGGTATCTAAATATGTGGATATACATTGACTGGAAATATGCTTGACATTTCACGGCTTTGAATCAAATGCGATGGTCATTGAAGAGATGATTGCTGAATCCGCTGGCATTATAAATTTGCAACATAGCCATACATTTTTGTTGCAGTGCTTAAAGTATCCATTTAGGATATCATCAAAGGTATTTACATCTGACAAGGCACTATGATAGAGCATTTTTTAACCTGGACCACTTCAAAGCGAAGATAAAGGTAACGCAGCTGTGTGATCAACATATTTGTATCCTGATGACGTACTGCATTGAGCCAGCATGCAGACACTTAAGACCACACCTTTGAAGCAGCTGCTCATATGGACCTGCCATGTTATAAGTATGGAAAATCAACAAACGCACGCTTATAAGATGAGCTATGATATTGGAAATGAAACACGAGAAGGACACGTTTACGCTACACCGATTGTATATAAAGATGGGTAGACAACTCTGATCTAGCCAAAACAGCACATTATTGCCATGCTCACAAACCAGCAGTCAATGTCGAAGCAGCAACAGTAGCGAAGCTGAGAGAAGACAAAAGCATCGCCATGAACGAGTGTTCATACCAGCTGCCTCATCAGGACAGATGATAGTGTTTGTGTACCCACACTGTGGTCCAGTTGTCATTTATTCTATACAATAAATCACTCACCTCATCTGTTGGAGATGCTGCACCCAGAGGTGGGGGCACCTGGAATCCACATGACAGATTACTTACAAAGAAATATACTCGTAATTATAATGCATTATATAAATTGAAAGTAACCAAGCTTTATGATTACATTAGCCAATAAAATCATGTTATCGTAACGTAACTTAATGAAGTTATATAGCATACTCTGTGAAACCTTTTCAATTTAACATGTTACTGACTAATATGAAACAGATGCTCTCAAATGGTGAATGAATAATATTATATTATAATAACACAATTGATATAGTATTATTTCATTACTTGTTTCAACTTCATATTTCATTAATTATTTCACATAACTTGTTAGGTTCCATCCATGAGAGGGCGCTCGCTGCAATTACAAAAATGGCGAGGGCCCAAATGACACAGCTCCATACATTCACAAATGCCGCTTAAAGCAATTATTAGCAAACTGTGCAAACAGTTCTCCCAATATCTAATAAAAATATATTTCGTTTTTGTTTGTTACCTCTGTTGTAGCTACACTTTTTACTCCTGATTTTAATAGTTATATTAATGCCCGGTCGGATAGTCAAGAACACTCCTGAAAGATTTGCTCAACCTGTTTTCTTTCCACTGTAGTCATCATATCAATGGGCACACAGATATAATTCAAACAGCTATAGTTACTAATTTTATATATTCACATACCACACTCTTGACCCATTCTTGCGCATACATCGCTCTTTGATTGCGAACAGTCTGAAGTCAAAATCACACACAAGATGTAGTTTGTGTCACTAGTTAGTTGCAACATTGTACTGGCATTCTAGAAATACTGTTTACAGAGGTTATGCAATCACCACAATGGGGCTGAGGTGGCCATTTTATTGTGTCAATCTGGTATGAAAGGGTCATAGACTTATTTTTATTGAATTAATTAAATGGCAATATTTACACAAACACAACTGCTGTTATTACAACTGACCCATAATGAAAGGACTGCATTTTTCAACATACTTTTTAGACATTTTGTTCGTTTTTTTCTCTTAGTGTGTAATGTAAGTTTTTTAGATAATGTCAGTGTGGGTGTATGTTGCTACCCTGTCTTCACCACAACTTAATCAGAAACGCTAACTGGAGTTTGTAGTTTTACGTACGCAAAAATAAGTTGCAACAAATCAAACACTATTTAGATAGTAGCATAACATCAGTAATTCAGTATACAGTTTGTATGTTGTGCAGCATTATGAACTTGTGTATAACTAAATTATGCTAACTAACCGAGGAAGATACATATTACATCTAATAGCGTCTTGTTTATGTATACCATCCTACATAAATATATCTATGTTTTATATTTATATTTTTAAATGTTTACTGAAAATTATATATATATATATATATATATATTGAAAATTGGGATCACTGTGGTGTAATCCCTACTGCCTTGTATTAGTGTTCAAGCTCAGTTGCTCAGATTTACATTAGTGATGTCCAGATAAAACCATATCTATGCTAATGGTATATATCAATTATATCTTAGGGGGCGCTTCCACAATTGTGTGCACTTAAACGTCACCTAACATCAACTTATTTACATTGAAATAGAGCAACCGTACTGCTGCCATAATTATGAACTTAAAATAGACAAAATTTCAAATGTTCAAACATGTGAATTAGGTACTAAAACAAACTTGGCCTCTATATTAAAAAGTTATATTGTGTCGGTGTGTCCAGAAATAGAATGCGCGCTCAAAATGCTATCGGATGGCAGGCATAATTATTGCAGGGTTATGCTTTCGTTTTTTTAATAATAACATGCACATGTAAAAACCTACAATTTACATAGAATGAACCGGGTAGGTGGCATATTATTTTTATAGTAATAGAGAAAAAACATAAAATTACGCGGCAGGAACTCTACACACACAATCTAAGTGTTGACTTATTTAACATCCAAATGCTCCAACCCCTTGAAATGAATTTTTGAAAAGTCCGAATATACGAACCATCCCAATGGACTTGCTAGATGACATGCACATTGTCTGCCAGATATATGGAAATGTGGGTTCACCAACAAATAAACAAACAAACAAACAAACAAACAAACAAACAAACAAACAAACAAACAAACAAACATATATACATGCATACATACATGCATGCATATATATATATATATATATACATATATATATATATATATATATATATATATATATATAAACACACATACATACATACACACATAAATATTAATGTTTCTGAAGACGTACCTTAGGTTGCACATGACTGTATTCTGGCATCGGTGTCTGAAATCAAAACGCCAAGATATTACATTACTTAATTTATGCATATTCTATAACATTTAGATGTGGACTGATTCGCTGTATTTCTGTTTTTGATATAGTTATTCGTCATTTATTAAATAAGCTTTTTGAAAATGTGTCGATAAGCTATTTACAGTGATGTTATACAACCGGAGAATGTTGTCATTTTTAAATTAATTTGGCCGAGCTCTACCACTCACTCTCCAAACTTCAACCTATTGTTTGTTTGTCATCTATGAGGTGAAGTAGTAACAGAAAACATGTGTAGGCATTCGGTCACTATCATGTTGAGCATGTATGCCACTGCATCAAAATTTTCATTTAAATGCACAACATCTCAAACAGATGGTTGTGTACTTTATTGTTCTTCAAATCCAACACCTACAAGTAGTTCACATTCATTGGGTTGGTGTGTTTTCTTGTTCCATCATGTAATAGCTGTGAATGTTGTCCAGAAAGAATACAGTGGACAGTCGGTTACCAGTGGGCATCTTTACAAGGCGCAATATGGTAAGCTTAACGTATGTTGCAGTGGTTCCAATAATTTTTTTGAGAGTAACTTCGTGAAGTTTGAGACGATGATCAGTTAAACATAAAATACATCAATGATTTGTTTCACTCAGTTCAGCGATAACAAAGAATGTTACGGCGAAAAATAAAAGACAGGCATATACTCCGGGTCAGTAATCCGTATTCACATAAATAGGCTAACAGAAGATCCCAATGTTTTGGATATCATCCAGAATAGAATATGACACATCTATATTAGAATGATATCACGATCAGTGCAAGTTCATCAAGGGACGGCGAAGTAATCCACGAACTCTAATTTGCACGCTATCAGGTAAGTTGCAGTTTTAGCATGCAAACCCGGAATTTCTTTTTGGAATTGCTGATAAGTTGTTTCACAATGGAAAGCATCCGGTTTTCCGATGGTACGATCATAGAACAGCTAATATAAAATGGCTTCTAATGTGCATATGTTTTCATCTGCTAGTTCCATATCTCCTTGGAGCTGTCAAGAACTACAAACCGATATGTCTGGTATCAAATGTCTATAAAATACTCACGAACGTACTATTGAAAAGGGTAGAGAACACAGTCGATAAAACCATCCAGGTGAGCAAGCAGGATTCAGAACCAGCTATACAACAACAGACCACATCGTAAACCAGTTGAAGGTGGAGTGCCGTGAATGTAATTTCCAGCTAGGCATTGCATTCGTCGACGAGAAAGATTTCAACGCAGTGCAACCTCGACATTACTGACCTCGCTAGATAAACAGGGGATAGAAGATGTATATGTCGAATTCCTGAAAGACATCTACACCAACAGGTTGATGAAAGCCCACCTACACTGTGAAAAGAACAAGATCAAAACACCAGGAGAGGAATATGACAGGGAGACATCATGACGCCCAAGCTGTGTACGACAACACTAATAAACCACATGAACTACAACAAATGCTATAGAAACTAGCTGATGAAAGTGAAAATAGGGTCTGACGTTGAACAGGTCAAAGACAAAGATGATGGTAGAAAACCAAACACCAATATATGTTAACTCAATATTTTTAGAATTAAAATATGTATTTACAAGTAAGATACTTACCTGGCTCCGTCGCTTCACAAGGTGCAATAGACTTGGCTGCGCCCAAGTTGCTCAGCACAATTAATAAAATGACAAAATTACCTATCCCTACAGCTCCCACCACCCTATCCAATCGCTGAGTCTCTTCTCTTTGCACTTGGCAAAAAGGCTCGTACTGTGATACGTAATCTCCCTATAGCGGGGAAGGAGGGAGAGTGATATGGTGAAGCGATGGAGCCAGGTGAATATGCTACTTGTAAATACATATTTGTAGTGACCACAGAATGATAATTAACTACCATTAAAACATGAAAAGCATGAGAAAGTACCACCTCGAAGCCCCCTTGCTAAGTTGTATACTTAATGTTTTATAGTAAAAAGAATACCCACAGCATGGAAGAATGCATATATTGGGGCAATCTTCAAGGAGGGAAATCAACAAATATATCAAGAACAAGAGACCACTATTTCTGTTATCAAATGTCTATAAAGTACTCACACAAAAACTAACGAAAAGACTACAGACGAGAGCAAGCTGGATTCAGAAGCAGGGACCTAAAGACAGATAACACCCACATCATAAACCAACTGTGGGATAAATACAGACAATATGCATCGCATTTGTCGACTCAGCACAAACTCGAGCGATACTGACTTCACTTCAGGAACCGGGGATAGATGACATGTACGTCGAACTCATGAAAGCACAATTCAGCATTGTCCTTGTACCGTCCTCATGTATGCTTGAACTCTCTTGGAGTCTTTCGAATCTTATAAAAATGTTTTAGTTACCATTTAGTGTTTACATGTTTTGTCGTTTTTAATACGCTTATATGTTATTTATTTTGTTATCGATATAGGAACCTGACATCGAAACAATGTCAAAAACGTGTATTTGAAAGTTGTATCAACATCAAGTGTCAACGTTGGTCCGACGTCGAGTGACGATTAGTTTCGATGTCAGCTTGGGCAAAATGAGGCTGTAAAACCACACAGTGGGTCCCCCTATCATTGTTACTGAGATATCCAAGCTAAACGCAAAGGCGATACTACTTGCTACCAATCACACTGCAGGAGTTGTCAGAAAGGGGCAGATTCCAACATTAGACTGCCTTCAGGACACCTGCTCTTGATTTGTGCTCAGGATTTACTCCCCTAGCCTATCTTTCGAAAACATGTAGCTACTAGATAGCAGGACCGGAGTTCACCTTCTCTTAGATAAACTATCATCCAATGTTAACGAGTTTCAGCTACCCGGGTTTGGAATCAGATATTTCCATCTCTTAGATGAACTGTCTTCCAGGACAGACGAGCTTCATCTACCTGGATTTAAATCAGTTTTCTATGTTCCTGTGGTACATCAGTTCACAATATTCTATATTATTAGTTCACAATATTCTATATTATTAATGTGCAACTCCCGGAGAAGGACTCCCGTGTCCACCATCCAGGGTACGCCAGCTATACCCACAGTGCGAGAACATTCATTTCAGGGAGTACTTGTGTGGACATATATATAAATATATATATATCCAGATATATAATAGTATTATAGTGTTAGTCATAGTAAACATAAACCAAACTAGTTTAGGGGTTGTTTTAAGAGCAATGTTCTTTCGGAAGCTGTACATCCGGGTTATTTCTCTTCTCTCTCTCCCTCTGTCTATGTATATATATATATATATATATACATATATATATATATATATATATATATATATATATATATATGTATATATATAATATATATATATATATAATTTGTGTGTTATTATCTATGCTACATATCTGAATATATCAAATACTTACAAATTCCAGTCTTGGGTGCAGAATCTGTAAGACAAATGTTAACTATTACTCAATACTTGATTTGTAAATTGCTGACTTAATTACCAAGAGTGATGTTTTGGCTTGTACCTTTCTTTGCTTTCATACAACAACCTTAGTGTGCCTATGGTAGCCTTACTGTTCCTGATAATAACTTTGATAATCGTAAAAACATTTTCTGCAACTATACCAGTGAAAATCATAATTACAATTTTCACAACACTATTCATACATATTTATATAGGCATTTTGTATTTCACTAATGGGGGATGCAGCCACTCATAATTGTTTATCATGTGTACCTTGCCTGCTTGAATGATTATCAGGAGTGTAATGCAACAAGGTCCAACAAAACACATACCAAAGGTTCCAACATCACCCACCCCTTGATGTTCAAAAAAATTTGCTCATTCAGATTCAACACTTTCTGAAACAAAATAAACTGGACGGGCGCTAGAGATGCATATGACTGTGTGCGGATGTTCACATGCATAAAATACTACAGGATGTGCGAGAAGCATACACATGCCTGTACTCATCGGGGTGTGTATAGGTATTGAGTACGTAACCGCTGTTGTACTCAAGTACATTTCAGGGAGTGTGTGTACAGGTATTTTGCTACCTTTGCAAGAAATAAATTACAGCACTGTTATTCAGCAACAGTTACTACATGACTACAATTTCTCTCTCACACAATGATAAATAGCAAACATGAGTACTTTCAATTACATTTTATCATGAAAATTAACCATGATCACTGTCAAAGACAACGTGTAAGACCTAAATGGTATAATGTAGTGCTGACTAAAGCACATGTAATTATATGATGAAATCTATATTTTTAGAATTTCAAATATGTATTTACAAGTGACATACGTACCTGGCTCCGTTGCTTCACAAGGTGCAATCGACTTGGCCATGCGCAAGTTGCTCGCCACAATTAATAAAATGAAACAATGACCTATCCCTACAGCTCCCAACACCCTATCTAATCACTGAGTCTCTACTCTTTGCACTTGGCAAAAAGGCTCATACTGTGATATGTAATCTCCCTACAGCAGGGAAAGAGGGAGGGTGATATGGTGAAGCGACGGAGCCAGGTAAGTATGTTACTTGTAAATACATATTTTAATTCTAAAACATATAGAACTTACTGCCTAACATAGACTTGGCCTCGTTCCATCGCTTCACAAGATGCAGATTCTATGTGAATGGATGGTGGGATATAGACAATGTTACATGCAGTGATTTTATGATGGGTGCAGAATTCATTCTGTAGCCTTTACCCCTCCTAGTTGGATGAGATCGGCAGAATAGAGAGATAGGTCCTTGAGATAAAAGTCGTTGAAGGTGTTATGACAGCGCCAGGTACCAGCTCGCAGAATCTGTTCATGGAGGCCTGTCTGTGGAATGCGAGCGATGCAGCCATGGATCTTACCTGTTGTGCCTTAACCTTGTGGGACTTGAGGAAACGTGTAGGGGATATTGTGTAACACTCCAGAATCGTTTTCCGGATCCACCCGGAGATTGTGGATGGTACAATATCTCGTTTATGCCCTGGTCTGAACAACACAAAGAGGAGGCGCTTGTGTTCACTCCACAGCATAGACCTTTCGAGGTCAAATCTTAGTGCCCGTACTTGACACAGGAATCTGTCTTCAGCCATGTCATGGCAGTCCCCAGGCGAAATGATGGTCGGTCGACATGGTCAATGGATAAATACGGAGCTGCGCGAAGGCAAGACTTAAACAATGGCGGCGCCAAGTAAGAAGGGAAGAAACTCAGTGATTGGATAGGGTGGTGGGAGCTGTGGGGATATGTAATTTTTTCATTTTATTAATTGTGGCGAGCAATTTGGGCGCGGCAAAGTCTACTGCACCTTGTGAAGCGACGGAGCCAGGCTAAGTCTATGTTAGGCAGTAAATTCTTATATTCCAAGTGCTGAGCAGGACATACCACGTTATTATCCAAGGAATTCACAGTGTTTCCTTCATCATCACGTTGACCTTCCGGATAACGCATCTACCATTTGATGGCACAAGAATGACATAAAATGTAACAATTATTTTGAATGAAAGTATCGTGTAACGAATACAAAGCCAAACTTAAGTTTCTGAAAAAGTGAATATGGTTGATAAAATACTTGATATACACAACAAAGTGTTTTCCATCACATCTAATCTCAATATTTTGCTTCATTACAACTTCTTTCTTGCTATGTCTTTCTCAGTGAGATTTATGTTTCCAATTACCCAATTGACCCGGATCAATACAGCCAACCATATTTTTCTTACGCTATGACTAGGAAATGAATAATTCTTTACCATGCACCCTTAATAAATCCAAGCAAGCAAAAACAAAATGTTATTAACACAACCCACTTAGTCAACTATTCAACTCATGTTTATTGTGTAGGCATGATATAGTAATTGCCACTGGAGACAAACTTGTATTCTTCAAAAAAAAAAAAAAAATTAATGAAACTGGTAACCATACCCGTTGCATAGACCTAATCTTAACCCAAAGAAACCATTTTACTTAATCATAACTTTCTTAACGCAACTTTGCACAGTTAAGTTGTTAAGTGAGAGAAATTAACCGAATATTGCATACTGATAATTCACAAATAGATGTCATTTGAAATTCGTAAATATACAAGTTTTCAATAGACTTACCTGATGCGGAAACTGTGGCGCATTTGGGTTGATCTCATTTGGGCTGTTCGGGATCACGTTCATGTATGTATTGTCTGTTTGCTGTCCATCGTTTCTGTCTGTGTGCTACGAATTACCCAACCAAAATTAATATCATGCTTACAAATATTATTTGAGTTATTATTGAATAATAAATAAATTAATTAATAATTCACCTAGTGCCGTAAAGATAACTTGTTTATGATTAAGTGTTGCTCATCATACGCTAACCTATGTTACAACTTGTGGACATGCGAAACCATCACAAACATTTTCCAACAAAGTGCGTCAAGAGTAGCCAAAGAAGTCAAGCCACTAAAATCAAGGATATCGTCACCAACACGAGTTCTGATGATGAAACGACGAGAAATAGTGGGAAACAGTGACGAAAAACCACGACTAGAGAACGCAAAAATATGCAAGACCATCAAAAAGAAAGCAAGAGAGGACATCAGGAAATACAACCAAGAGATCATACAAGAAATGATCATGACATCAAAGAGCCTGAAGAAAGTACGAAAAACCCAGAAGCTAGGCCAATCACACTCCTAGGTAAGCAGGATAGAGAAATCGGTGATCAAGATCAGATCATAGAATGGATACAGGAATTCTATGCCGAGTTATACGAAAACAGAGTACCATAATCCACTCTGACCCAAACAATGTACCAGAGATAACATCATGGGAGGTGCAAGCAGCACTACGAGATATGAAGATTGGGAGAGCAACAGGCAATGATCATATAAACACCGAGACATTGAAAGCAGGAGAACATACCATCTCGAAGACACTTGCTAAGCTGTACACTAAATGCTTATCAGAACAATGAATACCCACAACATGGGAGAACGCTAAGATGGTGATAATCTTCAAGAAGGGAAGTAAGAAAGACCTAAAGAATTACAGACCAATAAGTCTACTATCAAATATCTATAAAGTACTCACGAAAGTACTAACAAAAAGGCTAGAGAAGACACTCAACGAAAACCAGCCACAAGGGCATCCTATATTCAGAAGCAGACACTCAATGACAGACCACATCCACGTCATAAACCAACTAAAGGAGAAGTGGAGAGAATATACCATCCCACACTGCACCGCATTCATCAACTACAACAAAGCCTTTGACTCAGTGCAAAACTCAAGTAGTACTGATCTCGTTTCAAAAACAGGGGATAGAAGATGTGTACATCGAACCCCTGAAGGATATCAACAACAAGAGCTCGATGACAGTCCACCTACACAAAGAAAGCAACAAGATCATCTTTAGGAGAGGAGTACGGCTGGGTGATCCCATAACGCCCAAGCTGTTAATGGCAACACTCAAAAGCTTATTCCGACGACTGACTTAAGAAACCAGAGGCTTGAATATAGACGACGAATATCTTGGTCATTTTCACTTTGCCGACGACATACTCATATGCGCCAATACATCACATGAGCTACAACAAATACTACAGGAATTACCTGATGAAAGTGAAAATCAGGGTCTGAAGATGAACAAGTCAAAGGAAAAGGTGATGATGGAAAACCACACACCAATATATGTCAACAACACCCAGATCGAGAACGTTCAAAGCTACATCTACCTGGGACAGAGATACAGCACCAGAGACAAAAACCAAGATAAGGAAATTCAAAATAGAATCACGGCCGGGTGGACAGCATTTGTCCTGCACCGCAACTTCTTCAAGGCTAACCCTGGGATATACTTGAAGAGACAAGTCTACAACTTGTGTGTACATCCAATAATGACATATGGCGCAGAAACATGGGCACTCACCACCCAAGCAAAGAACAAGCTAGCAGCTGCGCAAACATAGATGAAAAGGAGTAAGCTAAACATCACATACCAGGACAGCAAAACAAACATCTGTATAAGAGAAAAGACAATGGTCACAGACGTGAAGGCCAGTGAGACGGTGGAGAAATAAACAAGATGACTTCTGGAAGGGTACCATCTGGCAGAGGTTAGCACAAGATAGGCAGATGTAGAAGCAGCATGCTGAGACCTACGCCCAACCATGGGACAATATGGCTGCACAATGATGATATATATATATATATATATATATATATATATATATATATATATATATATATATATATATATATATATATATAATATGTATGTATATATATATATATATATATATATATATATATATATATATATGTGTGTGTGTGTGTGTGTGTGTGAGTGTGAGTGAGTTTGTGTGGAAGGTACGCAGGTATTGTAATACCTCAGGAAGTTTGATGCCCCTGCCATGCAGAGTTGTAAACCACTGCCTTGTGGTACAGGTTCTTGACAGACCAAAGGTTAAGGGAGCAAACCCTAACCAGAAAACCACGTCACTGTGGCAGCATCATCTCCCAACATCTTTCGACCAGTCACTCAGGACAAATAGTTTGCACTTGTCTTAACATGTTCTTGCCGGTGTGAGACCTCTATTTGCTTCCGGAGGGAGAGCTGAGATTTTTTGTTAGCAGCTTCCGTGAAATGTATAACTGCATGAAACATGATACCGGATCGGCCATCACCCGGGTTACAAGGACTGCACTGGTCGACCTTATATTCCGTAGACAGGTAGGAAGAAGACAACTACTGACAATTGCACAATGGAACGTCAGGACTCTCCAACCAGAAGGACGTATGGCCAGTAAGTGACATAATCATGACAATGAGACTACCTCTGAGCAAGGACAACTTTGCTACAATCATCAGCGTGTATGCTCCAACAATGAAAACAAGGAGGCCCTCTCCAACCCGCTGCCAAGTGTGCTCAGTGGCATCCCTCGTACAGATAAGCTACTGCTGATAGGAGACTTCAATGCGAGGATAGGAAGAGATAATGACAAGTGGTCCTTGGTCATGAGCAAACATGGTATTGGGAAATGCATTACTGCAATGGCGAGCTTCTACTGACTATGTGATCTGAGTTCGAACTGATAGTCACAAACACCATGTTCAAGCATAAGGATGAATGCAAGACCACTTGGATGCATCCTCATTCCGGACACTGGTATATGACCGATTTCATCATCACGAGGTGTCGGGATGAGATGGACATCCACAGTACCCGAGCAGGACAGTGCTCTCGCCAAATGGGAGGAGAAGACAATGAGGCTACATCAATACCAGACGAGGAATGAGCAGCTCTGCAGCGGGTCGTATACCACACAGCCAAGACATATCTTGGCAAGCCAGACAGAAAACACGAGGACTGGTTCAACCCCAACCACCAGGAGCTAGACTCTTATGATCAGAAGAGACCAAGCCCACCAGAGAGTGTTGCAAACCAGGAGATCCACCACAGCGGCATACAAAGATGTCTGCAGACTGCTACAAAAACGCACCCGTGTCCTGAAGTCAGACTGGTGGGAAGGAAGACAATGGAGATGTAGGGAGCTGCTGACAGAAACAACCTGAAGGGTTTCTACAATGGACTGAAGAAAGTGTGGGGACCCAAGAAGAAGGGACCTGTTCACCTGAAATCAACAGATGGAATGGAGACCTTCTCTGACAGCAAGAGAGTTGTGGCAAGATGAAGTGAACACTTCCAGAAGCTACTCAACGTCCCTGGCAACATAGATCATGAAACTATGGACAACATCCCAAAGCGCATTACCAAAACAAGCCACGATGAGATTCCAACCATGGATTAGATGGCTAGAACAATCACAGGCGTGAAAGATGGAAAAGCACCAGGGGGAGATGGAATTCCTGCTGAAGTGTGGAAGCATGGTAGAGACAATCTGTTCAGCAGACTGCACCAACTAATCACCAATGCCTGGGAGGTGTGTTTTGCATCACAAGCAAGGAAGGATGCCAGCATTATAACCATCTATAAGAAAGGTGACCGAACAGACTGTGGGAACTATAGAGGAATCGCTCTTCTTTCCATAGCAGGCAAGATCTTCACCAGGATCATCCTCAACAGATTACCTCCCCCTTTATGAAATTCCATTTTGTCCAATAGGGAACGTTTGCATACGTCTTTTGCATAACCAAAACCATTGTAGATTTAAAAAAGAACTAGTGGG
Organism: Oasisia sp. SBJ-2009; assembly: GCA_964017155.1. Classification (NCBI taxonomy): domain Eukaryota; kingdom Metazoa; phylum Annelida; class Polychaeta; order Sabellida; family Siboglinidae; genus Oasisia; species Oasisia sp. SBJ-2009. The sequence continues at coordinate 14,894,394 of OZ024854.1, forward strand.
TTTCATTATCAACACATTGACTTTTCAATAAACAATGAAGTGGTTCAATACGATTTACAGTCTTATAGCTACAGCTCACCATGCAGATATGATTCAATAGATTGGAAGAATGGACATAAACTAAAGGTCAATGTGGCTTCATCATTACCAATCACTACTTAACTCTGTACCCGAGTCTACTGTTCACATTCATAAGATTGATATGTATTGTAGCAATTTTCAACTTAGCGACAATATGGTTGTTAAAGTTAAAGAATTACAAGAATTAATAATTGCTATGCCTGTTGGTAAAGCCTCTGGCTACGACCATATCAGTAATGAACGTTTTAAGTATGCTAACGAAAAACTACATATTCTTATGACTTTGTTTTATAGTAGTCTGTTAATACATGGTTTTGTACCTGACACTATGATGACAACAATCATAGCTCCTATCATTAAAAATAAATCTGGTGATTTGTCAGACAATAATAACTATAGGCCCATTGCCCTTGCCACAGTAGCTAGCAAACTATTTGAATCATTAATATTATCCAGGGCTATCCCATTTCTCATTACATGTGACAATCAATTTGGATTTAAAAAGCATCACTCTACTGAGATGCTCATATTTCTGTTAAAAGAACTTTTTCGAAACTATAATGCTAATGGGTCTTCTATGTATGTTACTATGTTGGATGCCTCCAAAGCCTTCGACAAAGTTAACCACAGCAAGCTATTTGGTAAATTAATTGATCGTGGCTGTCCAGCTTTTATTGTACGCATTCCATACAACTGGTACGGTACCCAACAATTTACCATCAGATGGTGTCAGGGATTTTGTAGCTTTTTTACTGTTTCCAATGGTGCTAAACAGGGTGAAATCCTTTCCCCCCATCTTTTCAATGTGTACATGGACGACTTAAGTGTTAATCTAAACAAATTGCATATTGGTTGTCTTTATGCTGGCACCTTAATCAACCACTTGATGTATGCTGATGACCTCTGTATTTTTTCTCCCAGTGTTGCTGGTTTGAGAAAACTTACTGATTGTTGTGCCAAGTATGGCGAATTGTTTAATATTACTTATAATGCCAAGAAGTCCTTTTGTATGGTTATTGACAACAAACCCCAGGATAGGAAAAATGTTCATTGTATCCATCTTGATAACCATCCATTACCTTATACTACGAAATGTAAATATCTTGGTCATATAATCAACAATAACCTAACTGATGATGACGACATTGCCAGACAAAAAAGATGCCTTTATGCCCAAGCCAATGTATTAGCTCGAAAATTTTGTCTTTGTAATATTTCCACCAAAATTATTTTATTTCAAGCATACTGTGCTCCTATGTATACTTCTAGTCTTTGGTGCAAATTCAAAAAATATAGCCTCAAAAGCATTACCGTCGCATACAATAATAGCCTCAGAATTTTACTCAACTTACCCTCAAGATGTAGTGCAAGTTTTATGTTTGCTACCAACTACATTATATCTTTCAATGAACGCATTCGTTCATCCATATTCAGTCTTATGTCGTCTTCATCAGTCAGATAATATTCTTTTTATTAATTACCTCCATACCGATATTCATTTTAAGAGCCGTATGTACTCATACTGGAGGTCGTTATTGTACACATGATATTAGTATTTTATTTATTTTTTAATCAATTTTGTTAATATTTATTTTTACAACTTATTTAATTAATTTCCTCATATATTTAGACATATTTTTTAACTTTACACTTATATTTTTACGTTGATCACATCATTGCTTTGACTGTATTATATGTATTGTACTTTTCATATTTTTTAATTGTATTTTATGTATAAATATGGACGTCTTGTCTGAAATAAACTTTATCTATGTATGTATCTATCTATCTATCTATCTATCTATCTATCTATCTATCTATCTATCTATCTATCTATCTATCTATCTATCTATCTATCTATCTATCTATCTATCTATCTATCTATCTATCTATCTATCTATCTATCTATCTATCTATCTATCTATCTATCTATCTATCTATCTATCTATCTATCTATCTATCGATCTATCTATCTATCTATCTATCTATCTATCTATCTATCTATCTATCTATCTATCTATCTTCTATCTACCTATCTATCTACCTATCTATCTACCTATCTATCTACCTATCTATCTACCTATCTATCTACCTATCTATCTACCTATCTATCTACCTACCTATCTATCTATCTACCTATCTATCTACCTATCTATCTACCTATCTATCTACCTATCTATCTACCTATCTATCTACCTATCTATCTACCTATCTACCTATCTATCTACCTATCTATCTACCTATCTATCTACCTATCTATCTACCTATCTATCTACCTACAAATCTATCTACAAATCTACCTACAAATCTACCTACCTATCTACCTATCTATCTATCTATCTATCAACATATTCGTTGCACAAACCAATATAAAGGGTTGCTCCTGGATGGAATCTGCACAATAAATGCAACTGTGCATAAGAGTTCAAGTTTATGTTGTACTCGGAATAGACATTAGTTTAAAGGAAGCTGCACTAAAACCATACAAATACACATACACGCACGCACGCACGCACGCACGCACGCACGCACGCACGCACGCACGCACGCACGCACGCACGCGACAAATTATGAACCTGAAGTAAATAGACTGCTAACAAATATGTTAGTAACTACTAATATGTTTACAAAGTATCTTACATTACTAGTTGTACCTTGATCCGGAGTCGCATAGATTGGTACCTGCAGTATATAAACAAATCTTTATGGCAGTTAATAACATCACACATAAAGTAATTTACTTGTTTCCATGAAAATACACAAAACACACAAAGCATGCCTTAATTCAACCATACAAAGGTATACTCATAAACATGCCTACATGCACACAAGCAAACACGCAAGATTTGGCTGAATCACAAACTGGCTGTATGACAAGACAAGGAACTTAAAACGTCTCGGCACATAATCAAAACGTGTGAATCCGTCATCACAGAGCATTGCAACTTATTGTATTACTGGTTATGCTATACTATGTGACAGCAAGATTTTCATTGAAATCAACTTGCGTCTGCCGCCAGTTCTGACAATGAATAGCGTCAGTGTCATGTCAGTGTGGGTAAATGTGGGTTTATGTGATTGACACCTTTCAATATAATTATATATGTGTATTTACAGCAGTGATAGTATGGTTAATAAAATTGGTCTAATAAAATTATATGCCATTTTGGGTCACAGTAAAACAGGCTCACCGATGCCCAAAAGCGAAGAGTTAGAGCGCCAATTCAAGCCAAGGCATTTGTCAAGCCTCGGCTCAGGCTCAAGCCAAAGGCCCAAATATGTTTTCGTTGTACACTTGCTGGGGCACAATTTTCAGTATGATGTATTAATTCCTGACACACACATTATATAATTTGTTTGTAAACAGACTGTTAGAACAGTTGTCTGCATCAAGAATTTTGGAAAATAGACTGGCGGAATCAAATGATTGTATCAACGCTTAGCTTAACTTAAGATAGGGCTAAGTAAGGCCAAAAGCCGTGCGTCCTAACTGCAGCTGATGTTTACTAATATAAAACATGTTGGTGTTATTATCACCCCAGAGCAATACCTTTAGGCGAATGTTGCTAATGGTAGACATGTTAAGACTTGTATGATTTGTTACTGTTATGCTAACACATAAATTATAACACGATAAATTAATGCTGAATACGTAAGCTTATGAATATTCAGTGCCCCCCTTTTCGCGGTATTGCGATGTATTCTATTCTGTTGGGTGCTTAGGTGTGTTTCAACCAAGTCAATGTAATTAAACAATTTTATTTGTCATTGTTGAGTCCAGATGGCGTAGAAAATAGCACACAATGAATCATAGGAGATATATAAGTTGGTGTCAACGGAAAACGTTTTTACAGAAACACATGCTCAGTTGAATTGGGAAAAGACAGCCACACGGACCACTGGCTGACATTCAGTTCACTTTGCAATTATAATACCTATAAAAAAAATTATGCAGCCAAATGTAGATTTTTAAACACAATTCAGCACAAAACCATTTTGACGAATACAAAATATCCACAATGCACTGAGGAGGGAATTCCCTCACAATAGTGCACAAGGTCCATCATATACAACTGACTTACCTGTTTCGTCAATAAACAAACACAAACTACACCGAATAAAGTTACATAAACCAAATGTGGAGAGAAAGAATGTTTACAGAGCATACTGTAAAATATACAATAAGACCAAAATAGCTGCAATGACAAAATAATATTATTATGCTGAGATATTCGAAGAACATAAACACAGCATTAAAGATATATGGACCATATGGACCACACTGCAACAGGCTATTTCAAAACACAAAGCCATAGACAATTGGTGGATATGTATACGAGCAGCCTGCGCGCATCAATTGTAGTATATGGCTGGAGTTTAAAGGCATTTGATCACAATATGAAACAATATAGCAGGCAGCATTACACTTACATTTATTAACAATTAAAAAAATCAGAGAAAGAATTATATTTAGGTGACAGAGGATGAATCCAGTTGTTGGCTGTAAATATAACTGATGTCTGCTGAAAGGGTAGATACCACCTGCCAGTCTCCACGGCTCTACATACCCCTGTTCAATAATCTGCAGGCTGACAGCAGGCTCTACTGGTGTAGGGTATCTGACTGGATTAACATGCTTAATGTTATCTAATGACAACGACTGTGCATGCAACTGTACGTGGAGGGGTGGTAGGAAGCATCTTCCCCATACAGCGACACCACGATAAAATACCAATGTTACGGTAATCGTTGAGTTACGCGTATCTGCTGCTGCTCGAATTTTGCGAGAGTTCGCTTTATTTGTTGACAGCAGGTGTGAATTTGAACTCCTCATACATCAACATCGTTTATAGTGCAAAACTGAATCATATTCATTAACACAAACTGTGAATTATTGAAGAAAGAAGTTATCATGGCTGTTAGATTGTTGCAGTTTAAGCTCACCTTGAAAAGCCAATGAAAACAGCCACCTATAGTCACATCATACATCTGCTATGCCACTGACTCACATGTGGGCATAGCCAATCCTAAAGTGCATCGATTCGTTAGATCTCACCGCAATATGCGGCACTGTCTGTTTAATGACTAGTGAAAATAAGCATGACCAATGTATATGCAGTAGTTTGCGGTGGGGTCTGCGTAAACTAAAAGGAAAAAAAATCGCAAACTGCCAACTGGACTTATTTTACATATTAAATGTATATTAATAAATTGAAATGTAAATTATATAAATTAATATAAATAAGTGCTGGAATCTAATTCACAAAGCCGACTGGGCTCTGTAAATAACAAATGAAATCTTATTCGCAAAACCGGTGTCTTGGTCCCAGATTCGGCGAGGCCCAGATTCAACCGGGCCCACATTCTGCATGAATCTGACAAATCTGGGACTGTGACGATAGCCAGCCGGGATTCTCCGCTTTTTTTTTACAAACATAGTTAGCATTAGTCATAAAACAATTATTACAATAAATTATGATTATTATTCACAAATTTTAAATAAAAATGCATGCGCGATATGTGTTTTTAGGAAAGTCAGCTCAGGCATGACATCTGTCACCAATGCTAGAGCAGAGCAGATAAACCCGGGACTGCGCTGGCGCATGCATACGAGGTATGCGTTTAGCCGATAGCCTTGTCCTTTATATAACGGTCAGTGCAATATTTTTGTATCTGAAAAGGCGCTCCTGCTTCCTGATTAGTAAGCCCACTAATAAGTTTTCAAATAGTTTGCCAACCATTTAGCTGTTAGTACATACTGTACTAAACAATTTCACCAAAATATATCCAACATCTTTGGTCACTTTTGGCATACCGTCATCACAGTTGTCAAAAGTCGCAAATGCAGATCATGTGCGCCATAATCTGTGACGGGATGTAAACAAACATAATATTTCAATTTATCGGATGAAATTTTAAGCAACTCTTTATAATACTCACAACAGGAAAGCTAAATATCAGCCCGTGGTGTTTATACTATAAATGTTTTGCGTTTTGCCGCACAATGCTGATTTCATATTTATTGCGCAAGAGCAGAAACATCATTTAATGTCCAAATAAATGTGAGTGCGACATCGTATCATAACTGAACGTCAGACTGCAAATCATGTATGAAAAGCAATCATTGGGTTAAGGTTAGTATTGATTAGAGTTACGGTTAATTAACGTTATGAATAAGGTTAATTGGGATCAGGATTAGGGTTAGTTTGTATTAGTTAGGCTTAGTTAAGGATAGCTAGGGTTATTATGGGTTAGATAGGGCTAGGATTAGGGTTAGTTAGCGTTGGCGAGGATTAGGATTAAGAGCGCGCTGGACATGTTTAAGCATGCCATTGGAAGGTTTTCATATACAATTCGCAGTCACCAATCAGACTGGTGCACATGTGCCGTGTTTGAGGCATGGGCTGTATGACGACACCAGCAGTTAAGGAGATGCGTTCAACTTGCACAACGAAACATTTAAATGTTGAGTGCAAGTGTTGGAAGAACATCAGCTACGTGAGGCTATGTTAGAGCAAGACATCACACAAACTCTCTATTTCCATGCATACATGCATGCAGGTGCACGCATGCATAATACCAAATGTAGTCCTACATATATGTACGTACCGGATTTGGTTGTTCCCGAGTGGCTGCAGACATAGGTTCATAGCCACTGTAATATACTGACACCTGAAATAATTACAAATAAGCTGTTTTAAATTCAGTTTACACAAATAGTGACCATTTAAATATATCAATACTGTCTTATATGACCAGGCATTGTCGACCTACTTAGATATAAACAGTCAAACTTATTTAACAGGAAGGAACAAACGTGTTGTACTTACTGTCATATAATCAGTACATTATGTTGAAATGGTTTTATACCTACTATCAATAACAACTATATCTATGAATCATGACATACCTGATTAAATACACATATAAATGTTTATTTAATATATCTTGTGTTTGTTGTACTTATATATCAAGTCACATATATATATATATATATATATATATATATATATATATATATATAAATATATAATTATGTACATGTATATACTAGCAATGGAAAGAGCAAAAGCTGTGCAAGACTTTATGAGACACTAGGCACCTGAGAAGGTGAAACAAACAAGTAGACTGGCGATATCTGACTAAAAATAACTACCAAGGTTACTTCGCCAAAGCAAAGGACGATAGAATAGTCATGACACCATAGGAAACTATCAAGCGATGGGCAGAGTAATTCAGGGATCTGTTCAACAAGTCAAGTCTATAAAACATATTACCGACACAAGCACCTCTGCAGGAAATAATGCATGAAGACGGCTCATAGATATCGTGAGCATCTCAGATGGGCAGTTTGAGGATGTGAGAAGTGCAGAGAGCAATATACTCCTAGATATGGTGTTCGTTGATTTAGAAAAAGTGTATGACACTGTATCCTGATAAGTGCTATAGAGTTGCATGAGGAAACGGAACATCCCGGAAACACCTAAGTTAATACATAGCATGTATGGCGTTTGCACCAAAGGTGTGCATTAAATACATGAATAAATCAATGTCGTGTCTGGTTCCTAAGGTGTCCCAGCGACCTAAGTTAATACGTAGCATGTATGGCGTTTGCACCAAAGGTGTGCATTAAATACATGAATAAATCAATGTCGTGTCTGGTTCCTAAGGTTTCCCAGCGACAGAAATTAATATCGTTTTATGTATGGGTTTGTATCAATGGTGTACATCGATTGCATGAATACAAGTAAGTCGTGTCTGGTTTCTCAGGTGTACATCGGATTCATTTGGTAGTTTACTTTGATATGTGTGCAACGTGCAGCAAAGTAATACACAGTGTTCAGCGTTCTGTTACAGTGGTTACTTCTTTTACTCAGATGTTGTGGTTTCTGAGGTTGCAGCATGCCTCCGGTGAGACAGTCGGCCAGGCAAAGGGCCCGATCGGCCGCTCAAGACCGTCCCTCGCAGGTGTTACATGATGAAGTGACAGCATCACCACTCATCCCTACAGCTGCGGCCACAGGGGTGGTCCAGCGACAACTCGCTGCGACTGACGCCACTGTCGCTGATCTCCGTCGCTGATCTCCGTTGAGAGAAATCCGTGAGATGCTTCAATCTGTGCCGTGGGTACGACGAGTCCTTCAGATCACTACGTTCAGTCGAGGGTTGGGCATGGGATCAGATGCACTCCCAGTCGTTGCTTATGTCTGCCCCACAGCCAGCAGCAAACAAAATCTAGTAAGTGCACGTTGTCTTCCACAGCGGGTGGAGGCATCAGAATAGAAATAGTAATAACTGTTTCGTTTAGACACTTTAAACACAGTGGCAGGCAGGGACCACAGTCTTGACAGATTAATGGTGGCTTAATGAATTTCTACAAGCTAGGGGAATGGTGCAGCCCCCCCCCCCCTATTTGCTTATATGGATGGCTCTCCAGTGTTGCGAAGAGAATTTAATTCTTCGCTCAGGTCTTTACTAGCTTTTGTGTGTGGTCTTAGCACTACAGTTTTTAAAGGGCATTGTTTTAGAATAGGTGCGGCTATCTCGGCAGCGTTAAGCGGTGATTCCGATGAGTATCGGATCCATTAGAAAATATGGCAAATTCAGAACTAGTAAGTGTTGTCTTCCACAGCGGGTGGAGGCATCAGAGTAGAAACTTGGTTAGTGGGTGGGGGTCGGTCACATTTAAATCCAGGTGACCTAGTGGCGGAGTGACCCCCACCGATATGGTGTCGATGTTAAATATAGTGTAAATAGAACTGTTAATATGGGTTATGTGTTAGAATTTGTAGGTCTGCTTAGCAAGACCATTGGGGCCGGCATACTAGCTGCGTTGATGTATTGATGTATGTGTTGTATATATGTGGTTCATCTGCTTTAGCTACTACAATAAAAATGTCATATATTTGGCCAATTTCAATCATCACTTGTCTTGCATTGCTGCTTTGCATAGGAGTTTGTATGTGCAGCGGGTACATACATATAATTTTGTATATCCTTTACAAATATGAACGTATGGAAAACTAATTTAATACATATCGCATTAATTGTGGTGAATGTAATTTGGGCGAGCTTAGATGTGTTTATTTTTTATTAAATGTTTCCAATATTTTGTGCGCCACTGTAATCCGATTGCCCTGCCGTCTGCCATAGAGCCTACTAAAACACAACCAATGTTAAGGGTGTACCTACATCATATTCCCTGCACGTAAGTGTTTTTAAAAACTATTGTTTTTTATTTTAAAAACTCTTCTAACAAAATAATCTTTAGAAAAAACAGTTTGAACATCCAAAGAAATTCCAGTCTGTGAAAATTTATTCAAAACAATATTAGTTTATTTTGTAACAAAGCTATACCAAAACATGTCTTCTCATAGTTGAATGTAGCTTGAACTGTCAGTGAACTCCAAGGTCCTTAAATTTAGCCTAGCCTGATGATACCCCATGGAAAGATTTCAGTGACTACAGCCCCAGTGACACCAATGCTAGTGATGTAACAGCAGTCCAGCTGGGGAGTTCAGATGCTCCCAGGTGTGGAACAATGGAGGTACACTGTAGTGACCTTTGAGACTTGGTTCCCTGCTTCTAGACTGCACTGACAGATAGGATTTAGACAGAAGCACAGCTACAGTGGAGAAGGTACGTTTATATAATCATTTATTTTGTTGTAAACCTTTGTACATTTCTAGATTAACAAATCATTTGTGGTATGAAATTATATGCGCACGCTTGATTCTGTGGAAACTTACATACATTTCTTTTTTATATAATTGTTTACAACCCACGGGTAAATGCCCATCCCCCACTTCAGGCTAAATAACACTAAACGCCCACCCACATGTATCATTGAGGATCCGTGCAACCGAAGTAAAATAACTGATATTTCACCTATTATCGCTCATAACACTCCACACACTTTCCCAAACCATATTCTAAATGGATATAGAAGACTTGATGAAAAAACCGAAGTTTGTTTATAAGTGAAACATTGTCCGTGCACACTATGTCATCAAGATGTGTGTTAACACCTGGCGTATGTCGTCGCCACTACTCAGTACACTACAGTCTCTAGACAAATGTTTTGTAAAACCGCGAAAACCGCGTCTGTTGCCGTAGATGCTCGCGAATGTTTAGTTCGCGGGAGATATGAAGTGAAGTGCAAGTGCCCTTTCTCTAAAAACAATTGTTGACCTTGCCCTTGAGCTTGTGAACCATGGCAGTAATCCATACAAAAATACTGGTATTCAAAATTTGTGTCCAAACATTTGTGAAAACGCCCACCTCCTAATACTTGCCTATATTCAATATATACGCCCTGGGCGTTTCCACGGGCAAATACGGTATATATATATATATATATTGTTAACAAAACTATATATATATATATATATATATATATATATATATATATATATATATATATATATATATATATATATATATATATATATATATACAGCTGTATATATACATATACATATATATATATATATATATATATATTATATATATATATAGTTTTGTAAAACAATATTTTGTTGCTCAGTCTGTGATATCAGTTAAATATAGATGCATGGTATCTAGCTTAATGTCTCTTTCATTTTAATTGCAGAAGACATCGGGAGAAATGTAGACGCCACGTAGGCCCTACAGACAAAGCCATCCAGAAGTGTCTGTCCAAATGATTCATGGGGCCCGAAGACAGGAATGGGGACATGGCTAAGAGAAGAACCTCAGAAACTATGCAACTGTGTGATGAAAAAATAAAATTGTCATTGCATTCTTTGTTACCTACTAATTAAGCCACACACAGCTAGCCTATAGTGTATCCAAGTAATGTAGGCTATAATGGTTTCATTTAGGCAGTATGCCTAGATGAAACCGATATAGCCTAGATGCAACCAAGACTGCCGAGACCAGTCTAATCTCGGTCCGATTTCGGGGATCTCACCGATCTCGCTCCGATCTCGGGGATCTCAGCTGCATCTAGGCTATGTCGGTTTCATCTAGGCATGCTATAGATGCAGCCGAGATCGGACCGAGATCGATCCAATGTCAGCTATCTCGGATCGACATAGGGCCAAGATGCCCGAGATCGGGCCGTTGTCGTATGCCGAGATCGGGCCGATGTCGGTGCCGAGATGGCCGAGATCGTGCAAATATCGTTTGATTATCTGGGATACTGCATCAAGGTGCTGCCACGAGCATAAAATCAAGACGAGGAAACAGCAAAAAAATCAAAGTTGCATTGACCTCCACCAAGGGTCAGTCCATTTTTGTTCATCATGCTGGTTCACACGATATCCCAAGGAATATACTGAATGCCACCATGGAAACTGCTCTACGCGGATGACCTGGTAGGTTTCGTATAAACAGTTCAACTGTGGAACAATGTGTTGAGAGACAGTGTATATGTATGTATACATACATATAATTATATATATAAATTATATATATATATGTATATATATATATATATATATATATATATATATATATATATATATATATATATATATATATATATATATGTTACCCGATAATCGTTCATAAAATAGCCAATACCGAACGATCTTGTTTTGTTAACACATATCATATATCTTGCAAACTGAGGCACCACTTTCTAATATCATGAGCTATACTACTCACATTTTGCTAGGGATTACTTTTTAGGGCGGTATTATATTTTTCGGCATGAGTATCACACAAAAACTAAAAATAGCATATATTCTAGGACATGTTTATTTCCTTAATTTCATTGCTGTCTACAAAATTTGAACAATAGATAACACGCGTTCTGTCGTCAAAGAAGCAGACCCCCAAAAATTAAGTTTTCAGAATGTTACTCCAATGTTACGCCAAGTCTTGAAAATGTTCCAGACAGATCAATTACCAGCAGCAACAACTGTCAGTAGCTTGTGTGTGACCCATGTGATGCAATCACAGCCTGGCAATGGCGTCTCATGCTTCCAATGAGTCTCTGGATGGCTGCCATCTCAAGATTTTTCCACTCTTCAGTGAGGGCGTTTCCCAGTTCCACGAGAGTTCTTGGTTGGACCGGACGTCGCAAAATTGCTAACTGTAGCATGTTCCAAACATGCTCGATCGGGTTGAGAACAGGTGAGCATGCTGGCCAGTACATACGGACGATGGTCTCCTGCTGGAGGCAGTCCTCAACCACCCTGGCACGATGAGGTCGAGCTTTGTCATCCATGAGGATGAACTGGGGTCCGATTGCACCAGCGTACGGTCTGACGTAGACGTCCAGGATCTCATCCATGTGGCGTACGCCAGTCATCATGCCTCTCATCACGATGAGCAGGTCTGTTCTTCCACCTCTGCTGATACCAGCCCACACCATGATGGAGCTTCCACCATAGCGGTCATGTTTAGGGATGTTGGCATCTTGAAATCGCTCCCCACGTCTTCTCCTTACTCTAACACGTCGATCTGTAAAGTCAAGACAGTACCTTGACTCATCGGTGAAGAGTACAGGATCCCAATCGTTATCAGTGAAGTTGACGTGATCTTGTGCCCAGTACAGACGCGCCTGTTTGTGAAGTCAGGTCTAGGGAATGCGAATGCATGCTCTCCTAGACCGAAGACCACTCTGTCGAAGACGATTACGAACCGTTTGCGTGGAAATGTTAACACCAACAACATTCCTGAACTCATTTCGTAGAGTAGTCGCGTTCACGAAGGGATGACGTCTGGCCTGTACCATAAGAAATCGGTCCTCTCTTGGCGTGGTTTCTCGTTGTCGACCACCAGAATGACGCTGGGTAGCTGAGCCATACGTCTGGAAGCGATTCCATGCTATGCTTATCACACTTTGGCTCACACCAAAACGTTGGCAACCCTACGCTGTGAATACCCACATTCCAGCATGCCCATGGCCCAGGCTAATCCTTCGGTGGTCAACCGATTACGTTGACGTTGAGGAGGCATTGAGGACCTCAAATGCGGTAAAAAAACAATCTTCAAACTGATGCTAACCTTTCAATAACACGTGTACGACTACACTGTCTCACCAAGCCAATTCAGGGATGGTCAAGTTGCATGTGCATACCGTGACCTCAATGGCACATGGTGATCACTCAAGCGTGTCATTGAGGCCCTAGTGGGATTACCCATTTAGTGTAAATATATTTATTTCAATATGGGGTCATTGAATAGTTTTATTTTACAAAACGTGTATGATCCTTAGCAAATTTTGAGTAGTATATGTTCACATTTAAACTTTGGTGATGTCGGCGTGATGTCACTATCACATACAACAAACAAAATAAATACATAAAACAATCCTGTCCCTTATACACTTGCCAATTGTTTTGAAATCCGAGAAATTCATCACAGTTCAGCATCTGTGTTTCATAGTAACTACATCTTACCATTGTAAGAAACTAACTTTGAAGCTTAGTGTTTGAAACATAGGACGTTTCAGCACAACAGCTATGAGTCTTGGTCACGTACTGGTGTCATATATGATATGGTTCTGGCGGGATAATTTGGCTGTAGATAGTGGATAGGTGGACTCCCTGGTCTCTGTTCATGGCAAGGGCTCTCTGCTTGATGTAATTGGCCTCGTGCACTGTACTCTTTTGTCAGTTTCAGTCTCATGTCTGGACGTTTGTGTTATCCATGGACACTGCGTGCCCAGTGGCACAACAATGGTCTCCTACTCCTGATGGTCTATGTGTTTCTTGAACCTCTGTCTGGGTGGTATCTTAGTGTCACCAATGTTTGTGTGGTTACTGTCGTTGTCACATGTGATGTGGTAGATGGTTCCACATTGGTGTTCTCTCCGTGGTCCATCGTTTGGGTGCACTACAAACGGAGGGTTTTAGACAAATTATGGTACATGTACACACTATGTGACTTGTCAGTCTGACCAAATTGTTCCGACAACCCTGCTACATATGGTAGTCCCAGCATGTGTCGGCGGTTCGTTTATGTGCGCCGTTGTTATTCATAGGTGTTCTGTTCGCACTAGGTGGTGGAAGTGCAGGCGTCCACTCTGGATAGTTATTGGCTCTCAGGGCATCATGGACAAGTGTAAGTGACTTCAAGTTGACGGACTGGTCCGTCTCTGTACGTTTACAATATATGTTTATCTTTGTGGATCCATCATCCGGAATGTGGGTACATAGTTTCAAGAAAGGACATTTGCTGTCTTTCTAGGTTTCGATGGCAAACTTGATGAGTTGTTGATGTGTTCACCACTGAAACATTCCACGTCATATTCATGAAGTACGGTGAATATGTCATCTATTGATTGTAGCCACTGTGTGCAGTTCTGTAGAGATTGTTTGTTTTTTCTAATTGTTCCATGTAGCAATTAGCTCCTAAAGAGATAAACTCTGTAGCTGTACATGACACCAGAACAAGACCAAGACTCATAGCTGATGGGTCAACACTTTTAAATCCTATGCTCCAAAGTAAATAATTTTTTACAAAACAACCACATTTTCGGAGTCCCCAGACCATGAGCAAAATATTCCATATATATCTTAATACTCTACAAAGGTATCATACTCATGCAAGCTTCAATACCATGTATGCATGTATCGTGGGTAAATCGAGTTACTTTCTCTGCTTAAACCCTATGTGTACACACACAATACGAAACACGTACCTCAGGTGGAGGACTTCTCGTATCAGCATAGTCATCATCCTACAACATTTCCCATTCATTTGCGTTAAGTTCAGATCAGCCAGCTACTTTGCAAGTTAATAACTAAAATGGTAGCCACTGTGCACATCAATTAGTGATGAACATGTATTATATTAAAATTTTAAAAATCATGGTCTAATCAGTACTGATAAGTGATTAAGTACAAGTACTAGATCCCCATTCCATCGTGAACATATTAAGACATTGTTCTGCCAAATTAATTTAGTTTCACTGGATTAAGTTCAACTGTGTGCCTGAAATCTATGAAACACAGAAAAATTTAGTGTCATGTCATGGCTGGTTTAGTCTACAAAACGCATAACATCACCAGTATCAATGAAAATGTCTTGCGAGGTGGGTTAGTGTTTTGTTTTAACATTCAAACACCATCTCAACTTCTGTGGGAAGCATACAACCACACAGCCAATAATCAATGCAGTGCTTGGATGTCTTATTTCTTCATGTTAATGTATTTTGTTTCAAATGCACAGTAACCAAATAAAATGTTGTAGGTAATGGTAGGTTTCATAAACACATTAACAAATTGGTATTAAGCAGTCAAAATATGAGGTGTAACGATACTTCAAACTACTTCAATGTAAAATAGTGTATATGTATGTACTATGTACCACTTATATAGTGCACTAAATTTCTTTGTGTTGATCTTACTATTAAAATTATGTATTGAAGCCTGCACACAATACACATTACTATTGTCTAAAAGGTATCGATTCTTAATTTGCCTGTGGCTTTATATTTTAAGGAATACACATCTAAGACATATCAGTGGGTATTTTGTATTAAATAAACATTACCAGCAAATCCAACGCTATTGATATATTGTTGTCAGCAAATCTTTAATCTCTAATAAGAGCATTTTTCATAACTATTTAACTGCTTAAATAAGACTACACTGTACAATGATTAACAATGCACAACTCTTTATTTTGTTATACTTTCTTTAAGCATTGAATGACTATGAAGGAATGATGCCAAAACCAGTGAACAATTCGAAGTTGGCATTGACCTCCACCAAGGAAGGGTCAGACCATTTTTGTTCATCATGCTAGTTGACACAATATCCCAGGAAATATACTGAATGCCACCATGGGAACTGATCTACACGGATGACCTGGTGGGTTGCGTATAAACAGTTCAACTGTGGAACAGACAGCGTATATGTATGTATGCATATATATATATATATATATATATATATATATATATATATATATATATATATATATATATATATATATATATATATATATATATATACACATATATATATATATATATATATGTATATATATATATATATATATATACATATATACACATATATATAATATATATATATATATATTTCCCGATAATCGTTCATAAAACAGCCTATGCCAAACGATCTTGTTTTGTTAACACATATCGTCTATCTTGCAACTGAGGCACCACTTTCTAATTTAAACTTATTTTTTACAAAACAACCACATTTTCGGAGTCCCTAGACCATGAGCAATATATTCCATAATATATCTTAATACTCTACAAAGGTATCATACTCATGCAAGTTTTAATACCATGTATGCATGTATGGTGGGTAAACTGAGTTACTTTCTCTGCATAAACCCTATGTGTACGCACACATTACGAAACACGTAACTGACGTGAAAGACTTCGCATATCAATATATTCAGCATCCTACAACATTTACCCATTCATTTGCTTTAATTTCAGATCAGCCAGCTACTTCGCAAGTTAATAACTAAAATGGTTGCCACTACATCAATTAGTGATGAACATGTATTCACATTTAAAAAATCACAACACCGGTGGTATATATGATCTAAACAGTACTGATTAAGTACAAATACTAGAAGTAGACCCTTCCATTGTGAACGTATCAAGACATTGTTCTGCCACATTAGTCTAGTTTCATTGGTTTAAGATAAACTGTGTGCCTGAAATCTATGAAACACAGAAAAATTAAGTATCATGTTATGGCTGGTTTAGTCTACAAAACACATAACATCACCAGTATCAATGAAAATGTCCAGCGAGGTGGGTTAGTGTTTTGTTTTAACATTCAAACACCATCTCAACTTCTGTGGGAAGCATATAACCACACAGCCAATAATCAATGCAGTGCTGGGATGTCTCATTTCTTCATGTTAATGTATTTTTTTCAAATGCACTGTGATCAAATTAAATTTTGTGTGTATTGGTCGGTTTCATAAACACATTAACAAATTGATATTATGCTGTCAAAATGTGAGGTGTAACGATACAGCAAACTACTGACATCTCTATGGGGGAGTCAATGTAAAATAGTGTATATGTATGTACCACTGATATAGTGCACTAAATTTCTTTGTCTTGATCTTACTGTTAAAATTATGTATTGAAGCATGTATGTAATGCACATTACTATTGTCTAGAAGGTAACGTTTCTTAATTTGCCTGTGGCTTTATATACTGATATATGTTTGCCAGGAAATCTCTAATAAGAGCATTTTTCATAACTATTTAATTGCATAAATAAGACTACACTGTACACTGATTAACAATAAACAAGCCTTTCTTTTGTAGTTTGTTTACCTTTTAAAGTATTGAATGAATATGGAGGGAAAATGCATAATATAGCTTTGACACAATTATATATATATATATATATATATATATATATATATATATATATATATATATATATATATATCAGAGCCGTAATGTAACGAAGTACTTTTACTTCGTTACTTTACTTAAGTAGAAAAGTTTACTTTTCTTGAGTAACAAAGTACATTTTTGGGGAAGTACTTTTTCTTTAAAAACGAAGTACAAATATGTGTACTTTTTCTATATGTAGTGAAGTACTCATAATTTCTTTGTTAAATTGGCAAAAGTCCTAAAACTTCCGCGAATGATCTGTGTCAGAAGCAAGGCAATGCTTGCAGTAAGCATAGATTTATTTACAAATATCTGCCGGAATGTACAACAAACAGATATGTTAAGTGTCTTGCACTGGCCAGATTTCTACACCAGTTGAACAAATGATTTGTTTTGTCACCTAATGAAGCCAATGAGATAATTGCAATCTGGGGTCTGGTGCTGCTGGGCCTGAACTGGGTTTCACAACTGCAGTGCAAGACTGGGCCACTAAGACAACAATGCCCATGAATGGTTATTTTAAACCTTGCATTCAATAGACATGAAAAACAGCTGCCTTACTGGTCTTCTTGTGTATTGCATATTGTTGTTGCAGTTTATTAGCTATTGATGTTCACTTTGAACTGCACATGTTGTAGATATCGAAGGCTCCCCGTTATCACCCACCACAAACCTGCCGGTCTTGTGGAACCACATCTTTATAATCTCAATCTATTTTGAAAATAGATCAGTGTGTGTAACTGTTTAATTTAACTAAAGTATTTTATAAATGCTACAATTAATAATTATTACAAATGAAGACATATTTTAAAAGACACATTATTATAACCATTCACCTAGACCGAATGACTCCTTCAAGTAAAATTCATCTCACTTCCATATATACCCACAATGATAAGAACAATTTAAGAAATATATAATACCCCTATAACAACGTGAATTACTACTAGTTTAACTTATGAATAAGATGGTTGCTGTGGGCCTATTATTAATAAAGCATGGTGTATGTATAGCTTGTAGGCCTAGTTGTCCTGTGCAGTTTTGTTTGCATAATTGTGGTTCATAGTATTACATAAATATTTATGCATAGTAAAACAAAAATAGCAAACAATTTATATATGTTTGGTGTACACACTAAATTATAATTGTGAATATTTTGTTTTATTCACAACAGTTGGCTGCATCGCCCATTGAGAATTAGTTTAAGGAGAAAAGTACTTTTGTGTTTACTTCAAGTACATATTTTTACTTTTTACTTGTACTTCAAGTACATTTTTCTAGAAGTACTTTAACTTTTACTTGAGTAGCTTTTTCTAGGGTTACTTCTACTTTTACTCAAGTACAAAATAAATGTACTTGCTACAGCTCTGATATATATATATATACGAATACGAATACATTTATTTCAGGTAAAAACCCATATACAATTGGTACATACATTAAAACATCTAAATAGCCTGTTAAAAAATTATTAGATAAAAAATAAATAAGGTTATAAGTTAGATAAATGTAAAATTGTAGAAAAACAGATAAAATAACGAGCAATATACAGGATGTGATTGTAAAATAAATATGCAATTAGTTCATGTAAATAAACACCTTTTGAAAAGTAAGTTATATAAACAACTTATTGACTTTAAAAATATATGTATATAATAAATAAATAATAAAGTTATATGCTAGACATGATGACTATCTTACAGATTTATTGTGTACAATGAATTGGCCCAGCTAATCCACATTGGGCCATTTACTATTTCAAAGCAATTGTACATAACCCTAATCAAGTCGTTATTTATGTTAAAAATGCGTTTTTTTAAACCATAAATGTTCTTACGCAATAGGGCGTCGAATGTATCTATAGCATTACTAGCAAACATGCCACTCGCGCTGTCCCGTCGGGCGTCGGCTATATCCCAAAATCCGTCTATGCATATTGTTGTAGGCAACTTTAGCTTTCAAATAAGAGCCCTGATTAAAGTTAACCCATAATTGGCAACAATAAGTTGTACAACAATACGTATGAAACAGATGTAGTCTAACACCCACGGAACAGTGGTGGAATTTTCTGATAATGCTATTTGACCTAGCATAAAAATTACGTAGATGTCTTAAAATATCTCCGTCATCTTTCAGGTCATTGCATATTATCACACCTAAATATTTTGCTTCTTTGACATATGCAAGCTTGTTTAGGTTCATATACATATCTGGACATTTCTGGTTAAAACCACGTGGTTTGAAGACCATACATAATGACTTGATAGGGTTATATGCAACATCATTTTCAAAGCCAAACTTTGCACATATGTTCAGCAAACGCTGAAGCCCACTAGGACTGGGAGCAATAACACATATGTCATCGGCATAGAACACATGGTTAGTGCAGCAGTTGTGTATATGACAACCTGTACCAGCACTATTTAGCATATTGCTCAGATCATCAATGTATACGATAAATAAATATGGGGACAAAATCCCACCTTGTCGAACACCATTCGAAACATTAAAAAACTCTGATGTTGTACAACCCCATTTGACACAGAATGTTTGGGTTCTGTACCAATACAACAGAATACGTACAAGTATAACAGGCACACCTCGGTTAAGCAATTTTCTAAAAAGCATATATATATATATATATATATATACTCCTAAAGGCAGCTTATGTCGACCGATTATGCATACAGGACCGGCTTATGTAGACCGCTGTTTTATGTAGACCAAAACTGGTCTACATAAAGATTCGACGTGTTAGTTCACAACTTAACACAATTGAATTGATCAGTACCATTGCTTGTGCACACAGTTCATATGACAGTGAAGTACTGCGCGTAATTAGTTTTTAAATGAACAACATCTTAAATGATTTTGAGCATGTTTTCTCCAGCGCCGTGCATATTTTTGAGTATATTGTGTGCCGGGTTATGTGTACCGGGTCAATGTTCTTATAAATCTGTATTTATGGTATATATCAAACAAAGGGTTGGAGTTTCGTGTTCAGTATATGATATGCTTCATACTGATGCAAAAGGCTATATTATTATGTGTAAATTAGTAAAACTTGCATTTTGTCTTTGTTGCTGATAGATCCCTCGAATGTTGGTGTTGCCGTTGGTATTCGGCAATTAATTTTACAGCATTCACTAAATTGTAAAATTTACTGCATAAACATGTATCACAACATAGCTAGATTCGGCGTCTACCGCAAAAAAGGCTAACTAAATATATGCAGCTTCCGGCGTTACGCCGGTCTACATAAATCGGCATCTATGCATTACGCGGTTTTATGTAGACCGATTGTTTTGCATATACCTTATTTATTGAAATATTTTGATGAACTTTCATTATGTGTTAAACATTAGTACTAGAAAAAATGTTTCAGTTTTACATCTTTGGAAAATGTATTAAATAAAAAAAATACGTCTGGTCTACATAAACCGGTCCTCTAGGCACTGGTCGACATAAGCTGCCTTTAGGCTTATATATATATATATATATAATTTTATATATACACTGTATATATATATATATATATACATATATATATAATTTATGACTCAACAACACTGCAATAATAAGGTATACACATACAACATTTGCTGTGTTTTGTGCATAACATGATCGAATCATATCTTCGATGAACGATATTGGGTGATATTGCCTAAAACAGCGCACTTTGACGGCTTAACTAAGTCTTAAAACTCTGCAATAAAAATCTCCATGAGCTTGTATTAGTTTGCGTTGTATATACAAACACACACATTTAAACACCACATAATTATTAGGCTTGTGAGCGGCTGGCTTACGGTTTCGTTAACTGCCAATATGCTGAACATCATCGACTTGATTTGCTTCATTTGCTCTACGCCTGTATCGTGGGCCTATGCAAACTTCAGGACATGTGAGAGTTCAAGATCATCCAAGTCTATCATGCATGATGAGGCATAGCTGCATCAACCAGTAGTTGGAGCCAAGTTCAACACGTTTCTATCAAAGCATTTGGCAAGTTTGCCAAGAATTGCATCACACTCTTGAAGCCGACCCGAATCAAACTGAAAGAATATGGTGGACATTAGGGACCCACCACAAGCATTTGAAACAGTGAGTGCATGCTCATTGGAAATAAACATTCCCTATAGTTCTTCATCGCAGACACGAAAGCGACTCCTATTATTGGATTTGATTCATGAAAATCCATGGGACTGAAATAAATTGAGGAGCGCATACTGAAGGTGTTCACGAGAACGTCCCCACAGATACTGCTGAGTAATACCCGAAGCTATTCCATGGACTTGGACAATTTCCGCAGACACACATGATGCATACCAAACTGGAAGTGTGCCTCGTAATGTGCACCCAGGTGTGTACCTTTTGTTTTACGGGACAGTTTGGAAGCCAATAAAAAGAATACATACTAGACTATCATACCTATCATATCATATGTATCATATCAGACTGCGGAAAGTCGTCTGTGCAGTTGTTGATGAGCACAAGACTGGGGTCCATATTTGGCTATTATTTGCGAAACAGAAACTGTTGAAACCTACATCGTAAACCCAGATTTTAATTCACTTCATAGATAATTAACAGAAACAAAAGAAGCACTACAACCGAAGTGCCAAAACTTGAGCGATAGTCACAGGCGGAGACAAAGTGTGGGAGGAGTTATGTACAGCCAGCTGTCATCACCGAGAAAGCGAACACCGTGGTCGTACAAAGTTTGGTTGGAGGACGGTGCAATCTACAGATGCAACAGTCGACTTATCCATACGCCAAGGCATGAAAGAACTGATGTGCCTAGTACCACCATACAAGACGTCCCTCGTTCCGCGACACTTGCGACATGCAACTCTGGATTGAGCAGCCACCGGCGATGGACTTACGCATATCATCACACGAAGAGAGCGGTCATATCAACCATTGCAGTCCAGGTTGTGGTCGGACATACAGACCTGCCATTGTGTACGATGCTTGAACATTTTATTATGAAAAGCGGGATCGTTATAATGTTCAATGGTCGACCCCCATGCAGCGTCGCAGTAACATTGAACATGCGTTGATTGGAGACTAATGATATATGTTATTAAGTTATCCCATTGTCATATATGTGGGTTACATTTCTTATTCTACATGTTAGACATAACATAATAATTGAATAATAACTATTTGCCTCCATTATAGTTATATGCATATTAATAAATCATAGTTTGTGAATTCTAGTGAAATTCTGTTTACCCGCAGTTGACCGGCTTCTTTCTTCCCTCTGTGCTAATGGCACAGAGTAGTTCAAAAAACATAACAGGATGTTCACATTTATTAAAGTTTATGAAATGTCAAACCGTACATTTTGAGTTAATAATACCGATAAGCTTTCTTTGAAAGAATGATAGAGATAAAATGTCAGCGTGCCATTAAATTTACAGCAACAGCACATGTACAAGACAAATAGCAGTAACTCGAAAAATAAATGCATCGTATTACCATGCTGCCACATTTAGGCTAATTCAAGTCGCAATATGTTACAGTTAGTATAAAAATTAATCAGCGGCTGACATCATTTGAATAAAATGAACAGTTAATCACTGAACAATATTATTTGATTGTTTTTGTCATAAACTGGAACAAGACTGTCTTACAGATAATTATAACACCAGATAGCAACTCTACAAGAAAATGTGCTGCACACAATTTTTTTTTATAAATTAGACCACACTTTTGCCTACCATATATAACTGTCTGTTGTATATAGCTAAAAAATTATATTCATACACCCTGTACATACAACATATATATAAAGCTAAATAATTATCTGTATATACATACAACATATATATATATATATATATATATATATATATATATATATATAGTATATATATATATAATATATATATATATATATATATATATATTTATATGTATATTATAGATATAAATGTTCCTACTGACAATTGGACAATGGAACGTCAGGACTCTCCTCGACCGAGAAGGAGCTAACTAGTAGCAATGAAACTTGCCAAATACAACATCGACATCGCCGCCCTATGTGAAACAAGGTTCTCAGAGTCTGGTAGTCTCAACGACTTGGAATACTCTTTCTTCTGGAGTGGCAAACCCGAAGGAGAAAGAAAGGAGGCCGGAGTGGGCTTTGGTATCAAAAAGGATATCGTCACAAAGCTGACAGAAATGCCACGGCTAGTAAGTGACAGAATGATGACGATGAGACTACCTCTGAGCAAGGACAACTTTGCTACAATTATCAGTGTCTATGCTCCGACAATGACAAACCCAGACGAAAACAAGGAGGCCTTCTACAACCAGCTGGCAAGTGTGCTCAGTGGCATCCCTCGTACAGATAAGCTACTGCTGATAGGTGACTTCAATGCGAGGATAGGAAGAGACAATGACAAGTGGCCCTTGGTCATGGGCAAACATGGGTTTGCGAAATGCAACTCCAATGGCGAGCTTCTACTGGCTCTGTGCTCTGAGTTCGGATTGATAGTGACGAACACCATGTTCAAGCAGAAGGATGAACGCAAGACCTCGTTCCAGACACTGGCATATGATCGACTTCATCATCACGAGGTGTCGGAATAACATGGACATCCACAGTACCCGAGCCATGCGTGGAGCAAACTGTTGGACCGATTACCAGATGCTTGAGGTCAAAAGTGGCTTTCAGAATACGACAAAAGCACAGCAGGCAAGGAACAAGTAAGCCGACCAAGCTCAACACAGCAAAACTAAGTACCATCAGCCATAGGGAGAGTTTTGAGCAGGAGATGGACAGTGCTCTCGCCCAATGGGAGAAGGAAAACTCAACACCAGACGAGAAATGGGCAGCTCTGCAGCAGGTCGTGTACAACACAGCCAAGACATATCTTGGCAAGCCAGACAGAACACATCAGGACTGGTTTGACCCCAACGACCAGGAGCTACAGACTCTTATGAGCAGAAGAGACCAAGCCCACCAGAGAGTGTTGCAAACCAGGAGCACTAGATCCACCACTGCAGCACATAAAGACGCCTGCAGACTGCTACAAAAACACACCCGTGCACTGAAGTCAGACTGGTGGGAAAGGAAGGCAGTGGAGCTGTAGAGAGCTGCTGACAGTAACAACATGAAGGGCTTCTACAATGGACTGAAGGAAGTGTGGGGACCCAAAAAGAAGGGACCTGTTCAACTGAAATCAACAGATGGAATGGAGACCTTCTCTGACAGCAAGAGAGTTGTGGCAAGACGGAGTGAACACTTCCAGAAGCTACTCAACGTCCCTGGAGACATAGATCACAAAGCTTTGGACAACATCCCACAGAGCATTATCAAGACAAGCCTAGATGAGATTCCAACTATGGATGAGATGGCTAAAGCAATCGCCGGCCTGAAAGATGGCAAAGCACCTGGAGGAGATGGAATTCCTGCAGAAGTATGGAAGCACGGAGAAGACAATCTGTTCAGCAGACTGCACCAACTAATCGCCAATGCCTGGGAGGTGGGTTCTGTACCACAAGCATGGAAGGATGCCAGCATTGTAACCATCTACAAGAAAGGTGATCGAACAGACTGTGGGAACTATAGAGAAATCTCTCTTCTTTCCATAGCAGCAAGATCTTCGCCAGGATCCTACTGAACAGACTATCTACCCACATAACACCAGAGGTAGTTCCAGAGGCTCAATGTGGCTTCAGAGGTAACCGGAGCACCGTGGATATGATAATTTGTCTCCGACAACTACAAGAAAAGTGCATTGAGCAGGACCGACCACTGTACATGGTATTTGTCAACTTCAGTAAGGCGTTCGATACAGTTGGGAGGACCGGGCTATGGCAGCTGCTGAGGAAGTATGGATGCCCAGAGAAGTTCACAACAATGATCGAGGCACTACATACCGGAATGATGACGAATGTTAGAGTTGGAGGGGAAGTCTCGGAATCGTTCAGTGTCACAAATGGGGTCAAACAAGGATGTGTACTGGCCCCCACGCTGTTCTCCATCTTCCTATCAGCAATGCTCGATGATGCTTTCCGAGACATGGGGGATGGCGTCTACATACAGTCCAGATAGAGCGCTGACCTATTCAACGTCGCACACTTCAGAGCGAAGACCAAGACTATTCGGATACTGATGAGAGAGCTACTATTCGCAGATGACAGTGCACTGGTTGCACACTCTGCTGAAGAGATGCAGAATATAGTGAATGCTTTCTCCAATGCGTCAAATAAGTTTGGCCTGAAGATTAACATCAAGAAGACCGAGATGCTGTACCAACCCAACTGTACAAGTACCCGAGAGGAGGATATCATGGTTGATGGAAACAAGCTGAACTCTGTTCTGGAATTCAACTACCTCGGAAGCACTATATCAAGTGATGGATGCATTGGTGATGAAATACAGAGGAGGCTGGCCAAGGCTAGTGCATCTTTCGGCCAACTACGCCAGAGACTCTGGAACAACCACCATGTGTCCATGCGGGTTAAAGGCAAGATATACCGTGCAATCGTGCTGTCCACCATCCTATATGGAGCTGAGGCCTGGACAGTGTACAGACAACAGGTGAAAAGGCTGCATGCCTTCATGATGCGACATCTGCGATCGATCATGAGGATAACCTGAATGGACAAAGTGACAAACAAGGAAATACTCGAACAGACAGGGCTTCTGATCAGAAAGAATCTCCGGTGGACTGGACACCTCATGAGGATGTCACCAGACAGGCAACCAAAGCAGGTTCTCAACTCCCAACTGTCTTCTGGTCAGAGAAAGAGAGGGCGTCCTCGTCTCCGGTTCAAGGATACCATCAAGAGAAACCTGAAGCTGAGAGACATAAAGATCGACTCCTGGACATCACTCTCACAGCAGAGAGATAAATGGAGAGCAACAGTCAAGTGATGGAAGCAGTCTTTGTCGCTTCGCGACCGACAGCATGATGATATAATATATATATATATATATATATTTATATGTATATTATAGATAAAAATGTTCCAAAAAATAGCGCAAAATAATACAAACATACAGAATGACTTCTAAATAACACAGTAAGTTTGTTTCCCTTACTGTTATTACCAGGTATATGCTATATCGTATTACACTATCTCCCATTATCATTTATATGTCTCTAGATCTTCAACTATGACATCTGCTGGTGAACCTTCATTAACCCACTCAATATGGTCTTCGTGGAATATTAAAGTATTTGTTATGTCGGCCCTTATTAAATTGTATAAATATTAAATAAAAACATTTTTCTTTGAGCTTAATTATAATTAAAAACTTACCAAAATTGGCTGTGATATACTTCTTGTCATGCGCTGAAACAAACAAAAAATGTTATTTAGCATCAACAAATTACCCAAGTAGGAAGCACAGAGTTATGAGGAATTATAATAGATACAATTTGTCCAAGTCTTAAAATGCTGCACATAAAATGTAAAATAGCCAAAGCTGTAGGAATTATCACTAATGCTCTGTAGATCATCTTTTGTGACATTATATTATACCTTTTTATACCCAAACATATTGCGTAGAGTTATGGGGAGGTGCTTGTAGCACATATTTTATTTCTTTGGTAAAATTACAAACGTCTGTCATTAATTAATTATTTCAGCCCCCTACATTGCAGACACTGGCCAATTCTTCAATAAGTTATTGATTCTACGACTAAGAAAAATGTAAGAATAGACACTTACTAGCCCGGCAAAATATAAAAACAACACAAAGTTGTTACAATTTGATTTAAAACTAAAAAATTATATATGGAAACCCCAGTAAACTAACAATGCACTTTTCATAAAGGTAACAAAGAAATAATACAGAAATATCAGAGATGGAGTGAATATTATACAGATGTACTCGGGTACAAGTACGATTACTTTGAACATGCATGAGTACAAGTACTCAGAAAACAAATGTACTGGAGTACGAGTACGATTACTTTACAATGTACCCGAGTAGGAGCACGATTACATTAGAATGTAATCATGATTACTCTCATGATTACTTTAATGAATATCCTGTTTCTAACATAAAGGCGACTTTCATGGAATCCCTAGGTGTCATTCTTTTTCTGTTGCTGTGTCACTATCTAGTGTTCTGATTACCTGGTACTGCTATCCACTATCCAGGTGTTATTATTATTAATAATCAGTCGACTTTCTCAGGTTGGTATGGTTTCTGAATCAAATACAAATATGATTCATTTAAAAAATTTAAATGTCCTGTTTATTTTAAATGTTAAATACACATCATCAAATACATTACAATAACAACATTTCAAATCCAGGGGGTCATATTTAAAAGAGTATCCAATTCAAATATGTAGTATATAATACACGGGGTCAAATACATTTGTATGTGATAATATTTAAATACTTTTTAAAAGTATTTGTATTTGATGTTTAGGAATTAAAAATATTTGTAGTTAATTACTGTTCTAAAGTATTTGATATTTTCAAGTACTTTCAAATACTTTTTTAAATACATTGTCATTATCAACATTTTGTTTTCACAGTCACATAATGCCTGCCAAACTGACTACCTTCACTGCAACTTCACCCAACAGTGCTAATTATTGATGAAGACAATTAACAGCAGATATCCTTCATGGCCCTGCAGTGACTACAACCTTTGTTTGCTCAGAGCCAGAGGATGGACCATTTGTTCTTTAGCTATTCTGGTTTCCTGGCTGACTTTGAAGGTGAACTATCACACTTCCTCACAAGATCCTAGCAGTGATTAGTAGTGTCTCTCCTGAGAGCAACATAGGCATATTATTATGTACCTCCTGGCTTAACATAACCAAAAGTAATTAATGAAAAAGTACGATCTGTACTAAAAAAACTATCCGATTGAAAAAGAATGGCAATTGCACTCATTGCCCCATAGTATCACCCTACCATTATGAATTTTCCATAATCACTCTGGAAATTTACCTCACATTACAATGGACTGTATGAATGAAAATAAAAATTTCACATTAGAAAATTATAGACACCAAAGAACCGTTATTCTTACAAATAATGCCCAGACAAGTTCACAGCTGGTGTCATTTATCAGTAAATGAAGCTGCTGTAGCCAGATGCTCACTGGCACTGGATTCAATTACATTCCCTCAGCCTGTGGATGGGCTTAGGGGTCACTGTGACTACAAACACTTGATTGACTACTGTAGGGTGGGGTGGATGACACACTGACCATTACCTACTAGACAACCAGACTAGTTATTAGGCAGGCTTACTAGTCTGCCCTCATCTTTACTAGAGTACGGACTAGCGGAATAGTGGGTAGTTCTACGGTTCTACCCCTGGGTAGAGCATCACACTCTCAACTAAGAGGACCCGGGTTCAAATCCTGTGCTGCTGTGAAAAAACTTGGGGAAGTTTGTTCATGCTACACTGCTCCAGTTCACTCAGATGTAGAAATGAGTATATGGCTATAGACAGTGGTGAATTTGTGCGTCCGAGTAGTCTGCAAATTAATTGCCACGTGGCTGAATGCTTCCCAGAGAAGCCGAGATGGTGTTTGATTGAACAGGTCTGCCAGGGAGTAAAGTGTAAGGCCCTTTGAGCAATCCTAGCTGAGGATTGGATACTGTGCTATGTAAGAACTTACCTTTTACATTAAAGTTAAAAAAGTTAAAGACACTATAGTTCCCACAGCGATAGGCTATGTGGGAGGTGTGTCTGAGTGAATGTATGTAAATAAGCGTGGGGCAGATTGTGTTATCGGGAATACTGTCGATAATGGGCAGCAGAGAAAAATAATACAAGAAATGTAGAAGAATGGCCATCAACACATTACTACATAAGTTATGTATGGAGGAAGGAATCGGCTTTGTTGACATGTGGGCAAGCTTTGTAGAGAGAGAAGATATGTTTATGAATGACGGGCTTCACTTATCGGGAAAGGGAGCAGCAGTTCTGGGGAGTGAGTTCATAAGGTGCATAAATGAAGGCACAGGTCAGTTCAGTGTTTATAATTAGGTGCACGGGAGGGATACATAAAGCCATTTCAAGAAAACTGTACAGACAAATCTACAAGGGGAAAAAATCACAAAATTTCAATAAAAATGAACTTACATGTATATGCTTAAATGCCAGAAGCATAATAAACAAGAGAAGTGACCTAGACTACATGATAGCGGATACAGAACCTGATATAATAGGCATCACAGAATCATGGGCAAATAAAGACATGGTTGATGCCGAACTAGTCTCAGGTTATGTAATGTTTCGAAAAGACAGACAAGAAAGAAGGGGAGGTGGGGTCATTATGTATATTAAGGATTCTTTATAAGCATACGAAATACAGATGGAAAAGGAAGCAGAATGCGAAGAAGCAATCTGGTACAATATAGCCACACAAAAACTCAACATTAACGATAGGGCTAATTTATCGTAGGCAAGAAGAGCAGCAGTTCTGGAAAGTGAGTTCATAGCAATACAACAAGAAGATGATGAAAAATTGCACAATGCCATAAAGGAGATTAGTAAAATGGAATGTGTTATAATAGGTGACTTTAATCATGGTCATATTCAGTGGTAATCACTAGAGAGTGTAGGAAGAGATGACCTGCAGTTTTTACGTATAATACAGGACTGTTTCCTTACACAACTTGGTTTAGAACCAACTAGAGGTGGAAATGTGTTGGATTTAGTATTCTCCTCTAAAAACGAATTAGTTGATAATATTAAAATAGGTGAGCCTTTGGGATCTAGTGACCATAATCAGATCCATTTTAGTATTAAAATACAAACAGAGATTACTGACAAAAAGCGATGGAGAAGAAATTTAAACAAAAGCAAATATAAACAAATGAGAACCTACTTAGCAAGCATAAATTGGACTGACTTTATGAAGGACAAGACAGCAACAGAATGTTGGATAATTTTGAAAGATGAGATTGAGGGCATTACTGAAACATTTGTTCTAATAAAAACAAGGGAAACAATCTAGGAAGAAACACCTGTCAAAAGAAGCTATACGAAAGATTGCCTACAAACAAATAACACCGAGAATATACAGAAACACTGGAAATATAGAAGACTATAACAATTACAAAAAGAGGCCCTTAACTTAGCTTCAGCTGAAATAAGAAAATCAAAAGGGTCCTTTGAAAAAAAAAATTGCGAATGACATAAAAAGTGATAGTAAGAGTTTCTACGCATATGTAAGGAGTAAACAGAACATTTGAGATAAAGTAGGACCACTAGAAAACAATGCAGGCAACTTAATATCTGATGGGTTTTTAAATGGCAGAGGATCTGAATGAATATTTTAGCACTGTGTTCACTAAAGAAGATATATAAGTTCACTGCAGGTACCTGCTAGGAAATTTTAGGGTGATGAATCACATAATTTAGGGAAGTCGGTTGTAACTCCTGAAATTATATCCAAACAAATTAAGATGATGAAAGAAAATAAATCACCTGGAGTTGATGGAATACCACCAAAATTGCTTAAGGAAATTTTAAACGAAATCAGTATACCACTTGTGATTTTTTTTATCTCACTTAAAGACGAAAGCAAATGTTACACCATTATTTAAAAAGGGATCAAGTAATAAGACAGAAAATCATACACCAATGAGCTTAACATCAGTATAACTATTACGCAAATTATTAGAAACATTTATTAGAGACCACACGGTAGACTTTGTTTTATAAAAAACTAATTGATAACTAAATCTCAACATGGGTTCCTAAAAGCTAGGACTTGTCTAACCAATTTCTTATGTTTTTAGAAGGTATTAAGTTATGTAACTTAAGTGGGTAGATGATGGTCCACCGGTGGATGTAGTATACTTAGATTTTCAGAAAGCATTCGATAAAGACAGAGAGTAATAGTAGAGGGGGAGATATCAAACTGGAAACCAGTTTTGAGTGGAGTTCCACAGGGGTCGGTGTTGGTTGGGACCGATATTATTTTTGATATTTATAAATGATTTGGATGATGACTTATCAAGTGAAGTACTTAAATTTGCAGATGACACAAAAGTGTTCAGAACTGTAAAAACTGATGCAGGATAAAGTACCTTTACAAGATGATCTAACCAAGATGGTAGATGTTATTTAATTTTGGCAAATGTAAATGCATCCACATTGGACATGGTAATGTGAGCAAAGAATACTTTATGGGCAATACTATATTAGGCACAAGTGTAAAAGAAAAGGACCTGGATATTAGAGTTAGTGCTAACATGACAGTGTCGGAGGATTGTAGACTTGCTGCTGCAGAGGGCAACCAGATATTTGGGCTAATTAGAAGTAACATTACATACATGGAGAAGACATTAATCATACCATTGTACAAGGCAATAGTTGGGCCACACTTGGAGTATTGCATTCAGGCATGGAGGCCATATCATAAGAAAGACATCAATAAACTGGAAAGTGTTCAACAGAGGGCAACTAAACTTATTCCAGAACTTAAACATGTATGCTATGAAAGACGCCTGTTAGAATGTAGATTGACAACACTGGAAACTAGAAGATTAAGACCTAATAGAAGTTTTTAAGATATTGAATGGATATGAAGATATTGATAGCAACATTATTGTCAAACTAAAAGAAGATAGTATGACAAGGGGGCATATGGCAG
This sequence comes from Oasisia sp. SBJ-2009, assembly GCA_964017155.1. Lineage (NCBI taxonomy): Eukaryota > Metazoa > Annelida > Polychaeta > Sabellida > Siboglinidae > Oasisia > Oasisia sp. SBJ-2009. The sequence continues at coordinate 14,926,412 of OZ024854.1, forward strand.
CATTAGTCAAGCCATACTGTAAGTTAGATAACAGAAAACTCTCCTTCTCCCAGAGAACAATAAATGATTGGAATCAATTAAGTCATGATTGTGTAAATGCCAGCAGTGTAAATATGTTTAAAAATTAAATTGACACTTATCTGGCAAGGGTGGGCTATACCTAGATTGAACACTTAAATGTTTTAGAAATGATTTTTAATACTGATTAAATTATTTATTCATATATTTATTTTAATTAATTTATTATTATAACAAATCGTTATTACTGTAGAACATTTTATGTATTTTATATTTTACTTGTCTATTGTTAGAGACAACGTATAATTTTTATTTTACTTATGTATTTTTAGAGACAACATATTTTAATTAGTAGCATTTTAGTGGCATTTTTAATTTTGTATATTTATAATTTTAAGTATAATACTAATTTATGTACACATTTATAATTTAGTGAACACTCGATAAGCCATAGGCTTCCTTGTTCACATGCCGTCTGGAGCTTGGTTCTGGATGGCAACTTGTTAAACCTTGTTAAACACAGAACCATATATACGGGATGAAGTTCTATGTCAATGCTGCTTCGATTATTTATGCCGCAAGTTGCTCGAAGCCGTACGGGAATTAATGCTGGCATGCACACTGGACTTGGTAGGCCAGTGTGAGGAAGTGGAAATGCAGATGGCCAAGCTGTCCATGGACTGAGACATGTCAGTAGGGTGATCAGGGAAGGCGATAAGCTTCATGGGTCTAAATAGCATAACTGGGAACAAATAGGAACACTAACTGAACACTAACTGCTACAGATGTGCCAAACTCGGACATTTCGGCTGCAATACGTCATGTCCAGCACGAGGTAAACCATGCCAAAGGTGTGGAGGAAAAGTGGTTTACAAGTCAAAACAACACTCACAAGGCCGGGTGAACTGTCTTGCAAGTCCTACCAAATATGGTTTTGTATTTGGCATCACTAATTGTGTGTGGTTGTGAAGTTGGCCAAAGATTGGAGTTGACATTGCTGCGGTTACTGAAACTTCACAACTGCTAAAAAGCAATATCCTGAAGTGTTCAGTGGCACGGGCAAGATAAACATCAGATATATATCATTGGATATTGATCCTAGTCTGAAGCCGGTTGCTCAGCCATTGAGACATACGCCATTCAATCTGAGAGACAAGGTGATGCATGTTCCGGGAACACAAGATATTGCTGATCCTCTATCACGCTCGATAGATGGCAAAGCGGATCTCCAGAACACAAACACGAAGCTGAACAGTATGTTCGATTTGTGGCAAACATTGCAATGCCGAGAGCAATGAACTCTCGTGAGGTGGAAGAAATATCAGCCACCGATGATGAATTACGCCATCAAAACCGGCTGCAAACTGTATGCACGAATTGCTGGATATCTATGTGTCATCAGATGGTGTTACGCGGTACATGCATCATTCTTCCAGCCAAACTATGACCCTGGTTAGTAGCAAAAATTCAGAATGAAAATTTGGTGGCCAGGCATGGACAAAGCAGCAGAGCAACACTGCAGATCACGTCACGGTTGTCAGATTGTGACACGACCTGATTCACCAGAACCATTGAAACTTACACCTCTCCCGGATGGATTATAGCGAGACCTGGCAGTAGATCTAATGGGTCCAGTTTCCTCAGGTCATAACTTGCTTGTGGTGGCAGACTACTACAGTCAATATTATGAACCACAACAGCAGGAAAGATGATCGATTGTCTGGATGAAATATTCAATAGACATCATCTTCCTACGTCGCTAAAGTCTGATAATGGTCCACAGTGTGCATCAGACATATTTCAAGAGTACTGCAAGCAAAACAATAGTATGCATTGCAAAGTGACCACCAGGTGGGCACAGGTGAATGGACAAATAGAACGCCAAAACTCCTCACTCCTCAAGCAGACAGAAGCGCATGATTGGAGGAAGGAGATGAGGAAGTACTTGACTTCCTACAGGAACATCAAACATCCCACAACAGCTCAGAGCCTGGCGGAATTGCTGTTTGGCCACAAGATGAGGGGCAAACTACCTGACATGATTATGACCCACGTACCCGACATGGCAGTGCACAACCGTGATGCTGAGCAAAAGGGCAAAGCAAAGATGTATGCTGACACCAGAGTTAGGGCACATTATTCAAATATAAACGAGGGTGACAAAGTGCTAGTTTGACAAGACAAGATCAGCAAGCTGACAACTACATTTGTTGCCACTCCATTCACTTTCATCAACAAGACAGGCAACAGACTTGTTATAAAATTGCCAGAAGGCATCCACCACTTAAGGAATACCACTCATGTGAGGAAATATCTGAGTGATGCGGATGCCGCCCCAACAGAAGAGTCGGACAATAGGAATGTAACGGAAACAACACGTGACAAGAGTATGAGCCGTGAAGTCAAAGTTGTTGAGACGCCCGCGAATGCCGAGAACCCACCCAAATGTAGTCCTACATATATGTACATACCTGATTTCGATGATATTGAGTGTATCCAGGTATTTCTTCATACGGACTGAATTCATCCAACTGAAATAATTACAAATAAGCTGTATTAAATTCAGTTTACCCAAATAGTGAGCATTTAAATAGATTAATACCGTCTTATATGACCAGGCATTGTCGACCTACTTAGATATAAACAGTCAATCTCATTTAACAGGAAGGAACAAACATGTTGTACTTACTGTCATATAATCATAAATCAGTACATTATGTTGGAATGGTTTTATACCTACTATCAATAATAACTATATCTATGAATCATTAATACCTGATTAAATATACATAGAAATGTTTATTTAATATATCTTGTATTTGTTGTACTTATATATCATGTCATATATATATATATATATATATATATATATATATATATATATATACAGTATATATATATATATATATATATGTTCAAACAAATATGCACAAAACAATATAATTTTAATGAATGAGTTTGGGGCACATACAATTTTAAAAGAGCACATCATTTGTCTTCTGTTGTACCTAACGGGCACATGCATATTTCTTTTTCCAGGGTGATCCATGCACATACACATATATACATATACATATACTCACATTCACACACATACATAATTAATTAGCTGTATAATTACATTTTTATATAGACTTCTAAATAACATAAGTAAGCAAGTGTGTTTCCCTTACTGTTCTTATATGCTATATCTTATTACAGTATCTCCCATTACCATTTATGTCTTGAAATCTTCATCTATGACATTTGCTGGTGAGCCTTCATTTACCCACTCAATGTGGTCATCACGGAATATTAAAGTATTTGTTATGTCTGCCCTTATGAAAATGTATAAATATTAAATAAAAATATTTTACTTTGGGCTTAATTATAATTAAAAACTTACCAAATCTGGCTGCGATATACTACTTGACATGCGCTGAAACAAACAAAAAATGTTATTTAGCATCAACAAATTACCCAAGTAGGAAGCACAGAGTCATGAGGAATTATAATAGATACAATTTGTCCAAGTCTTCAAATACTGCACATAAAATGTAAAATAGCCAAAGCTGTTGGAATTATCACTAATGCTCTGTAGATCATCTTTTGTGACATTATATTATACCTTTTTATATGAGGAATTATAATAGATACTAATTTGTCCAAGTCTGTGACATTATATTAAATTTTGTATACCCGAACATATTGCGTAGAGTTATGGACAGGTGCTTGTAGCACATATTTTATTTCTTTGGTAAAATTACAAAAGTCTGCCATTAATTAATTATTTCAGCCCCCTACATAGCATACACTGGCCAATTGTTCAATAAGTTATTGATTCTACGACTGAGAAAAAATTATGAATAGACAGTTATTCCCTTTATGTATAAGATTGTCAGGAACACATGTTATCTGATAATGACAAGAATGTTTAATAGAAATAATGAAATCCACAAATACATCAACCATCATGCTAAACTATTGCATGATCCAATTAAAGAAACTAACATGTTATAATACAAAACAATTGTAGATACTGTGGAATTAAGCTGTCAAACTGTATAGAAAAAACAATGAATTCTACTGGAAGTACAGAAATGATTGGAGAGTTAACATTATCGTATACACAGTGCTCTATAAAGGTTGCACAGTTGAGCAAGATGACACAGGAAATTCTTGAAAGTAAGCATGATAGTAATCAATTATATAACCATCTTACACCAATTTACCTTCAACTTTCAATGTAATATCAAATTTCCTTGTTTCACTGTTACACAATAATATTTAGGCCTTGCATTGAAACTTCATTTGATCCCATATTTGAGTTGTAATTTTTATACAAAGGCCAGTTGGCAGTGTAACGAACCAGTTATTGTTAAACTGGTACTGGGAGAGCATCGGACTCTCGACTAAGAGGACCCGGGATCAAATCCTGTGCTGCTGTATTAAACCTTGGGCAAGTTTTTTAACACTATATTGCTCCAGTTCAATCAGCTGTATGAATCAATACCTGGCTATAGACAGTGGTGAGTGTATGTACGAGTAGTCTTCACAAATTGAATTTTTGCCTACGAGTAGTTTGCAAATTAATTGCCACGTGGCTGAATGCTTCCCAGAGAAGCCGAGATGGTGTTTGATTGAACAGGTCTGCCAGGGAGTAAAGTGTAAGGCCCTTTGAGCAATCCTAGCTGAGGATTGGATATTGTGCTATGTAAGAACTTACCTTTTACATTAAAGTTAAAAAAGTGAAAGACAGAACTAGTTCCCACAGCGAGAGGCTATGTGTGGGAGGTGTGTCTGAGTGAATGTATGTAAATAACATAACTCAATGATGCAAACATGCACAACTGTTATGAAATAATTTGTATTTGCATATATGCACAACTGTTATAAAATAATTTATATTTGCATATTTTACAAAACAAATGTAATTGTAACCTAGTTATGGTCATACTGAATTTAACAAGATTTAATGAAATTGCCACCTACAGAATCAACTCTAGAGGACAGGTGGACTAGGAAGTCTGTTTGGCTTATCAAGAGTCCAACCTATCTATCTAAGTATATCTCGCTCTTCTGAGGTATATGTCAATCATATTTTTAAACATACTAACACTACTAGCACATACACAATCAGCTGATAATCTGTTCCATTCATTTACTGTTCTTTGTGAAAGTGAGAATATTTTAATATCTAGTCTACACTGCTTCTCTGTTAATGTAACTCCATGTCCTCAAGTCCTTCTCTCTTCCTTAACCGAGAAAAACGAATTCTTTCAAAATGTTGGTGGTAAATTACTAATACTATGTTAGAGTATATTTACCCATGCAAAGGTTTCTATTGTTAAATCAATTTCAGTTTGCATATTTTACAACATGTAGTCGACACAACATTGCTGTAGTGTGTTGGTTCCCCCTACTGGACTACGTGTATGAGATAGACATATAATAATAATAAATAGCAGTATTTGTCTACGCCATATCTCTAGCAATAAAACCATTCAGAAGCGCATTACACTTTACATGAATATACAGATAGACCCCTCTATACATTGGACACGTGATATTCTAGATATCCAGGAAAGCGCATGCCCACCATATACGATGCAGCGAGTGGCTAATAATAAAATATGTGGGGCATATAAACCTGTAATTGATTCGATCTGTTTCACACCCCTAAAACTAAAATTGCAACAAGGATTTTGAAGAACACTTTGTTTTAGGTTTCCATACGATATGGATAGCAAAAACTATGTGGGAATATTCAACTGCAGAGATGACCACATTTGAACTGTATGCAGATAGGAAAGGTTTAATCATAACGGATAACTGTGCCATAAACAAGCAACTAACAGAGATGCACCCAATTAGTGCACTTTGCCAGTCCTGATGTCCAGGACATCTTTCGGACACTTGACAACACTGTAAGGGTCCGTGATTATGACAAAGCAGTAATGTATTATATTATATTTTGTCCCTAAGTGCAACCCAGTGTATGTGCGACATATCTTTAGGCAGGTGACCAAGGGTCAGGGCGAAACAATCCTACAATTTGTTTTCCGACTACGGGCAATTGCCAAAGACTGGGGCTACAACGAGAACACAGAAAACCAGATACGGGATGAAGTTCTATGTCACTGCTGCTTCGATTATTTACGCTGCAAGTTGCTCGAAGCCGGACAGGAATTAACGCTGGCGCGCACACTGAACTTGGCAGGCCAGTGTGAGGAAGTGGAAATGCAGATGGCCAAGCTGTCCATGGACCGAGTTGAGCCAGCCCTGTTATCAGGACATGTCAACAGGGTGATCAGGGATGGGGATAAGCTTCACGGGTCTCACATAAATGGGAACAAACAGGAACAACAATTGCTTCAGATGTGGCAAACAGGGACATTTCGGCAGCGACATGTCATATCCAACATGAGGTAAAACATGCCGGAAGTGTGGAGGAAAAATTGGTTTGCAAGACAAAGCAACACTCACAAGGCTGGATGAACTGTCTTACAAGTCCCACTGAATACGGTTTTGCATTTGGCATCACTGATGCCAATGCGTCAAGTACTATCAATGTGAGGGTGGGGGTGTGAAGTTGGATGTTCTGAACGATTTAACAAGATTTAACAAGATTGCCACCTAGAGAATCAACTCAAGATGGCAGGTGGACAAGGAAGCCCTTTGGCTTATCGAGAGTCATTAACCTATCTATCTAAATGTACCCCGCCCTTCTTAGGTACATGTCAATTTTATTTTTGAACATATTAACACTACTAGCACTTACACAATCAGCCGATAATCTGTTCCATTCATTTACTGTTCTTTGTGAAAATGAAAATTTTCTAATATCTAATCTACATTGCTTCTTTGCTAATGTAACTCCATGTCCTCTAGTCCTTCTCTCTTCCTTGACTGAGAAAAAAATATTTCTGTCAATATTTTCATACCCATTCAATATTTTAAAAACTTCTATCTGATCTCCTCGCAGTCTCCTGGTTTCTAGTGTTGTTAATCCACATTCTTTTAGACGCATTTCATAACTAATATTCCTGAGTTTTTGTATCATTTTGGTTGCTCTTCTTTGTACTCTTTCTAGTATATCAATATCCTTCTTGCGATATGGCCTCCATGCCTGTATGCAATATTCTAAATGAGGCCTAACTATTGTTTTGTACAGTGGTATTATTAGTTCTTTTTCCTTATACACTATATTTCGCCTAATTAATCCAAGAATTTGGTTTCCCTTCGCTGCTGCAATTGCACACTGTTCCGATACCTTCATATCAGCACTAATAGTTAACCCTAAGTCCTTTTTCTTTACGGTAGTATTTAGTACAGTATCACCCATTGTATATTGTGCATCTTCATTCCCATGTCCTGTGTGGAGGCACTTACACTTCCCATAATTAAACAGCATTTGCCACTTCTCAGACCATTCGGTCAACTTATTTAGATCATCTTGTAATTGCTGTCTATCTGTATCACTTTTTATTTTTCTGAACACTTTTGTATCATCCGCAAACTTCAACACCTTGCTTGTTATATCATCATCCAAATCATTGATATATATTAAGAACAAAATAGGTCCCAATACTGATCCCTGCGGTACTCCACTCAAAACCGATTTCCAGTCCCCATCAACTACTACTCTTTGTCTTCTATCAATAAGCCATTTTTTTATCCAGTTAATCATAGCATTGCCTATGCCATGGGCCTTCAGTTTAAGTAGTAATCTTTGATGTGGCACTTTGTCAAAAGCTTTTTTAAAATCTAAATATATTATATCTACTGGTGATCCCTCATCTACCCACTTTGTGACATCTTCCAAAAAACATAAGATATTTGTTAAGCATGACCTCGCTTTTAGAAACCCATGTTGAGATGGGTTAATCAAGTTATTTTTAACAAGAAAATCAACCAAGTGCTCTTTAATTAGTCTTTCTAATAGTTTACAAATCACCGATGTTAAACTCACTGGTCTATAGTTCTCTGACTTGCTTCTTGATCCTTTTTTAAATAATGGTATGATGTTTGCTTCTTTCCATTCTAACGGAACTACTCCTTCCTCTAATGCCAAATTGAACACTGTTGCAAGTGGTGTGCTAATTTGTTCTACAATTTCCAGTAGTAATTTGGGAGGAATCCCATCCACTCCAGGTGACTTATTATCCTTCATGTCCCTTATTTTCTTAGCTACCATTTTTGGTGTTACAATTAGTTGTCCTAAATAGTCTGACTCTCTCCCTTCGAATTTAGTCTCTGGTACTGGTAATGCACTAATATCTTCCCTGGTAAATACCGAACTAAAGTATTCATTTAGATTTTCTGCCATTAAGAATCCCTCTGTTATTATTTTTCCATCACTATCTTCTAGAGGTCCGACCTTATCCTGAACTTTCTGTTTACTTCGAACATACGCATAAAAACTCTTGCTGTCATGTTTTATATTAAAAGCTAATTTTTGTTCTTAGCTTCTCTTTGAATTTCTAATTTCAGCTGTAGCTTGGTTAAGTGCTTCTTTATAATTGGCATAGTCTTCTTCACTTCCATTATGTCTATATGTCTTCCACATCATTTGCTTGTATTTGATTTTTCTAATGGCTTCTTTTGATAAGTGTTTCTTTTTTGACCGTTTCCCTTGTTTTTTCAAGGGGACACATTTTTCGACAATGCAGTCAATTTCACTCTTTAAGATATTCCAACATTCTTTTGCTGTCTTATATTCCAGTGCTACACACAACAACATTGCTGAAGGCACATGGACATACCTGAAGTTATGGGCTATCACACGTATGTCAAGTGCCAATCCGGCAGGGAAACAACTCTTCACATACGCCACCTTTACACATACTCTCCAAGTATAAGGAACGTTTACTTGTGATGTATGAGCAGGATGCGGAATTGCACAGTCAGATCACCTAGTTATCAAAGAGAAAGGAATACCTCTGCCCAGTAAGCAGACAGCCATGAAGCTTGGAATGCTAAAGATTGGAGTTGACATTGCCGCGGTCACTGAAACTTCACAATTGCTAAGAAGCAATACCCTGAAGTGTTCAGTGGCGCGGGCAGATAAACATCAAACATATATCATTGAACATCGACCCTGGTCTGAAGCCGGTTGCTCAGCCATTGAGACATACGCCATTCAATCTGAGAGACAAGGTGATGCATGTTCCGGGAACACAAGACATTGCTGATCCTCTATCACACTCGATAGATGGCAAAGCCAGATCACCAAATCACAAACACGAAGCCGAACAGTATGTTCGATTTGTGGCAATCATTGCAAAGCCGAGAGCAATGAACACTCGTTAGGTGGAAGAAATATCAGAGACCGATGATGAACTACGCAACGTGAGACGAGCCATCAATACCGACTGCTTTGATGACTGCAAACCGTATGCACGAATTGCTGGAGAACTATGTGTCATCAGTCTGTTGGTGTTATGCGGCACATGCATCATTCTTCCAGCCAAACTATGACCCGGGTACTGGCTTTGGCACATGAAGGACAACTGGGCATAGGTGGCATCAAGCAAAAATTCAGAATGAAAGTTTGGTGGCCAGGCATGGACAAAGCAGCAGAGAGACACTGCAGATCACGTCACGGTTGTCAGATGGTGGCACGACCTGATTCACCAGAACCATTGAAACTTACACCTCTCCCGGATGGATTATAGCGAGACCTGGCAGTAGATCTAATGGGTCCAGTTTCCTCAGGTCATAACTTGCTTGTGGTGGCAGACTACTACAGTCAATATTATGAACCACAACAGCAGGAAAGATGATCGATTGTCTGGATGAAATATTCAATAGACATCATCTTCCTATGTCACTAAAGTCTGATAATGGTCCACAGTGTGCATCAGACATATTTCAAGAGTACCGGTACTGCAAGCAAAACAATATTATGCATTGCAAAGTGACCGCCAGGTGGGCACAGGTGAAGCACATGATTGGAGGAAGGAGATGGGGAAGTACTTGACTTCCTACAGGACACACGGTATAGTCTCATCCAGTTTGAGAATGGCAACATTTCTATCAACTGCAAACTGCTACCCTGTTCACATCAGACACATCAATGGTGTTGCAAAGTTACCATCAGACTTTGAAAGCTGCAAGCCTCATGAGTGCCACAACTCAGGTTGTCAGGTTTGCAAGTTCATTCAAGAGTTGGTTATACTCGGTGTTTCCATGGGTGATGTCATCGGCGGTTCTGCCAAGATGACATACACTAACTGAGAAGTCTGGCATGCCACTCAGCTCGGGTGCCCCGATCTCAGATGCTCTCATGCTCACTACACACTAACACCTGCTCTTCTCGACAAGCCGCACGATGGAACCTTTCACGGTCAAGATGTGTGCTCAAATTATTCTACTGACTCAGAACCGGAATCACCAGAACCAGCGAGCCACGGTCAGGTTATAGCTGACAGACAACCTGCATTACCGTTTCTGTAGTTGTGATTTGTATCTGGACATTTGGACATAGCATTAAGAGAAGTAATTTGAAATGGGAAGGATGTAGTGTATTGGTTCCACCTACTGGACTACATGTATGAGAGAGACCCCTCTACACACTTGGACATTTGATACTCTAGGTATCCAGGAAAGCACATGCACAATGCAGCGAGCAGGTGTTAATATATTATATTATATAAGCTATATCAAAATCAGAAACTCAACTCAGGTTCAACATAGGTTGAAAGACAACTCAGATTCAACAGTTGAATGCAAATTAAAGGTCAATTCAAGTTTAACACCATTTGAATTTCAACCCATTTGCATGTAAAATTTTCAAAAGTATGTTTGTATACACAAATTTGAAATTCAAATGAGATTCAACAGTTGAACACAGGTTGAAATTCAACTCAGATTTAACAATTTAATGTGAGTTGTAGTTCAACCCAAGTTCAGCACCAGTTAAAATTCAACTTATCTTCATGTGAAATATATATTTCCATAATGAATACAGTTGCAGATCAACTGTTGAATGTGAGCTCATTTGCATGTGAATTTTGAATTCCTCCGTAGTTGAAACTCAACCGAATTTCAGTTGAACTTCACTGGTAACAGGTTGAACGGTTATCTTTATATTTGGGTAGCCAGTAAAACAACAAACTAAAAACAGTTCATCTATATTTGCAAGTCTGCATGCATACAAATTTAAGATAGTAAAGTACACTCCTGTATGTGATGTGAGTGATTGACAAAAATCATTATGCTACCACTAAGTTAAAGTAAGGGTGCCAGCTCCCACGTTTTATTTTTTCATTTAATATTATGTTCTTATGACAACAACATATACGTTGAAGGCTTACTGCTGGCCAATTTGTGCTTAATTAGTTAATTAAGCGCAGAAAATGTTCACAGTTTGAAAGATTCCACTTGCAACACCTTCAAATTAATAGTATAAAAACAAAAGTATAAAAACAAAATTGATTGGCAATAATGCCAAGGCGAGCAGAGTTAACTGCAATATCCTTTGATGTTTCATTTTCCATGTTCTAGATGGCAGCCTTCCCATTACAATTTACTGCTCTGCCAATTTCTTTCTTTCTCTTAATTGTAGGAAAAGGACTTACCTGGCGGTCCCTGTTTGTCTTCTTCTTCCCCCTCATCCATCTCCACAAGCGTAGCATTTTTGCCTGCAAGTAAATGTTATTGCATGTAATGTAATAGGGCCCGTATGTGTGTCACGATAAATGGCGTGACTCCGCGTGATTGGAGCTCATTGGGGTCTAAGCGAGACAATTGGGGACTGGCCACACAAGAATAATACACAATAAAATAGTTTACGGGATTTGCATTTTACATTGCTGTACATTGTGGTTTCGATAAGCACTTATATCTGACAAGTTGTCTAAATTCGCATAATCATAACACATGTGTACGTTTGCCCCAAACAGGTTGTACTACGCGAAAAATGGCACTTTTCATTATTAGTCAAGATCGCCAAACGCAAGTACTTGCCGCCATTGCCATGGCAACCACCATTATAATCGATTAAAATTCATGATTTCCGTTATCATTGTCACCGGCAGTGTTCCACTGCTTCTGCTTGTAATAATCCTTCGGACAGTATAACTGAAATAGTTCGATTATTACAACCAAAAACAAAACGAAGTCCTATACGTTAACATGGAGAATATGGACCTCCTGCCCCCAACTGCCCCCAGCCTCGTTTTCGCGCGCGAGACTTACACGCCCTATGTTACCTATGACAATGTTACCTGTCGGAAGGCAGAATAGAAGCTGCTCAACAGTCAAAATGTCTTCCCGATAAACATAAAAGAAAATCATGCCAGAGTGGATAGCCCAAGGCAGTGAAATATATATATATATATATATATATATATATATATATATATATATATATATATGTGTGTGTGTGTATATATATATATATATATGTATATATATATATATATATATATATATATATATATATATATATATATATATATACAGTATATATATATATAATATGATGTCAGACTCTAATTATGCAATCAAAAGACCACTTTGGTCTTCATTGTAACTCAAGACTTGCTGAGGTTCTTTGAAAACATTAATTTGCATCTCTCTTGAGACTCAGTAAAATAACCGCCAGACACTCCACAAAACCATTGATTTTTTAACCCTCTTTGTGAATCACAATAAACATCTTCAAACTCATAAATCTCCTTCCTTAAATACTGGGGACGTTCCTATATGTAGCCTCCCATTAAGAAATACTGAGGAGATGTAGATGCCCCCAAGCTACCCCAGTTCTAATGTCTGTGCCTCACTAATAAATCAACCAAGGTAATGCTATTGTTAGGCCATGACAACAAATTGTAAAAAAAAAATGTTTGGCTTTCCATATAATTATAGTCAATGGATAGCTAATAAAAGGAAATCTTCAGCAGATGGGTGCAACATTTCTGTTTGAAAAAAGTTACATTCCCCATTGTTGATTTTGTTCTGGTAGTCCAAAAACCCTCATGGACATCTTTATAAAGGGCCAATAGGCCCTGAAGTTATTTACATTATATTGTGATTTAGGAGAATCATTGTGGCATTACAACATGGAGTGTCAATTCATAATTAGAAATGACAGAAAATTTGAAAAAAATTGGCATATCATAAAAAATGGGCCTAACTGAGTTGGTTATTCACTCAGCCATCCAAGTGATCAGAATGCAGTTGATATAAATAAAGTGTATGCTATTTCATTATACAGATGTTCAGAATATTAATTTTACATGTGTGTCACCTAAAGGTAAATAAAAAATATATTTCCCAGACAGTCACAGGCAAAATGTGGACATGTAACTTTTGAGGAGGCCATGGGGTGCCCTTGAAAACATACAATCAAGTACAAATTGTAGTATCTTCACTGTAATCACCTAACTGGCATTTTCTCTGGTTATTCATATCAGATGATCAGAGAAACAGCCAAATTGTGTGGAAATAGCAGACAATATCAATAAAGTGTATGATTTTTCCCTCGATATTTGTGCTGAATTTTAATTTGTTATCTTTGTCAATTGTCACTTTACAGGTAAGTAAGTAATTTATTATAAAAATAGGTGACAATATATCTTTAACCAGTAAACACCAAAGTCATAGCATTTTATAGATAATTAAAAAATCACCAACATACACACAACTTGCATACAAAATCAGTAGTTCAAAGAAGATTTAGGTTAACATATGCAGGCAGTAACTGTCCACTTATTGATACAGCTCCAATCACTAGAACTATAAATGTCTTGAGTACAATAAAAATACCCACAGCTATGTCTACGCAAAATTAGAGGAAAAGCTTCAGAAAACGTTTTGAATAAAATAGGAAAACTTAAAATGTACCCATTTTTAGGATGCTTAAAATGTGTCAATCAAATTTAAATTTCTTGTGCATAGCAACTACATCGGTCGGTAATGTCTGAGCAAATTTGAAAACCAGGTCTTCAACGGTTTCTGAGATCTGAGAGCTAACAGCGGAACCCGAACAGTGGATGGTTCACAGCGGACAAAAAGTGAAGCCATGCGTCCACTGGACCTTTCACCCAAAGGAATATAAAATTGCACTTTGATTGGCACTGATAAGATTCGATTAAGTAAGATTCGATAAAATATAGATTTCTTGTGTGGCATTAACATGAAATGCTTGTGCAAAATAAAAATATCCTTTTTATCTCAATATCCCAATATGTGTTTGCACTGCTCTGGCTATCTCTGAATACAATTGCTCTGTGGACAGCTAAATCTGTCAAGTGTCACAGATACACAGAACTTGTGTGTAACTTTGCAAAAGAAAATTATTTGCAAATGTTAGTGTTGTTACCATGTTATCAACAATTTCAGCTAGTCTATACTCTCTACACTGGACACTGAAAGTCTTCAAATATTAAAGGACAAAAAAAGGCAACGATTTCGCATCATACACCTAATAGAGTTTATACAAAGTAACAATTTCCACATATACTCAATTTTTTAACGTCAGCGGTTTACTCAGAATGTGACTTTAAAGTCTAAAATTCTAACGAAATCCATGATGGGCTAGACACCGCCATCGGTGAAGGGTTAACTTGGCGTAGCCAATAAGCGCGCGGCATGCTAGGTCTCTGCTGAAGCCGGTCAGCTTCCTGCGACGTTGTTAAGGGTCAACAACTTCGAGTCTTCAACAGTTCGTTCAGTTGGCGTGACATCTAGCAGCTGCTTATAGACGTGTATCTAAATCTGTGGTTAAATCTATGGTAAACTTTAGTAATTATGCCTTACTGTTCGGCATACGGTTGCAATAATAGTTGAAACAACCAGTAGACGTAGTATTGAAGCAATGGATTCACATTTGCGGGCGTACTGTTTGGAATCCCTCCAGTCCAAGTACAGTTCACTTTGCTCGGTCCATTTTTAGGAGAAATGCTTTGAAGTAGACATGTGTCATCAGTTGATGGGATGATTTCAGCGATAACAATAATAGACAACTTTATATTTACTGTTATCAGCATGTTACGCACGTTGCTGAGTTGCAGCCATTTCATGACAACAGCCAAACCCCATGCAGGGAATCTGTGGAGAGCAGCGACGCTTCGTGATGTCATTCTTCGTCTAAGATGGAGTAGCTCATAGTATTTCGATGGCTGGGTGTTCAAAAATATTTTTCTGGTAAACTGCTGGCGTTAAAAAATTGAGTATATGTGGAAATTGTTACTTTATATTAACTCTTTTAGGTGTATGCCACGAAACCGTTGCCTTTTTTGTTATTTAAGTGCTGGCAACTTTTCAATGTCGCATAGATCAAATGTGTTGTTGACATATGCATCAGTAAACAACTGGAACATGAGTGGTAGTGGGCCCTGCGAATATATGAGTCCAGGATACATATACAAGTCAATGAATATACAAGTCAGGCAAGACAGCACCAGGGAAATGTGAAAATTTTATTTTTAGGCATGGAGGTGCCCTTAAAACCATCCAATGAAATATCAGTTTCTTTTGTATTACCCATTTGCACAAAGATATGTCCTTGCCAAATTAGAGAAATCGTTAGTTCACAGTTTAAAAAATAGGCAGTTTTGGTGAACGGCGAAGTCCATTGCACCTTGTTCCCAAAGGACTAAACATTGTTCGGTCGGTCGGTCGGTCGGTCGGTCGGTCGGTCGGTCGGTCGGTCGGTCGGTCGGTCGGTCGGTCGGTCGGTCGGTCGGTCGGTCGGTCGGTCGGTCGGTCGGTCGGTCGGTCGGTCGGTCGGTCGGTCGGTCGGTCGGTCGGTCGGTCGGTCGGTCGGTCGGTCGGCCATACATTAAAAATATTTTATCAATGAAAACCTGTACAAAGGAAGTGCGAAGTGACTGTGTATATTACATGTACAAAAGGCAAAATGTGAATACTGTTTAAAAAGTAAATAAATGTGCAAGTATAAAGTTGCTGTGAGGTAGTAACATGGAGCTAGTGGCTTAAAATATTGAAACTAAACTGCTAAACTTTGCCGCATTCGCCGGTTTATATCACTTGCTGTTGCTAAAACAATCACAACAGCTCTAGTAAGCAGCAAAATTGACTAATGCAATTCCCTCCTTTATAATACCGCAAACAAGGATATAGCAAAACTTTAGCGTGTCCGAAATTTTTTAGCAAGCATAGTCACGCGTTCTCCTCGTTTTTCTCGCTCAGTGCTGCGTCTAAAATCATTGCATTGGCTCCTTAGCTGTGCACTATTGCATCATTTTCAAGATTTGTACAATAGCCTAATAAGCACTCTCATCTACAGAACAAGTATATCCATACCCCAATAGACTGGGATGACAGGTAAAAATATAATATTATTATAATTATTACATTTTATTGCTGTGTTCATGTAGAGTTAAACTGTTTTACCAACACAACTGTGTAAGTTAGGAACCATTGTACAAATGCGCTGTGGCATTGCAATGTGTGAAAATCCCGACCACAATTTCCTTATTTAACCCTTATACATCTGTAGTGACATGTACATTAAACAAATGAAATGGTGACACAGCTGGCAGGTATTTATGGCATTGTTCACTGGTATGGCCATGCCTTGAGAGGAGAGTCAGACTGTGGGGCACTACTTGAGAACAGCAGCTGACTTCCCAGTCCCTAGGAAGAGGAACACCAGCAAAATATGGAAAGACTGTGTGAAGAAAGAGTCCTGTGTTTCCCATGGGTAAATGATGGCCGACATGGGTGGGTGAGAAGAGCAAGCACCAAGGGTATGATGAGATATTCAAGGGGGTCTGGGGGCATGGCCCCTGAAAATATATAAAACTGCACTACAATATCCCTGGCTGATTTCTCCGCAAACCACAGAAGTGAGCAGAGTTGAACTATAAAAAATAGTAGTAACATGAGCACTATGTGGCTGAAATCACCCAAAATTATATCACATGACCGGAGGCCAACCACACTCCTTGCTGGCAATTTCGTTGGCTGATATTTTATGGGGAGTTTTTCAAAGGGATGTGTCAGTGGTAGTGAAGGCTGGTTATATAATCAGCCTGTGGTCAACCACAGGGACCACTGGCCTGTGAGGATGCTTCAAAATGCGGCTTGACCTGTTCCCTGGTATAAAGTGAGGGAATAAAACAAATCTACAAATTAGCATGTACAGATGCTTGTACAGCAGCATTATGTGGTGTGGTGTGGTGTGCGTGTGTATAATATTGTATGTATGTATGACATTGCAGCTAGATATATAGATATCCTCTTAAAATCATATAGTCAACCAGCAAACGATACAGCATTTTATCAGTAAACTAACCTGACGACATTAATACCCAGATATGTGACCCAATAACATGGACTATCTGCTGTTTATTATGAATGAAAAGTTATCAAAAGAAGTCTCAATTATAAAATCAATCCAACTAACCTGTTGTGCCGTTGACAGCTGTCCAAATAGGTTCCCTCTTACACACACTTTCTATGTCTGCCCACCTCAGAAGTAGAACTCTAAATGAAACTACCCCGGGTATTCACCATAATATAGCCAAAGGCACAGTGACTGTGCAGCCGTGTTATCAGGACATACATCAAACTTCATTCAATGTCCCAATAGAGTACAGCTTTTAGTGGGTTTTACCCAGTGCTAGTTCCATTGAAATGCAGTGCAGTAGTTTAGTGGCTAGATTATGTGACTGTTGATAAGAGGACCTGGGGTTGGAAATATTGTGCTGACTGATTAGTGGTCAATACTGGCTGCCATGTTGAAACGTGGAAAATTTTATTCACCCTACATTGCCTGTCTTTCTGAAGTGGCACTATAAGCCATTAACTCTTTCTATCAGGTGTCTATGCCAGGAGAAATGCAATAAACTGCTCTGGGAAATGAAAAAACCTGTCATGGACTCATTAATTCAAGCTTAGAGAGGGGCGAGTGCTGCCAAGCTGCAACTGCCCTAAATATATCACATGATAAAATCAATAAAATAATTTACACAGACCACGTTTTTGCTAAATAGCCACATTTCAGGCAAACTGGAAAAAATTCAGTTTAATGATTTATTAATTTTGTCATCGTACTAATTTTTTTATATAACTGCTACTGTTACATAGAAAATAGCATAGGTGGAACAAGCAATATGACTACCAAGCAAACCTTGTGTTCTAGCTTATATGAACAGTGTTTAATCTGATTTACCTAACAGTCCCAGTCTACCTACTGGTAGGCTGGATAGATAAACATTCCAACAATCTTATCAATAACAATATTACAGAATTTCATAATGTTCAAAGAGGCATTGATTGTGGAATAATTATATAAAACTACAATTATGTGAAAGGTGTTGCGAATTAGATGTGCCATTTCTGTGATTAACTTGATAGCATTAATACTTCTTAATTGTATACTAATGTGGTAAGTCTATTGCTTAATATAGGCATGAGTTACCTATATTTTTACTACTTTATGTTGAGATCGGGTGTGTATGCTATCTTACCGAAGACAATGCAGTGAACTGAAGCAAACACACTCATGCAACATTGTGCAGGGTGGGTACTGCAACGAGCTGTATGTGTGTCCAGGTGTGTCAAACAGCCAAGCATGTGTGCAAGACTCACTCAACAAGAGCGGGTGATAGTAGTAGCAGCTCACATGCCAGTTGATGTCAATAGAAATAAGTTCAGGTAATTAAACTGTAAGTACACCATATAAATATGCCAGTAATGTTACTCCTAAAAAAAGAATGTTGTTTCATTCTATTAATATTCAAGATAGGAATATCAATGATACAGTTACTAATTGTATGCAGGTATTTGTATACCAATATTTTGGTGTGCGACATGCTAATTAGAGTTTCAGATGTTTCGTACAGCAAGCAATGCTGGAACGCAGTTACAGATACATGGAAAGCAGCCAGCAATATTAGCCAGAGCGGCAGCATGAGTGAAGCATCAGCCAGGCAAAGCATCAGCAGTGTGGACGAAAACTGACAACGCTGAGCGGCAACATGACAGATGATTATGGTGTACCTGTTACTGAAATATGTGCACCATATTGTATACTGAACTTTTTGCATCACACTGTGTACTGGACTGTAAGCCTCATACTGTGTACTGAACTGTATGTATTGTATTTTGTACTGAATGGTGTGCATCAAACTGTACTGAAATGTGTGTATTATACTGTATATTGAACTGTGTGCATCATACTGTGTACTGAACTGTGTGCATTGTACTGTGTATTGAACTGTGTACATCGTAGTGTATATTGAATTGTGGGCATCGTACTGAACTGTGTGAATCGTACTGTGCACTGAACTGTTTGCATTGTACTGTGTACTGAACTGCATAATGAACTGTGTGCATCATACTGTGTACTGGACTAAGTGCATTTTACTGAACTGTGTGCATTGCACTGGGTACTAAATTGTGTGTACTGTACCGTGTACTGAATTGTGTGCATCATACTATGTACTGAACTGTGTGCACCATACTGTGTACTGAACTGTGTGTATAGTAATGTATACTAAACTGTGTGCACCATACTGTGTACTGAAATATGTGCACCGTACTATATACTTAACTGTGTGCACCGTACTGTGTACTGAACTGTGTTCATTATACTGTGTACATAACTGTGTGCATTGTACTGTGTACTTAACTGTGTGCATTGTACTGTTTACTGAACTGTGTGCTTTGTACTGTGTACTAAACTGTTTGCAATGTACTGTGTACTGAACTGTGTAATGAACTATGTGCACCATTCTGTACACTGAACTGTGTGAATTGTACTGTGTACTGAACAGTGTGCATCGTACTGTGTACTAAGCTGTGTGCATTGTATTGAACCGTGTGCATTGCACTGTGTACTAAAAATGTGTGCATCATACTGTATACTGAACTGTGTGTAACATACTATTATCGTAGCGGTCCCGCTAGATAAAGGCCGGGGGAGGTACCAACTAGAACTACAATAGCCACTAGCTGCTTAATCTCATTCTTTATTACATCCAGAGTATACACACAAACTCAACTGACCATGCCCGTCCAACGCAGCTACGACACGGAGGCAGCCCAGCCTCACCTCCCAGCCGAAGCCGGAGGGAGACCCTCCAGCTGCACACCCTGCACTCTGTGTGCGCCTGACAACTCTCAACTGCCTTTACTTTTCTCTTACACTCTTTTATGTCTCAGCTAGCCTGACTACACATTCAAACTAACCAATGGGTGTCTCCCAGCATACATAAAGACAAAGACGTAGCTAGCCTGACTACACATTCATTCAAACACATTCAAACTAACCAATGAAATTCATACTTCCCGCCCAGTATACACAAAAACAAATGACATGGACTCTGCTACTGATAAATATGAACATGTGGTTTCCCACCAACTGCCAAGCATATTTAAAGATAACAAACTGACAACCCTACTCTCTCTCTCTCCCTGTCTCTCTCCGTGTCTCCGTGTCTCTGTGTCTCTGTCTCTCTTTATGTCTCTCTCTCTCTCTCTCTCTCTCTCTCTCTCTCTCTCTCTCTCTCTCTCTCTCTGTAGCTCTCTGTCTCTGTCTCTGTCTCTGTCCCTCTCCCTCTCCCTCTCCCTCTCCCTCTCCCTCTCCCTCTCCCTCTCTCCCTCTCTCTCTCTCTCTCTCTCTCTCTCTCTCTCTCTCTCTCTCTCTCTCTCTCTCTCTCTCTCTGGTATAAACACTCCTAATCTCATCTCTAGTATAAACACTCCTTATCTCATCTCTAGTATAAACACCTACTCACTAATTAATTCATAACCTAACAATTTATAATAAGCCCTACCATATCATGTACTGAACTGTGTGCACCATACTGTGTAATGAACTGTATGCACCATACAGTGTACTGAACTATATGCACCGTACTGTGTACTGAACTGTGTGTAACATAGTATGTACTGAACTGTGTGCAGCATACTGTGTAATGAACTGTATGCTCCATACAGTGTGCATCATACTGTGTACTGAACTGTGTGCACCATATTTAAATTAAATAAATACTTGAAATGACACTGGTTTGTCAATGAAAAATACTAAGCTGGCCAGTAATGCCCGTGGTTGAATTTCTTTCATGCAAGGTATGTTTTTGGTTCTTTCAAGAGTGGCAAACAATTATTTCTGCCGAGAACCACAATGATACTTGGAGAAAAAGAATCTTTTGACAATTACGATCCTGAGATCCCATCCCATCACCCTGAATAAATATGCTAGTAGAAATAAATTTCACTTCTGGAAAAATGCAGATTCCTGTGCTAAAATGTTTGAAAATAGCATTATATTGTTTCAGTGTGTCCTACAATAATGTCATGTGGTTATGTAAAGACACAACAAACTGTTAATGTGTGGCAGACAGATTCCAAGCATAGGCCATAGCCTTATGAAACACTGAGCCGTCCATGTTCGCCCAGATAATGTTGGTAAAATATAAATCTATGAACCATACCGATGGGCTCACTAGATGAGTACGTGGTAGATCGCACGCAAAATATCAGCTCGATACATGCAGAACTGATGGAGACATCACGTGGGTCCACTGGTGCGAGGACAAAATCCCAACGGACAAATTCCCAACGGACAAAATCCCAACCGAATAAAATCCCAACGGACAAAATCCCAACCACTGGTTTATCTTGATTTATACATGCATGCATGGTTCGGTCCCATGGTTCATGCATACATACATACAATCACCATGCAGAGCTGTTTGGTGCACCCTACACTATTATACTGTTTTGGTTTATTTTGCTTCTCACTGAAACACAAATTCTAACAAAACTAACACCTGCAAGACAGTATTAACTGCTTTCATTTGTGCTCAACAATGCAACTCATATCCTTACACTCCCCTTCAGACCACTGCCATCCTGGAAGTACATTCTCTCACCTAGTGCATTATCTTTAGGTGCCACACACACCCTATTGATCTTAATGCTATTAATGTTTCCTTTGAATTTTGATGGTAGCAATTACTGGTAATGAATGATAAGGTAATCCTACATTAACTGCTTCTGTGAGTAGTTCAGTGTCGAGTAGTCTAGGATTAGGGATATGCTATAAAATGATATGAAATGCTGGTATTGTCTCCAAATTGGATATATATATATATATATATATATATATATATATATATATATATATATCTTCAATATTCTATATGTTACTATCGGATCGGTAAGACACTGTGGTGGACTATTTGTAAAGCTCAGTACTGGCAGGAGACAAACGCGATTGATATCGGCACAAACAAACAGTGCCTTGCACCAAATTTACAGGGCCTAAAGCAATAAAAGGAATTGGTCACGTTTTAAGCAAACACTTAAGAAATCACCACACAAACCAAGCGCTAGGTACACAATAGATCGGTTTGAAAAACGATTGGGTTGGTGCAGTGAAGCCACAGCAGACAGCAGAGAGAGCAGAAGCCAGGGGCACAACAAACATCTGTATAAACAATGAGCTGTGCTAATCTAATTGAAGATGTTGAGCACAGTTTTCCCTTTGAGATAAGACCTTTACAGTGTGCTTTTAGGTGTTGTTTGATAGGATAGCACTAACTTGTGTGCTTGTCTGTGTGTGTGTCTGTGTGTGTGTGTGTGTGTGTGTGTGTGTGTGTGTGTGTGTGTGTGTGTGTGTGTGTGTGTGTGTGTGTGTGTGTGTGTGTGTGTGTGTGTGTGTGCATACACAGAGAAAGTCTAGTCCAACAGTCCATCTAAAATTGGTTGGGATTTTGTCCGTTGGGATTTTGTCCATTGGGATTTTGTCCGTTGGGATTTTGTCCGTTGGGATTTTGTCCTGCACTTTGTCCTGAATCTGTTGTTAAGTTGATGTAATCATGTTAATTAATTTTTCTTATTAATACTAAAACAACTATTCCTTATATATATATATATATATATATATATATATATATATAATATATAAATTTATTTAATATTTTCACTCTTATAGAACTACAAAACTTAACCTCGGCCCAAGTGAAATTTGTGATTTTTATCAAATATGTTAGTTTTTGAAACAAATACATAAGTTTAGTAATATTTAAAGTTTTGAATTGTATCTGTGACTTCCTTCCTGTAAATGTTTCTGTGACTTATTTCCTACTATAATTGTACTTTGTAATTAACTGTATCTTTTGTGGGGCTTTTCTGTGCATGCCATACTGCATACACCTAGATACAGATTAACATGTTGTACAACTTCCCACCAGACGCAAATAAAATTTCACTAAAGCATGCTCCCTAAACATAGGTACCATGCACAAAATTATGACTCATACAGAGACAAGAAATTTTCTGAAAATAGACCAACGTACCTGTTGACACCAACCTGTATGCTACAAACCAGCAGGTCTACCCGGCAAACGGATGTACAGATATCATGCTCTGTTTGTTTTCAGGGTCATGCAAGCTGTCCCACATTTTGGCAACTAGACTACACAGACTTACTGCCATAATCTCAAACATCTAAAATGTCTGCTGGATTCAAACGGGTGGCTAGTGTAACATTTTATAAAATGGCCAATTTAATGTCCCATCTGAAGCCTGCCTGATAGTTGTCAAATCTATGTTAAACATTATTATGTTTGTATTATGAGTATTAACAGTCAGAATATAATTTATTCCATTCATCTTTCCAGGACAGAAGTGGTTCTTTTGATTTCTTATAATATTCAATATACTCTATCTGCCCTTTTAAAATGAGTAATGGTACTCTAGTTCTTCTACAGTTGCAACTTTTGAACAAAATAATCGATTAATATTTTATTAGCATCCTCTAAATAACTAATCTTCAATGCTGTTGTCAAACAACACCATTTCAAGATTTGTTCAGAGCTGATGTGTTGGTCTATGGATGAACGCTGTCTGTTCCATTATACTTACTGTAGTTTAAATGTGTCCTTTTTGCCTCTGTGCCATTATCATTTAGAATATTCTAAATGAGGCTTCATATAGAAGGGTGTGCTGTTATGGGGCATGCTGATGTTATCAGCTGTAGTTCTGACACATGACCTGATCAAATCAGTTCTTAACCCTTTACACCCCATGACATTTCAGGCAAGTGCACTCTGATTCTCCATATAACTTGATCAAGTTTAGCAGGACCTTCTCCCAAAACGAATTAAAAACCAAGAGAAACCTATATAGTGAAATTAATATTCTTAGTAGAAGTAATTGAGTAAGGTTTGAAATAGTATAACATATAAACACATGGTAACACAGACAAAGCTAGAAGGGCAATAAATTGGGTGTTATGTTTGTGGACTGTGTAGCCGCTAATAAAGAAACATCATATACTAGCATCACCAGTCCAGGTTCATAGCAAGGTTATTACTTTTGGGGGATGCATTTTTAAACCTACCAATATTATTAACAGTTTTAACACACAGTTTTATTCATAAAAGCCAATACTCAGTTACACTATAATCATTACATCTTGCCTATATATTCAACATCCTTTACCTTTTACAATGTTTTAAATGTTTCGCATTGCAGAACTAAATCACATCTGTTTCATTTACAAGTGCCATCTCACTAAAACACTGTATGATCAAAACATTGTTAATCCTATAGCTAAAAGGTTCATAAAATGTGCTAAAAGTTGATAAACAATAGTTCATGTTGGTGAGTTCTCATTGTATTATCATATAGACAGGTCCCTCTCCAACTGTTGCCATGGAGCTGCACTGTACTGTGTGTCGCTGGTTAGTGCTTAGCTTAGCATGCTTAGCTTAGCAAACCCTGATTGTCGGTGCTGACAAAATCGATTGTCAATCACACATTGGGCTGGTGAATCACATTGAGCTAGTGAATATTTCATAAAAATGTGCCTTTCTTACTTTGGAGCATAGTACGAAGTTTGGACCCATCATTTATTTTATCATCTTACAAAACAACCAGTTATAGTGACTTATACCATTTTAACGATATTAAAATGAACACTAAAATAAATACAACTTGCATTTACGGAAAATCAATAGTTTTGAAGATACGATTTAAAACCTGCAGGCAACTGGTGACTAATTACAGATTAAACCCTGTTACCAAACAGCAATATCTATTAATAGATAGGGAGTGTTGGCCCCAGGGAACAATACACAAGACAGAGCGGGTTCTCTGGCACCCACTTGTCCAGGCAGACACAGGCAAAATGTGAACATTGAGCTTTTTGGGAGACTCTGACGTGCCCTTAGAAAGATCCAACTAAATACAAATTTTGTGTATACAATGACACTACCCTAAGATATGTGCTTTTGTCATTTTCAATTCTTGGCACAGGTCTTGCAGGCCAGCTGGAAACTGTCCGTGGGCCAAACAAGTTGACACAACTGACTGACTATCTTCTTTTAGATATTCTTGAAACCTGTTCACTGGATTCTTTAGTGTATCACATTTTTCACATGGCTTGGATTACAAAGTTCTGAATGAGCATTGCTTGAAAATGTTAATTGGCACAGAGATCATAAATAGTCCCTGGTAATATATGAAGCATTCTATGCAAACACACACAAACACATACAACTAAACAGAACATGCTGCATTTCTCATGTTTAATTTTATGTTTGATTAGTATAATTTGTACCATCATATGTGGAACTAGAATAACATGAGATTAGCAGAATTTGCAATGTTAGGATAGAAAAAACGTCAAACATTATGAATTGTAACACTCAGACATGGGGTCTAATATATTTGTATTTGTAATGAAAAGTATTTGTATTTAAATACTTTCCTAAAGTATTTGACTTTTTCAAATACATTCACAATTTTTTTCAAATATATTATGAGTATCAACATTTCTGTTTCAAGATCACATGTAATGCCTGCCAAACTGATTACCTTCGCTGCAACTTCACCCAACAGTGCTAATTACTGATGAAGACACTTAACAGCAGGTGTTTCTATGGCCCTGGCCCTTTGTTTGCTCTGAGCCACAGGATGAATTAGCACCTGACAGTGACCAATATCAAAGTTAATATCCCCTTTGTTCTTTAGTTCTCCAAGTTCTCCAAGCTGTCACCAAGCTATTCTGGTTTCCTGGCTGACTTTGAAGTTGAGCTGTCACACTTCCTCACAAGATCCTAGCTGTCATTAGCAGTGTCTCTTCTGAGGGCAATATAGGCATTTTATTATGGACCTCCTGGCTTAACATAACAAACAACATAGTTTGGCCTTTACCGCTGTAGATAGAGGTTTTTAAGCATAGCTTTACGCAGAGATCCACCCACTTATTATCTGGATGGGTAAAAACCGTTGTGGACGGTTAGAAATACGGGTGGACAGGTAAAAAAATGAAGGAGCAAAAATAGATATTGTCAGTTATGCCTTAGTGGGTGTAAATGGTGTCACATGTTTGTTTGTAGTACCCCATTTCAGGTCATCAGGCACATTTTAAAGTGTGTAAACTGGCTTAACATTTATCATTCATGTGTCCACCAAAACATGTGTGACTGGCAATGATTTGGCCAGCACAAAGCCCTGTTTTTGAGACAGATGTCACTGTGATGTAGTTAGCAATAACAATACTCCTTAGCACTAGACTGCCTGTCATCATATAACACTAATTAGGCCAATAAACTAGATGTATCAATATGAGTTGCTTTTCTTTTACCTACATAGTAATATATCCTGAAAATGAAAGGTATTTGAAAAAGTATCTGAAAAATGTCCAATGTATTTGTATTTAAATACATTTGAATTTAAAAGTATTTGTATTTGAGTTACTCAAGAGTATGTGTATTTAAATTCATTTCAATGTATTTGACCCCACGTCTGGTAACACTTAACTGTTAACACAATACAACCATGCTTAATTATGTTCAGGTGCATTTCATTTAAATGTGTGCTCATCTCATCTCAAATTCATTTTGCAAAAAAAGAACTATCCAGTATCCACTAATATCCACCTGATGTGTAAGTTCTGTTGTGTAACTTATTGCCATGTAGTTCTGATAAATTCACCAGATAAACTATTAGCTATCCTAATCCCTATCCAGGAATTCATTCAATTATTCTCAAAATGTTAATCTTTATTTGTTGATATCCATATTTGTAGTAGTGATTCCCCAACCAGTTTAATAATAAGTTACTGCATACTTTATTTTAATCTTCAATGGAATTCACTTTCATCATTAGATCGGGTAACTTACAGAGGTGTGACTCTACAAATTTGCCATACCATACCATAGCAAGTAGCCACACATACTCATGTTTGCCTTTTTCAAATAAATGTTTTTTCAGTTGAACAGTTTGTCTGATGGTTTCATAGAAACAAAACAGCACACTTGCACAAATGAAGCAGATCTAGGGTCATCATTGTCATCAATGTCATGGCTGTACTAGAAATGTAGTGTTTTTGTTAAACAAGTCTGAGATGAGATGAGCATTCAATTAAGTGCACCAGCAGCTTTAAATGGAGGAGTTTTATTCCACTAACTAGAATTAGCCATGGATATCAAAAGTAAATGCAGTCAAGTTGGTCCAAATTGGCTCTGTTTTAAAACTTGACATGTTTGTTACCATTTGAACATTCACCATCTTTCAAATTGTGAACAGAATTACGGGCTTACTAAAATAACAAAATACAATTTTGTGGAGTATACTTTCAACATAATATATTTTAGTCTTAAGAACATTACATTACTAATTAAATGCCTCCATTAAAACTGTGACACATAAATAAACGTTCCATTATTTAAACCACAAACCTCAGTATATGGACCGTGTTCACATTGACTGGTTGGGTCGACTGTTCTGTGCTGTGTGCTGTATACTGTGCTAAACTGTCACTGCTGACGTCTATGTCAACTGTCTGCACATCTACTAGGTCCAACATGTCTACTCTGTCCAGTGTAAGTGAGGGTGTCGACTGCTCAATATGCTGGTCCTGTTCATGCATGCTCCTTCCTGCAACATCCAAGTTCTGTTTGTCATCGGCTCGTTTGTCTTGCCAGACTCGATTTCAGTCGAAATGTCCTACCGCAAATGGCGCATGTAAACGGCTTGCCTCCTGTGGGCGTGTGCATATGCTATGTGCACCGATGTCTCCACAGATTCGACCGGTGTCTGAAGGTCTTTGCACAGTCATCGCACGAGAACGGCCTGTCACCCGAATGTGTCAGTTCATGTCTTGCCAAATGTGCCGGTGTCGTAAATGTCTTGTCACACTTGGTGCACGGGAATGACAATAGTTTCTCCTCTACGTGCGTACGTTCATGTGCACCCAACCCGCTGCGTGTCGAGAACGCCTCGTTGCAATCAGAACATTTGTGGGGCTTCGCTACGGCATGCACCTGCCGTTCGTGTGCAACCAGGTGACTCACTCTAAAGAATACCTTGTCGCACATGGAACAACTGTGTGGCTTTATGCCGATGTGAATCTGCTTGTGTCGGTTGAGACTGGAGCGCTGAGAGAAACAACGGCCACACTCGTGACAAATGTTTGACTTGTCCCCTGTGTGCTCAGCCATGTGGTGGTGCAATGCCGCAGTCCTGTGGAAAGTCTTCCCACACAAGTTACATGACAACACACTTTGTTGCACTGTTTCTTTCATGGCATCAGCTCCAACACAGTCTGATGGGGATTGCATTGTCATCGGTGTAATCATCCTCGTAACTGCTACGTCCAATTTCCTCACTAACTGGGGCACTACATTTGAACACTGCTGGACATGGTATTTCTAGGTTTGTATCATTTCCACCTGCAGAAGAATTTGATATTTTTATCTGCATATTACTTCTGTGTTTTTTTGTTTCCTCATATGCAAGCGTTTCCAGGTTTTCAGTTTTTAAGTTTACAAGCTCAAGACTGTTATCAGCAGGCCCATTGGTGGTCTCTTTCAGGGTAGTGTGACCTAAAACAAAAATACTGAGTATATTTTATGTAGCCCCAGAAAACCCTGCACCATATATCTGGACAGCATCCAATCAGGGGTGTTGCAATTCATAATCTGTCCTTGAGCCCAACTTTTTTATTCAACATAATAATAATAATTTGCATAGCTTGTAAACCACAAGGAACTTATTATCAGAATTGCAATGAATCAGAATCATGTCTGACTTACCGTACTCACCGTGGAACACTTCCTCTCTGGTGGCCAATGCATGTTGCTCTGAGGAGTCCCTTAGTAGATCCTCACACACAACCACAAGTTCAGTCAGCTGATGTTGTTTACCAATCTCTACAATGCTTGGAATCTCGACCGCATCCCCTATCTCCAGGAGACTTGCCACATACGCTCAGTGATGTTGGGCATGTTCACATAGTGTTGACTTTTCAGCAGCTGAGCCTTGAGGACACTGCTGGAAGCAGCCAGAATGCATGTGTGAGCCCTGAACATGTGTCCGTTGCTTGCACGAATGGTGACATCACACAACGTGCTGCTCTCCCTTAGGGTGTTGAGTGTTTGGCACAGAGACGTACACCACGCCTCGTCTGTCCTCGCCACTGCCATCTTCACAGTTGTGCATCCGAAAACTGCCTGAAACATGCATTTTTAAAGATAAGTTCTTATATAGCACAGTATCAAGTCATCGGGACTGCTCAAAGTGCTTTACACTTTACCTCTATGGCAGACTGTTCAATCAAACACCATCTTAACCTCCCTTGGAAGCATCCAGCAACACTGCAATTAATGCACGAAGGCTGCTCATATAAATTTCCACCACTGCTTACAGCCAGGTACTTATTCATACAACTGGGTGAACTGGAGCAATGCAAAGTGAAAAATTTGCCCAAGGTTTTACACTGCAGCACAGGGTTAGAATACTGGTTCTCTTAGTTGAGAAACTGAAGCCCTACCCCTAAGCCATTGCGCTCCAATTTATATCAGTTATGTTCACTGCAAACATAGCTTTAAATGCAGAGACCCACACACCTGTCATTTGGAAAAAAATGAAGGAGCAAAAAAAGGTCTTCCAAAACCATAGCTATACAGTTGTACATAGTCAGTTATGCCTCAAAAGTCAGTGAAATGGTGTCACATGTGTGTGTGTGTGTAGTCCATTTCAGGTCATCAGGCACATTTCAAGTTTGCAAACTGGTTTAGTAGTTAACATCCATGTGTCCACCAAAGCATTTGTGACTGGCAATAATTTGGTCCTGCATAAAGCCCTGACTGCAAACCAGGTGAGTGATCGCCAGACAATATGATAATTAAGTCCTGTATATACACACTAGGTCACAAAACAAAACCACTAAATTTACTCAAACAATTAATCCTACAGTTATCCCTAAACCCTAAACCTTAACCGACATTGCTAAGAAAAGACCCCTCAACATAATCCAGTGTACCAATATTACAATAGTCATAGAGCTACGTGGCAAGGCGAGGGTGCTATTTGCTTTCTTTGTGATTGCATCTACATGATGGTTCCAGGACAGTTTGCTATTAATGTTTAGGCCTCAGTGTTTTGTGGTGTTGTGTATGTGTTCTCCAAGATTGGTTGCCCTTTGTCTAGCTTTCTCGTGCTTCGATTTAGGGATATGATCTATGGCTAGAGATAGTTTGTGGTTATGGATATAGTAGTCATGTCATAGTTGATGGGTTTAGCTTTATTTGTAATCCTCAGTGTTTCACATTTAGCTGGATGGAAGTGCATTAACCAGGTCTCTTCCCATTCCGTGAGCCTGTTGAAGTCCTCCTACAGGCGTACTACATCCTACTCGCAACTGATTCTGGCATACATCAAACTGTCATCTGCAAATAGTTTGATTTGTGATGTTACACAGTCTGGTATATCATTGATGTATGCCAGAAACAGCAACGGCCCCAACACATTGCCCTGCAGGACGTTTGATAAGACTGGGGTCTCTTTGGATGTTTTGCCATTTACAAGGACTGTTTGGGTACAGTTTTGGAGGAATTATGCTATCCAGTTTAGGGTGTTTCCACAGAGTGAGACTCCCTAATATTTTAATTTGTGTAGTAGTCTTCTGTGGGGTACTTTATCAAAAGCTTTACTGACGTCGAGGAGGATGCAGTCCATTTGGCCTCCCTCATCGAGTGTCTTTGCGAGGTCATGAATTGTTCCTATTAGTTGAGTTTCTGTTGATCTGTGTTTTCTGAGATCATGCTGGGCATCTGAGAGTATATTGTGGGTATCAAAATGCGTCATGATGTGGGAGCGGATTATATGTTCTAGGAGTTTGCACAAAACCGAGGTTAGGGAGATGGGTCGGTAGTTTTCTGCTTTACTTCTGTCATCTTTCTTGAATGCCGGTACTATGTTTGCTTTAAGCCAGTCAGATGGGGTGTTTTGCTGAAGGAAGGCCTGGAATAGGAGAATTACAGCAGGGGACAGCTCGGCTGCTGTGTCTTTCAATATTCTGGTGGGATTTCGTCAGGTCCTGAACATTGCTTTATGTGGGTTTAGTCCAACTAGGAGTTTGTAAACTACGTTGACAGTGATTTTGATGTATGGTATTGTTGAATATGGGCTGGGTCCTACTAATCTAGGTAGATGGTTATTAGGTTGTCAATACTGATGAGAATTGGTCATTTAAAATATCGGCTTGAGTTTTACTGTCACTGTATGTCTGACCATCTTTTTTTCAGGGGGGATACTCCAGCCTTATCATTGTGTTTTGATTTAACATATCTCCAAAGTTTTTTCTTAACACTGGATCCTGCATCGGTGATTAAGTTGTTTACATTTTGGTTGTGTGCTTGTCTACACACTGCTATCGTATGAATGTAAAATTACACAATAATAAAACCTAGGAGTAAGCACCCTGGTGTTCAATCACTGTTTTGGTGTGGCATCATAAAGACATGATCATGGTTTGTCACCGTTTTGACCTTATATTATATATGCCACACACATTCATAAACTGACATATCACATAAATAATCATGATAATCATTTGTGATATGGCATTTATTTTTATGGAAGTTCGCTCTGCGATATATTACATGTCAATAACCTAAATCATTAGCCGCCTAATAGATGAGGTCTATGAAATATGGATAGGTTCAGTATGATGACAACAAACTCAGTAACTATTGATTAGGGGGTGCCTATACTGGCCCTATAGGCTTACTGGACTCCGACTTGGCCCTTGGGCTCGGAGCTGTCCCTGGCTGACTCTGAGTGTGTGAGCGATAATACAAAACAACATGGACATTGGTAAGACTTGCCCCGCAATGTTCCTACGGTAATAATAGTTAAATAAAGGGTTGCATGGGTTCGTTAAAACTTACAGTTCAAAATGTGACGTCAATTAAGCCAGATGTAGTGAAGTTAGTATGTGATTATTTATGTGAAACGATTTTCCAAAGAAATTTTCGATTACGTTGTACCACACAAGGTGGCGCCACGGAGTAGTGACAGATCTGTAATGTTTGAGTGTGTGTATTTGTGTGCGTGCGTGCATGCGTGAGTATCTGGGTGTGTCTGGGTGTGTATGTATATGCGTGTGTGCATGTGACAGTGTGTGTGTGTGTGTGTGTGTGTGTGTGTGTGTGTGTGTGTGTGCGTGTGTGCGTGTGTGCGTGCGTGCGTGCGAGCGTGCGAGCGTGCGTGCGTGTGTGTGATGGGGTGATTTTTCAGAATTTTATTTTGGATCCTATTCAAAATATAATTATATGATAAAGTTTATTTCAGACAAGACGTCGTCCATATACAAAAAAATTCAATTACAAAATATGAAAAATACAATTAATACATATAATACAATCAAAGCAATTATGTGTCCAACGTAAAGATATAATTGTAAAGTTAAAACAAATTGAATAAATACATCAGGAAATTGATTAATAATGTTTGTAAAAATAAAAAATATTAAAAATTTGATTAAAAAACACAATACAAATGTTATGTGTATAATAGCGACCTCCAGTATGTGTATACAGCTCTTAAAATGAATATCAGTATGGAGGTAATTAATAAATAGAAGATTATCCGACTGATGAAGACGGCATAAAAGACTAAATATGGATGAACGAATGCGTTCATTAAAATATTTAATGTAGTTGGTGGCAAACATAAAACTTGCACGTACTACATCTTGAGGGTAAGTTGAATATTCTGAGGCTATTATTGTATGCGACGGTAATGCTTTTGAGGCTATATTTGTTTTAATTTGCACCAAAGACTAGAAGTGTACATAGGAGCACAGTATGCTTGAAATAAATTTATCTTATGCTGAAGTAGTAAGCGAGACGGTGGTGCCGCCGCCTAGCGGAGTAGGCCAGTGCTATCCTAGCGGGTTAGCTAGTACTAGGGACTTAGTTGTGTGTGCGCGTCATGATATGGCGAAATAATTAGCCCTCGGCATTTATAAACCGGTTACATTCAGATATTCTGCCCCATTCACTGTTCGTCGTGGACAGAGCTGAGCGTGGTTTATCAAGGGTCGGTTACATTTAATTCCAGGTGACCTAGTGGCGGAGTGACCCCCACCGATATGGTGTCGATGTTAAATATAGTGTAAATAGAACTGTTAATAATTAATTAGTAAATAGTGTGATGGTATGCCAATGTAAATGCATAGAACGACATATGCAGTCCAAGAGATCAGTCTTGGAAGATGACGAGACTCGAGGTCGATCAGTGTTACCCCTCTCTCCGCTTGTAATTGTAATAAAGTGATTTGTTCAGTACTTCTGGTGTCGAATCAGATATGTATGAATGCGAGATTAGTCGGACAATCCGACTACATAGATGTCAGGCCAAGACGACACGTTTCATGGTGGCAGCTACGGTTGAATCCGGCGCTTTCGACATTCGTAAATAGGTCAACACGCATGCGGCACCGTCGAGTCGACGCTGGCCAGCTCCGATTTGTTCTCACTGAGTAAGTGATAGACATTGCCATTAATAGGCAGCCATGGGTGATCTGTCAGGTATAGAGCCGCCCCGCATGAACTGGTTAGCCACTGATTTACCCACGGAGTTTCGTTCATTCCGTCAATATTGCGAACTGATTTTCAGTGGGCCCTTTGGCTTTGCTGAAAAAGGGCAGAGTGAACGAGTGACCTTCATCCTGCTATGGGTAGGACAGGAGGGTCGGCGAATGTACAATACGTGGGACCTCAGTGAAACTTATAAGAAAGACGTTGAGGTCATTTGGGCTAAATTCCAGGCTCTGATAGAACCCAAGTCTAATTACAGGCTGAGCCGTTTTCATCTGCAAAAATTCAGGCAGTTGAGCTCCGAGACAGTTGACGAATTCATGACACGCTGCAAGACGCAGGCGCGTAAATGCAAGTTCGGTGATACTACAGAAACCGAGGAGAGGTTGATCGAACAGTTAGTAGTGGGTGTCCGGCACGGGAAAGTGCAGGAAAAGCTACTGTGCCGTGATGAGACACTAACACTTGACGCGGCGATGGACGTTGCTAGAACGCATGAAGCAACACTGGCCAACATGCAGCAGTTCTCAGGAGACGCTAGCAGCATCAGTCACGTCAGCCGGTCGCGGAGAACACATGAGCCAAGCGGACGTCGAGAGGAGGCACCTACGTGCGCAAAATGTGGACGTCATCATGCGCCCACAGATCGATGTCCAGCAGAGGGCAGTAGGTGTAACGCATGTGGGAAACTAAATCACTGGCAGCGAGTATGTCGGCAGGCTACAGGTTGGACGTCTGGCGCCGGAGGAAGACGACACTCTTCTGGGCGACCAAGATCCCGAGCTAGGTCAAGACGAAGGACCAACCGAGATGAGCGCCAACGAGGTGGTGTTCACTCCATCAGTCAAGACGCCAGATTCAATCAGCTCAGCGACAACTTCTAGCCGCTTGCTTTTAATACCGTCAACATCAATGCCGTCGAGAGGGACGAGGTATATGCGACTCTCAGGATCACGCTGAAAGACAGGCCTGACACCCCAGCGACACTTTGTGTCAAGGTCGACACAGGTGCGCAGGGCAACGTAATGCCGCTGAGGACGTTCCAGCGCATGTACCCGTCAAACATCGACACAGAAGGAATACCTGTGCGAGGCAGCCTTGAGCATCGAGATACGATCCTAACTGCCTACAACGGACAATTGATCCGGCAGTACGGTACTACGCGACTGAAGTGTGTGCATGAGACAACCACACACGAAGCAGAGTTCTTTGTTGCTGACACACCAGGTCCGGTAATCTTGGGACAACCTTCCTGCCGCAAGCTCAACTTGGTGACCTTGAACTGTGCAGTCAGAGAACATCCGCCGCCGTTGAACTCGAAGGAAGATCTCCAGCGGCTGTATCCAGATTGTTTTAAGGGCATCGGAAAGTTCCGCGAAACGTTCCACATCACACTAGACCCTGCTGTGACCCCAGTCGTACATGCGCCCAGACGATGTCCGATCCACATCAAAGACGACGTGAGGAATGAGATCAACCAGATGGTAGAACTCGGGGTGATCGAGAAGGTCGAGGAGCCTACAGATTGGGTATCTAGCATCGTAGGAAGGAAGTCGAACGGAAAGTTGCGCATCTGCTTGGATCCCAAAGACTTGAACACAGCTATCAAGCGTCCGCACTACCCAACACCGACCTTGGAGGAAATTACCCACAAGCTTGCTGGGTCAGTGATCTTCTCCAAGCTAGACGCACGTCACGGATACTGGTCCGTGCAGTTAGACGACGAGTCTAAGCGTCTGACCACGTTCAACAGTCCCTTCGGCCGGTACTGTTTCAGACGACTACCGTTTGGCCTGAACCTCAGCCAAGACGTGTTCCAGGAGAGGATGGACTGCATCCTTGAGAAGTGCCCCGGAACGATAAGTATTGCTGATGACGTGGGTGTGTTCGGGAAGACAGAAGCCGAACACGACAAACATCTGCACAACCTGATGAGAGTAGCACTGCAGCATGGGCTGGTGTTCAACATTGATAAATGCGACATCAAACAGGCGAACATGAAGTTCTTCGGGTTGGAATTCAGCGCAGACGGCGTACGTTCAGACCCAGGCAGAGCCGCAGACATCCAGCGAATGAAAGCACCGCAAAACGTCGCACAGCTTCAGGAATTTCTGGGCATAGCCACGTACATGTCGCCATTCATTCCAAACTTGTCGCAGAAAACCGCAACCCTGCGTGATCTAGTGAAGAAGGACGCCAAGTTCATCTGGGCGGAATCTCACAACGCAGCGTTTGAAGCGACGAAGTCTCTCATCTGTCGTGAAGTGACCCTTGCGTACTTCGACCCACAGGCTGAGAGTGTCATCCAGGTCGACGCCTCCAGCCGAGGACTCGGCGCCGTTCTCATTCAACACGGGAAGCCCATCGCGTTTGCCAGCAAGTCACTTAGTGATTGCGAACAGCGATACGCCAACATTGAACGTGAGATGCTCGCAGTCGTCTTCGGCTGCGAGAGGTTCCACATGTATGTCTACGGAAAATCGTTCGTTCTCGAGTCGGACCACAAACCTTTCGAGATGATCAACTTGAAGAACCTTGCAGCAGCACCGCAGAGATTACAGAGAATGTTCCTGCGAGTACAACCGTATGACTTTGTGTTACGCTACAAGCCAGGAAAGCAAATGATGCTGGCCGACGCCATATCAAGACAACCGAGTAGCGAGTCGACGCAGATCGACCTTGACATACAAGTGTCATTCGTACAGTTTTCAACGCAGAAACTACAGTCGATCAGAGAGGCGACACAGGCCGACGATGAACTGTGTTCGCTGAGAGCCGTCATCGTGGATGGATGGCCAGATAGCCAACGCCACCTAGCTGCACCGTTGCGACCCTACTGGTCATGCCGAGACGAGTTGGCAGTTGAGGACGGTCTTATCATGAAGGGCGACCGTCTGGTGATTCCCCTAAGTCTACAGGCGGAAGTGTTGAGCAAACTGCACGAGGCTCGCCAGGGCATAGAGAAGACCCGGCTACGAGCGAGGTCCTGTGTCTACTGGAAGTCGATCAACAAGGACATCGATGACATCGTGAGGAAGTGCGACGCGTGTCAACGGTTACAGAAACGTCAGGGGCACGAGCCGCTGATGCAGCATGAGTTACCGACACGTCCGTGGCTGATCGTCGGCACAGACCTGTTTGCCATACGAAAGGACACGTATCTTCTCATCTGTGACTACTACTCGAAATTCCCTTTTGTCTACCGCATCGAGGGGAAGGTGACGAGTGACCGCATCATATCGAAGATGAGTGAGGTGTTTGCGGAGAATGGATCGCCAAGCAAGGTTGTGAGCGACAACGGTGGACACTATAGCAGTCAGGCTTTTCGAAACTTCGCCGCCGAGTGGTGCTTCGACCACGTAACGTCCAGCCCACACTTCCCACAATCAAATGGATTCATCGAACGTCAAGTACAAGTCGAACCTCCCCGTGATCATCAGAAATGAACACTGGTCGAAAGACGAAATCAGACGTCGTCTCGCCGAGAGGCAAGAAATCCAACGTCTTAACCATGATAAGCGAGCTATGCAACCACTTGCACCGCTAATACCCGGACAGGACGTTCGTGTGAGAGACACTCAGACAGACACCTGGCAGCTTGCCAAGGTGATATCAACTGATGTACAGCCGCGGTCGTACAACGTCTTGACTCCGACAGGCAATGTCCTTAGGCGTAACCGTCGTCACCCCCGTGAGACGACTGAGCGACATACGTTCCAACAAGACAACGTGGACGATACAGACGACTTGACGCGAAGAGACGACATGCAAGTCGTACCACCTCCGTGTAACTCCGTGTTACCCCAGAAGAAGTCAGTCCGTTTCCAGCTTCCACAACCGGAACAATACACTAGCTCCGGAAGACGAGTGAAACGCCCACAACGATTGGACCTGTAATTGTGTTCTAGTTTACACGAACATTATGGCTAATAGTTAGAATAATGATTTGATTTCTCTTATATACGGACATTAGTAAGTTAGTTATTTTGTCTTTATGTTTTGAAGAAAGAGGGATGTGATGGTATGCCAATGTAAATGCATAGAACGACATATGCAGTCCAAGAGATCAGTCTTGGAAGATGACGAGACTCGAGGTCGATCAGTGTTATCCCTCTCTCCGCTTGTAATTGTAATAAAGTGATTTGTTCAGTACTTCTGGTGTCGAATCAGACATGTATGAATGCGAGATTAGTCGGACAATCCGACTACACAGATGTCAGGCCAAGACGACACGTTTCAAATAGAACAGTTAATAATAATTAAATGTTAGAATTTGTAGGTCTTCTTAGCAAGACCATTGGGCCCGGCATACTAGCTGCGTTGATGTATTGATGTATATGTTGTATATATGTGGTTCATATGATTTAGCTAGTAGAATAAAATTGTCACATATTTGGCCAATTTTAATCATCACTTCTCTTGCATTGCACACACACACGCACGCACGCACGCACGCACACACACACACACACACTGATAACGTATACTGTGTTTGACTGACGAAGGTGTCATAAACAAGGGATGTTATATGACTAGTGCACGACAATATCACCACAGGTATATGTAGACAGTCCTGAAAACCGCACGCCATCTTGAATGTCAACAGAGGTGGGTGAACGACTGCATATCACGTGACTTGCAGCGCGCCCGCGATTGGTTCCTTCGGATTCACTAAGTACGCAAGCACGGGATGAGTCCCGAACGCCCGCGATAGGCTCGTTCGCATTTACAACAAAACGCAAGAACGAGATGAGTCCGGAACGCTGGTGAGTCTTACCACGTGGACCGCCCCGATGAACTTGGCCCGCGCCTGGCTCTTCGTGAGTGGCGTCCTTTGACCGATACGTCCGTTGACCGCGGTGAGTTGGCGACTGGGCGGCGCCGAGAGGAAGTCCTTGTTGGCGGGGTTGAGCGGGTCTGCGATGGCCAACACGACGAGGCTACCGTCCACGGCGCCAAGGACGATCGACGTTCCTCCCGACGTGCTGGACACATTTTATATGTTATTTACGAATAGTGTTTCCTGCTATATGTTTGTTTGCAATTGGCACGACTACGTGAGACTCGGTCTCGTCTGACAGCAACGATCCTTGGAGAGAACGTTTATCAGCGCCTAATTGCGGTAAAACAAAGGACACACTTTACTGTTTGTTCAGCTTCACATCTTTCACAGGCCACTAAGATAAAGGGCCTATTACTGTCAGTGGTTAATTGTGGCATTATCCATGGAAATGCTACTGCATTTTTTGATTTGAATTGTAGACAGTGCGCAGCATTCGATTGTGCATATCGGTGCCGATCATCTTGACGACCGGACAATAGCTGTCATGTAACCATGGAAAAAATGGCACTTTCTTAAAATATTAATTGTGAATATTGACTAAATGCACAACATAATTACGTATTTGAGTATAGACGTCGAATTTATATTGATGTCAAATGGTTCGTGTAGTTCTATCTGTACCAACTCAACTGAAACTGTACAATTCAGAACTGCACCACACAACGAACACGCAATATGTGTTTTCTTCATTAACCAGCGCGTACAATTGTCACAGTTATAAAAGGGATACAGCGTCATATAGATTTCTCCGAACATATACGTAGCGAGTGCAGTGGATCAGTGCATGCCCTCTAGAATGTCAATATACCTAGTTCGCAGCTTTTGTGGACGCCAGTGTATATCATGTGACTGGCAGCGCGCCAGCGATTGGTTAGCTCGCATTCACGACAGTACGCATGCGCGTGATGTCTGCTGGATGCCAGCACGTCTGGTGAGTTTCGCGACTTGGACCGCCGCCAAGAACTTGCTCCGACTCTGACCACGGCCCATCTTGAGTGGACTGAGGCTTCCGTTAGCGGTCGCCTTGCCGCGGCGTCTTGGGCTGACGGCGGCCCCGGTGAGTTGGCGACTGGGCAGCGCCGAGAGGAAGTCCTTGTTGGCGGGGTTGAGCGGGTCTGCGATGGCCAACACGACGAGGCTACCATCGACGGCGCCCAGGACGATCGACGTTCCTCCCGGCGTGCTGGCGATGTCGCGGATCTCGGCGTGTGCCTTGTAGTCGGCGATCTTGACGCCGTCGGCGACACGGAAGACGCGCACGGACCGGTGGCCGGAGTGGTAATACACGGCGTGCGCGTCGTTGTTCGTAAAGAGAGTCTGCACGGTGAAAGCGCCCTCGGATTTGCGCGGGATCAGAGAGTGGACCGCCTTGCCCGTCTTCAGGTCGAGCAGGTCGAGGCCGCCGCCGGTGGTCGGCGCGTACAGTCCGTACTTGCCGTCACGCGTGCACGTGCCGTTCCAGCGCACGACCGCGCGCACGAACGATTTCTTCTTCACGTCCCAAACGTTGGCCTTCTCGTCGTCGATCAGTGCAACCTAGGGGGCGATAATAACATAAATAACACATTTTCTACATACGCTGATATACGATAAGGTCGCTTGGCGTAAATGTTCTGAAAAAGACTCACTAGTTCAATGAGACTCGTAAGATCATAACGCTATAACCACGTTATATACAGACTAATCAGCGCTGAAAACCACTAGATCGATACAGCGTGGAAACAAATTAATGAACAAGGTCAATATGCACCCAGACGGATTGATAGTGGATTATATATGGTGAATAATATAATCATTCCTGAGGTTGATAGATGGTGAATTAATTATGTAAATAAGCGCCCCTAGTGGGTATGTGTTGAACTAGTTAATTAGTTCGTGGAACACGATATGTGACGTTTAATATTGGTCACGGTGCATGCGCTATTATGGCGTTTCCCGTGACGGATTGGTGGATAACTAAGTAGATGAATAAATGCCCGTTTGAACCCAACTAGTTCGTAAGTTTTGTCAGTGACGCTGTTAAAATAGCCGCGACGCATTCGCAATTATGCCATTTCTGATAGCGAATAAATGGTGACCTAACTAGCTATGTAATTACGAGGAAAATCACAATTGACATGTGCAGACAACGTAGAAAAAGATCCCGAAAGGATCGCACAGGTTAGAAAATGCAATTTCGAATAGGCAGGCATGAACAGCAGAGGTTGGAAGACTATTGCCGACGACTGCATGGGTCATATTGAGACGAGTAGTAGGTAGGCAGGGCCGGACTGGCGATGTGACCAGCAAGACTCAAGGGGAATGAAAGGACAGCGGGGAAGAAGGCAGAAGCGCGTACCTGCTGTGGCTCATCAGGCATGGCGACAACGCGCGTGTAGTCTTTGTAATTCGGGTACTTGGGTGTCGTGTCGTACATGTGCTCTCCGGTGTTCATGTTGTAGACACCGATGCGGTCTCCGCTCTTGTCCGCCATCGGCACGACGAGGAAAAGGCCGTCCGACGTGACGACGACGTCGCGGTACTTCTTCATCGTGAACTCGAACTCGTAGATCTGTTGTCCACTCGGCACCTCGCGGCACACGCAACGGCAGCGGTTGTAGGTGACCTTGGATACGGCGAGGAACTTGGCGTCGTTGTCGATCAGAAGTAGTTGTTGCACGTCCTTCTGCGTCTCTTGGTGGATCACCTTCTCCTTCGCCAAGTCCCACAAAAGCACTGTGTGTAACCAGGCGCTGATGACGTAGGCGGCGTTGTTGGTGATGGCGGAGTGCTTCACAGTGTGCGACACGTCGCTGGAGACGAGTGTCTTCATCAGGCGTCCGGTGTCGATGTTCCACACACCAATGCAGTTGCGTGTTGTCGTTACGCCGACAGGCGCATTCGTCGCCAGGTGGATCTGTTCAATCGGGTCGTCATGCCGGTCGATCTTATACTCCTTCTCGTCGATGTCCCAGAGGTTCCAGATCTTGATCGACCGGTCAATCGCCGCTGTAATCACTTTGTTGAGCTTTGGGACGCACAACAGCGACACGACTCGTTTGGAGTGGACGTCTAGCGTCTTCACCAGCTGTCCGTCACATACCTGCCACACGTACACGTTCTTGTGGACGGCGCCGATCACGTACTCGTCGTCGCGAGTGAGGGCCGCGAGACAGCGCAACTGGTTCTTTCCCGGGAAGTGTCGTACACCTTTCGGCAGGTTGAGCTCGGTGAGCGGACAGTGTCCGTCTTCACTCTCCTCCGACACATGCCACAGCTTGTAGCCGAGCGCCAGCGTCGACAGAAGGTACGACTCGTTGTCGGACAACGTCATCGCGAACAACTTCTTGTGGTTGGTACCGAGACTGCGGTCGAAGACCCACCTAGACGGAGTGCCTCTGTTCGTAGAGTCTTCTCGCTTGTAGCATACGATGTCAGCTTTGCTGATGGCGATGCACGTGTAGATTGTGCGATGGTCCACGCTGTTGAACATGAGACAATTTGTGTTGTTTGTGATACAGTAACACATTATTTGGCGAACTACACAGAAAACGCTAACAGAATACAGACCTTCATCAGCAAATGCCAGCGCAGAATCTTACACCTGAAGTGGACAGACAAGGTATCCAACACTACACTCTGGAAAATGACCAAACAACTACCCATAGAAAATGAAATAAGAAAAGAAAATGGAGGTTGATAGGACCTACACTCAGGAAACCTTCAGAAACCATCACCCATCAAGCCATCACATGGAACCCCTCAGGGAAGAAGTGAAGAGGTAGGCCACGAAACACCTGGCAAAGAGACACGGAAAAAGAAACAAAGGAGATGGGATACACCAGGAGAGAGATGGAGAGGATGGCCAAGGACAGAAAACGGTGGCGTTCCTTGGTCGATGGCCTATGCTCCCAGCGAGCAAACAGGCATAAGTAAGTAACACATTATTTATGTCGCCATGTTAAGTAGAGCAGTAAAACAAACTTAATTACGGACCCAGTTAAAGAGAATGCCTAATGTAAATTATTTATACCTCTACACAGTTACTTCAATAATGATGATGTAAAATAAATTGGGTGACCATTCCACGACCATAATAATAATAATACACTTTATTTAGACACTAAAATCCAAAGTACAAACTCTGTTCGGTAGTGTTGACAACATTAAAACATCCTAATAAATAAATAAAATAAAAGTACAAGTAAAACATATGAGTACGTTTGTCTAAATCAGTGTTGTACAGAACCACAAGAGAAACTAAAATTAAACAGAGATGGCATAACCATGAAACCATAATTATGTTGTTGACAATTAATATTGTGCTATAAATTATTATTGCAATAATTATGAGTAGTTCCTAGTGGAGCACGTCATGTCCATCTGAATAAAGTTACAGTATGTATTTTGTATAGGTTGGACGAATAAGTTAAAATCATTAAGGTATTCGGTAACAAGGAAACAACCTATAGCTGCACGGTATGCCGTACCTGATAGCGATCGCGCTGTGGAAGTCAAAATCTTCAATGTTGTCTTTGGTCGCCATCAGTACCATTTCGTGCTCTGTCTCCACAGCGACGGTCGCGTCGTCTGTCTTCCCTACCAAGAGGCGCCTGTCGCTGTCCCGTGTCAACTCGATGTGTATGAGTGTGCTGTTATTTTTTGGCAGCATCGCCCAGTGCGCACTGATCTGCACGCACTCTAGCGAGTAGACGAACCACTGGGTCCGCGTCCACACGACGAAGCAGTCGTTGCCGCTCGCCGTGCCGACGATCGAGTCATGTCCCTCGCGGAGCACCTTGTCGACGACCTTCACCTCGCCCGTGACGACGAAGAAGAGGACGATCTGGTCGTTGTTGGTGAAGCTGACACCGTTCTTGTCGTTCGGCGACAGACTTAGGTTCTGCATGCTGCCCTTGATGGCGGGGTCGATTCGATGAGACTCGCTACCAGTTGACAGGTTCCACACGATTACGACACTCGACACAGACACCAGGTACTTATTGTCGGATGTCACAGCGATACCATACGGAGCGCTGATGTGACCTTCGAGTGAGTACTGTAGAGGCCCTCCCGGTGAATGCATGCAGTGGTAGCACGGGGACAGGGCGTTCACTTCGAGGCCGTCCGAGTCGCACTGCTTGATGAGCGACTGGATC
The DNA here is from genome assembly GCA_964017155.1 of Oasisia sp. SBJ-2009. Lineage (NCBI taxonomy): Eukaryota > Metazoa > Annelida > Polychaeta > Sabellida > Siboglinidae > Oasisia > Oasisia sp. SBJ-2009. The sequence continues at coordinate 14,970,214 of OZ024854.1, forward strand.
TGCGAGTGCGTGTTGTAGTAGGGGAGAAGACGGCCAACGATCTGTGGACCGATCATGTCGGGTCGCCGGGTGACGACGGACGCGGAGAGATACAAAGCGTCCGCCAGCAGCTGGGCGTCTTTGTTTTCATGGTACTGCAGGTAGTCTTCAAAGTCGGCCAGCACCGCCTGCAGCGCAACGTGTGATATACATTAACAAGATCAGCAAAAACAACAACTTCAACAAACAACTACCGGATGGTGTTAGAGCTACAACATGTATATTAAGTTAATTTAGGTGTTCTCATTTCTTTCCCCACTTTGTGGCAATTCATTAATCACTAGTTGTAGTGGTTGCCTTTTTGATATTGAAATAATAATAAAATATCTGTGCTAATCCTATCGAGTTCTTTCACGCAAACAACCGGCACTTCTCACTGCTGCAAGAGGCCTTAGATATAATAGTTTCGATAATCTGGTGTTACTCTAGTTTCCGTTCTCAGTTTTTTTACATAAACGTCGAACCAACACCCGTGAAGCATTCACTGTCAAAATAGTTGGAAGTCCAATATAGACATGAGTAACAAACCTGAAGGGACATACTCTTGAGTTTGGCGTGCAGCCAGCGGAAGTTGAACAGAACCTCCTTGTAGAGGTCGTCGTAGCGACTCGACCGGATCAGGTGGAACGGCGTCTCGTTGAGTTTGCGCAGATTGTATCGTGTCACCGTCTTGTCGTCTCCGAGGAAGTACAGCGGCTGGAGCGGAACCTTCCGGTCAGACGCCCCCTTTGTGCTTGTTAACCTGGACACGGCATTGTATGAAGATGGATATATGTTTTGTCTTAACATATAGCGTTTAATATCAGGCCGAACTTGTGTTTTGCGTACATCATGAGCCTATTGTGCTGTGCAAGTGAACTTAACTAACAGTCTGAGTATTGGTGAGAACGGATGATGTTCCTTTAGTATCGCGTACGCAAACGTGATGCCCTAAACAATATGGTGTTATGTTAGAGTTTCTACCAATATTGCAACAAGGGTTTTCATTGCTGCTGCCTAATATTTCGAATATGCCGCATCTTAGTGTCAGTTGTATATTACACGACATTTAAACGCTGACATATAAACATTTACTTTTATAACCTTGTATACCCAACTTCTTGTTTTGAATACTGTTTATTGATTTTGCGATCGATCAACCATTTTGTTTGGTATATTTGAACTTGGACTCCAAGGGTTTAAAGGAAAAGGGATTTACCTTATTAATACTGTTGTTATTATCTAGCTTTCTTGTTGAAGCAAATCATGTAATTATTAATCTTTTATTTCAGCTCTTGCAGATATTCGTATATTGAAAGTATGCTGAATACCATTAAATACCGTTAAATATCATTTAGTATCTTTCAGTACCATTCAATGGTGTTTTAGTAGGACTCAGTGATACTCTCAATGGTAATTTAAAATACCATTCAATACCACTGAACAGTAAAAAGAATCCAAAATAACATTCAAATTCCCTTCAGATACCATTAAAATACCATTGGCCATAATACCCCCAAGTACCATTCAATGGTATTTGAATGGTATTTGTGTAAGAGGAATTCCACTGGTATAGCTAAATCACGTGATGTACGAACAGCCAAATGATTGGTGGCTGCGCTAAATATTTTGTTTTCTTTGTGATTCGGCAACTCACTTGAAGCGGGTTTTCTGTTTTTCCGTATACACAAACGGCTTCTCCTTTCCGCCCCACACCCCCAGGAAGTAGTCCGCCAACTGAGAGTGTGTCTCCCTCTCAAAGGTAGTGCTCCCGAAGTATCGGTGGCGTGCTGCCTCCACAAACTGCCGATGGTACCAGCAGGTCACCGTCACGCCATCCGCCTCGCGCTCCGCGAAGCAGTGCGGCAGGTCATTGCGCACGCGCGACCACAACAGCGGAGGGATACGTCGCACGGGCGGCTTGTGATACTGGCGGAATAAAAACAACACTCGTTATAATTTGGTATGCAGGAAACGTAAGTAAATGCAAGCAAACGTAGCGGGTAACAGAAGTTCGGTGTCGTGTATAAACTACTGCCTCGTTCGTGTGTGGGATCGATATTTAATTTGTTTTGAGCTTCGCAGTGCGTATAAGATTACGTAATGGAATTGGTTTAACATTTTCTAAGCTGTTGTGTTTTATGCATGTTGAGCCGTTGCAAAAAATATTAATCCTATGTAGAAATATGCCACTGGATGTACATAGGTATGTTTAGTTATTGCCACTGGACCATCACGAATATACAACAGTCACTGCTGTATATTCGGCGCGTAACGCACATATAATCCATTTGTGATATTTAAAGGTCAATAGTTCAAAGAAGAAAATACCTGTGCATACTTAGCGACATATTTTATGTGAGATTATTACATTCATGTTCACACATAAAAATTAATAGTGTCATCTGTCATTAATATTCCATATAGGCCTACACCGTGAAACACCAGCACACACCGCTTTTTACAGGGCCGGCAGCCTAAGCGTGTTCACCTGCATTTACTACAATGGCAGTTCAACAAACTGTGCAAATAGTAACCCAAAAACCACACCTAAATGGGACATGACAAACAGGCACACATCCTTTAGAGCATACTTTGTTTGTTATTTTATTTAATATTCATAATAAAGACGGTTTAACCATGTCATTTTTAGACGGGTCGACTGCTTGAACAGGGCATTGTGAAAGTGTGAAGATGATGAAGAATGAAGGCAGACGGCTGCCGATAGGGATCATCGCAGCACAACAAGAGCAAGAACGATGCCGCAGTACAGGCGCTAGCCTTCACGGTTGTACGCGGGTGTCACGGGGTGGAACGTACGAGTGCTTCACCTGGTACACGTCGTTGAGAACCAGGTCATCCAACGACAGAACGTCTTCCAGCTCCGCCTCGCTCAAGCCGTTCTTCGCCGCCGTCAGGTAGCCGAGGGCACGTGACACGAGCACGTGACCATGTTGCGTTTCGATGCGGCCGTACAACTCGTTAATGCTCTCGTGGATCGTGCTTTCGAGTGACGTCACATCCGGATCTCTGTACGACCTCCAGCGGCAGATGTCGTCGAAGACAAGTCTGACGAAGAGCGGCAGAGTGCACTGGGTGGTGGCGTATTGAACCTCCTCCCACTGGGACGGCGTCACCTGGCGGTTGGCTTCGGCCAGCCACGATTTGAGGACGACTCTACCTACGTCCTTACCCAGTGACGTCACCTGGCCGTAGTTGTCTCGTTCCGTTACCTTCTGTTGCAGCACCTCAAAGATTCCATCGCGGTCGGGGTTGGGACATATCGATACCTGGATACAAACTTGTATTTATTCACAGCACTTGTCAAATGATCTGCAATCTGCATATAATCGATTAATTTTCATTCAACTGAGAACGAAACAAGGTTGTTAGCTATTTTCCAGGTAAGTATCTTGGTAATGATGCATCAGATACCGTTCGGAGTTTAGATGATGTCTTTGAGAGTGATTTCTGTTATCACCACATTTCACAAATATACAAATCGTGATTTCTGGTATCATTTGTGTTCATCAACTGCAAAAACAATATAATTTGTTTTAAGTATTAATAATCGACTGGAATATTGTAACTCACTTCTCAACAACATTGCCAAAAAAGGACTTATCTAAACTCTAACGAATTCCGAATTGTTTAGCATGCATAATACTCAAGGCCCGTCGTTTCTCGCCATCACTGCTTAAGCCAGACGTTGTACTCGCTTCCAGTTGTATATAGAATTATATTCAAAATGGCCACTGTTACATGCCGTGGCCAATTGTTTTATCTTCTCAACAACTGATATACTTAGTTAAGCAGTTGCATGTCCCTGATATCCATAGAACCCTTAGAACACAAGTTTTTATTCCTAAAATGAAGCTAACACTGCAGCTGCGCCAACAATATGGCACCAACTCCCAATTACAATTACCTTTTATGAAACTATAGCTACCGTTGGTAAAAGAAAACTCTAAACATATTTGTTTGAATTTGCTTTCCACAATAAATATGAAATGGTTCCATGCTCCAATGAAGACTCTTGCATGTCCTCGTTTCCGGTTACCCCGTATAGTGTTGTTTGTTGCGCCTCTGAACCTGACTAGTCAAGGATATAGGCGCTTTTGAAGTGTTACAATTAGGCCTCCTGAATTACTGTACTTATTACTTTGCAACGACTCTGAGTATTGTAAAATCAGCGCCAAATGTTAAAAACGAATAACGCGACCATAACATTTCTTGTGCCATGTGACAAATATAATTAAACGATATTTGAACAGCAGGACAACAATTTATTCACTTAGTCTTAATTTGATATCAATTCTCTTACGATGTGTTTATCTATGTGTCATCAATGGTTTTTGTTCCAAGAAGAAGTAGCTCTACACTTAAAAATTGAATGACATTATAATTATTATGAACAAATACTAGAGTCTCCCCGACGTACCACCAGTCGCACGTGCTGCGGAAGAGGACACGGTAGCCATGACAACCGGTGAGCGTCATTTGCCTCCGATAACTGATCGAGCGCGTCGAGGAATACGAAGAGCGGTTTCGTTTCCGTGGCACACGAGAATAGACGCTTGAGTTCCTCCGTGAGCAGAGACAACTCGGAGCAGGTCCCCCGATACCCGTCGAGGACACTGAGTATATTATAGTCCGGCTTGTAGTTGACAGCAAGCTGCCAGCACACACTCCTCAGGAGCGGGATGACACTCGAACTGTCTGGCGAAGTGCCGAGGAACCGAAGCACCATCAGCGGAGAGCTCTCGGCAGGAAGCCCCGTGACCGTCTGTGACTGAGGGTCAGAATGAGACGCGAATTATCAGTAGGTCCTGCGGCCACTCTGTAAATTGACGTTTTTGTTTTAGTTAAACACCGTTGTAATTTTATCCTGTAAAGTTACTTAATCTTGACAACCATCAATTTCTGAACCGGTAATAGCTTAGTAAAGCTACACACACGCGCACGCACGCACGCACGCACGCACGCACGCACGCACGCACGCACGCACGCACGCACGCACGCACACGTACACACACGCACACACGCACGCACGCACGCACGCTCACACACACACACACACACACACACACACACACACACACACACACACACACACACACAAACACACATTATAATACACACATTTTCGATGGAAGTAAGAGTTCTGCCCGTACTCACCATACTGAAGGCTTTTGCAAGCAAGCATGTTTTTCCACTGCCACTTGCTCCGTGTAAAACGAAGGGGTGTGTGACGTCACCGATCTGCCCCGTGACGTACTGGAAATGTAGTTTTATAACCGATAAGTAATTTAGACCTGCCATGTATAAAACGTTCTATTTATATAAATCGACAAACCGAGTTTGGGAAAATTGCATAGTATTTCGTATTATCACATACCTAATACACTCGTGTAACTATGTTTAAATAAAACAAAATACACTCTATTAAATGCAGAAGTTGGACGGAAATCGAAAACCGAAAACAAAACAAGTGTCACACCAGATTTCGTTGACGCTACCTTCTTGTGCGACTCGACGAGTTCGTCCCGGCCGTGGAAGAGTTGACAGAAGCGTCTGCACGCGTGGAGATGCTGCAGTACTTCGCTGTAGTAACCGTTGTCGTCAGAAATCGTCTGGCTGGCCTGTGCTGCTTTGTCTATCAATGTCGACAGGTCGATATAGACTTGGTCACACAACGCCTTTGGGAAATACCAAAATCAAATATTTGCATCAAGAAGTGGCGTCAGTTTTGAGAAGAAAACGTTTGCTTTAGTCTTAAAAGTATAATTAAAAAAAACAGCTAGGACATATTTTCACAATGGACGGGACGAGACGGGAGTAAAACAGACCAAATACAAGATGGAGACAAATCATCGAAGAAGACTGAAGGTGCTGCGTTGGTATGGATGAGGATATACACAGGCAAGGAGGTCCAATGACGGAGGATACTTGTATTTTAGTGTGCGATATGGTGGGACTCTCTACGCAGAACGAAACCAAGCGTCTGTGTTCGTAGAAATGACTTTCATTTGCCAGGTGAGCACGTGTTCGTAGAAATGACTTTCATTTGTCAGGTGAACATGTGTTCGTAGAAATGACTTTCATTTGCCAGGTGAACACGTGTTCGTAGAAATGACTTTCATTTGTCAGGTGAACACGTGTTCGTAGAAATGACTTTCATTTGTCAGGTGAACATGTGTTCGTAGAAATGACTTTCATTTGTCAGGTGAACATGTGTTCGTAGAAATGACTTTCATTTGTCAGGTGAGCACGTGTTCGTAGAAATGACTTTCATTTGTCAGGTGAACATGTGTTCGTAGAAATGACTTTCATTTGTCAGGTGAGCACGTGTTCGTAGAAATGACTTTCATTTGTCAGGTGAACATGTGTTCGTAGAAATGACTTTCATTTGTCAGGTGAACATGTGTTCGTAGAAATCGCTACTGCGCAGACAAGTTGATATGGACGGGTTGACGAAACACATCTTAAAACACGAGGAGTCGCCGATTACAGTAGCCTTTGAAATCACCTACCGCCACAAATCCAACAAGTATATTCTAGTCTATTCTACTCTATTCTATAGACATTTAAAAACGTTACTATTTCATGAACATTTATACATTTACAACTGCATCACGATGGAACGTCGGTATGATGTTAACTTCACAAACCTTGATATATCCGGCGTGTCTGTCCTTATTGGCTGTTGTGGAATTGTCAGACCATTCCACTTCAAATGGGTATATATTCGATAATTTCTGAGGGATCATTTCATCTCGCAGAGTTGATAGAAACCGTTCCGCTTCCTGAAGAACATTAAATAAATAGCACTGTGAATAGGTTATGGATTATTTTACAATAATCATCTATTGTGGACATTAGCGAATATGACTCAACTCAACAGTTCCTAAATGTTATATTATGTTATGTAAACGTAGTTTTTTAAGCGCATAGACTCTACGAGCTTGCATGCGGATGTGCGTAGATCTATGCTCGGACTTGTGGGCGTATACCCGCTAGCGTGCATGCTAGTGAGCGTGCGTGTGCGAGCGTTTTAGCGTTTACCGGGTCACTCTCGCGGCCGACATCTTCGGCGTTGGTGAAGACACGGAGGTAGGTGACACAGTGAGCATCCGGGTCCTTCGCTGCCAGTATACCTTGGCGTACTTCTCGCTCTGTCACTGTCAATGACAATGGCAATGACCGGTTATAAATGTGTGTGTGTGTGTGTGTGTGTGTGTGTGTGTGTGTGTTTGTGTGTGTGTGTGTGCGTGCGTGCGTGCGTGCGTGCCTGCGAGCGTGCGTGTGTGTGTGTGTGTGTGTGTGTGTGTGTGTGTGTGTGTGTGTGTGTGTGTGTGTGTGTGTGTGTGTGTGTGTGTGTGTGTGTGTGCAACATATAATGTTCAGCTTCTCACCTGACATGAAGTAGTTATGCATCTGGTCGCTATCTAGAGTGTTCTCCTTAAACAACTTCAGAGCCGCCTGACGTAACATCCTTTGCAGTTTCTTAACAATGTCGTTCCACCAAGCATCCTGGTCGGCTTTCATCAGACTTTCGTCGAGCTGCAAACGAAGACTCGCGTCAAAACATAGTTAATTGCAACTAAAAATACCATATGAAATGTTTCGATGAAGTACGCAAATCATGCGAGATCCAACATAATTTTTCTAATTGTCAAAAGAAGATTGCGAATTAAACTGACCTTATTGCAGTAGTTTGTGAGGATGGAGCTGATTGGCTGTAGGATGTACTCAGGTGGAAGTGCGTTCTCGTCACACTTGTACCACGTGTCAAGTAGCGTGGCGTCAGCGTCTGAGCCCTTGATGACGTCACGTAGTAACTGGAACTCTTTGGAGGGGATGACGGACGGCACAGGACGGGAGCCGTACCTGTGGCCAAGCAGCAGCTGTCGACACAGAACACGCAGGTGACAGTTTCACGGGAGGACACCGACTGGTGGCAACTTGACGTCCACGCGTATGTGATGGGATGGCTCTCCTCTCTCTCGTCCGCATGTACACACCTAGATACCAACCTCGCATGATTTGGCCACTCTCGGAAATTGGCCTCCCTTAGTGCAAGTCTTTGACCCCCTTCTGGATATTATCTTAAATATGCCATTATGTGGCCTGTGTTGTTCAATTATCTTCTTCACAACGAGTATGACTACACGCATTTATCAACATCTACCACTAACATTAATTACGGGCCGAGTTGGTTTCGTCTGAATGTAGAACGAGGCTATTCACCGCCGACATGAAACATTTGTGTTATAGGGTCGTTTTGTTAATAGTGTGTTTTTGTTATAATTCTATTGAAAATCAAGCATACCCAAAATATGATTTATTCCATGACGCTTACGGCAATGAGAGCTGATACAAGTTTATGGAATGGAAGCATTGTAAAATAAAAGAGTTTTGTAGCAACCAAAAAACGGAATCAAATGTATTTTGCATATTTGTCTGTGCTGCAGGTGAGGAATTGCACGGGCTCCTCAAAGCGTTGTTAACATTGCTATCATGAATCAAACTAAATACTTCACAGGTTGCAAGGAACAATTAATAGACAAGGGTACACAAATCTGTGTATCGCTGCTTAAAGATATAAAAAAAGATAAAGATAAAGACTCAAATAAGACATATTCTCATATTCTATTTAGAAAGTATCGGTCCCAAAACTGAAACCCGAGGAATACCGCATTAAGTATTATGTGATGATGAAAACAATCCCCATTTTAACCACTAATATAAAATTAAACCACTTTGAAACAACGCCAGTGACGCCCTAGCACAAATACACACGATCCACAAGAATGATATCATTAATAGTATCAAAAGCAGTGTTATTTGAAATGTATTGATGTGATTGGTAAAACAAAAACAGTCCGTGACCTACCATGAAATTGGGACCGACAGAAAGACGTTGGCAGGTCTCGATTTCCTTCAGACAGAGTTCTGTAGACGTGTGATCGTCGGAGGCCTCGTCTCTGATTCCCCAACGCATATCAGCTACCTACAAAATGAATTGTACACACAGCTTCAAAACAAACACAAGTTGAATATATGTTTTTGTTCAACTAGGTCTTTCAGCACTATGTTGCCCATCAGGACTGATGGGCAATGTATAAATGTATAAATTTAAGCATACACGTAATGAAATCAGCTCACTAGGATAGTTTACGTGTTAGCATGATGTGACCGTGAGATGGAAACTAACCTGGAATTCGAGTCCATGTTCTTGACAGAATTCTTTCAGTCTGGGGTAGACGTTACACATCAGAGCGTCTCTCTCTAATTTCATGTCTGAAAACATTAATTAAAAATTTGCGTCATTGTACCAGTTTCTGAATACGTTTAAAAAATACCTTGAGACGGACAACGTGAAAATTAGTACTATACGGCACGAAAATGTTGTCCATCTTCAATTATATATAAATTAAGCTATAATCTAGATTAATTCATTTATAATTGCATTTAGACTGTTATTATAAAACAGCGTTTCTCTCTATATATAGATGTGAATGTATGTATGTATGTATGTATATATGTATGTATGTATGTATGTGTATATACATGTATATATATATATATATATATATATATATATATATATATATATATATATATATATATATATATACATATATATGTATATATATGTATATGTATGTATGTATGTATGTATGTATGTATGTATGTATGTATGTGTGTGTGTGTGTGTGTGTGTGTGTGTGTGTGTGTGTGTGTGTGTGTGTGTGTGTGTGTGTGTGATGCGTGTGTGTGTGTGTGACTGTGCGTGTGATTGCATGTGTGTATATGTGTGTTTATAGCGTGTTTTACATGAATATTATATTGTGTACGTGTGCTACAAAAATATCAGAGTACAACGGTGGTGAATAGCAACCGAAATGTACAGTATCGCGATTGCAATCTTCAAGTGTATACTGCTAAAAAGTAGCTCTTCGATATCCTGCGTTTTTTTTATATAATAAAAGAAAAAAGGGATAATAAATAAGTAAAAATAGTATATAAATAAGTATTGGAAACTAAATAAAAACGTGCTTGTGGGCTAAAACATTAAATACTTAATTATAATAACCTATATTATGTCAATGACTGGATGACTAGGATAGCTGCTCTTTGGAATGCTTCTGTGGTGAACGCTGTAACTTCTTCAGAATGGAACGTGCACAACATAAGTGCTGGTAGGTCGTGCTACAGGCAGTCAGTTTTCATAGATTATGTAGTCTCCCTTATACCGTTATACCGCTCAAGTGTTCGTTGTTCGTTTTCGGGCTTTCGTCTAGTAGGGCATCTGCTGTAGTTATAATGCCAGGGAAGGACTCATGGGCGCATGATGAATTTTCATAAACAGGACGGCATCTCTTATCCAGCGCCTTGTATTTAAAGATTTCCAGGTCAGGTTACCGCACATAAACGTTACGTTTGAGGTGCTGCGATAATTACCAGCCACACAGCGATCTACGCAACGCTGCAATAGCTCTATTGTTTCAATGCCTCTCCCAGTGGCACGTGGCCAGAGGCTAGTGGCGTACGCAAGTCTGGGCGTAACGAGTGCCTCATTAATCGTATCGGTAATTCAATGTGACGTCGGTTGCACTAAGCCAAATGTCTTTCAGGTTCTGTTCTAAAAGTTGTTGATGTACAGTTGCCACTATAACTTTCTCGTAACACCCAGGTAGTCCCGGCCGTCAGCACATGGGCTCTGGTGTTGTGTATTTGACGATAAACTATACTGTCATCGACTATCGGTAAACATGCATATTTCTAAGTTCACTCCTTCTGCGGTGTACAGCGAACACACCATCGGTTCCAGCGTTGTTCCTTGCGAGACTGTAGAGCCGAGTTGGGCATGCACGATGAAGATTGGAACTTTGTCTGGAAGTTTTTCTCCAGTAGTTGTAAGTTTGCATGCAGAAACATATAGTTTAACTCACAAGGGATTAAGAAATTCATCATAGAATAGAACAACGGTTACGAAGCGATCGACTGACTCCTAATCCTGAGACTGAGCACCAACCGTGACGCAATATTTGACGCAATATCAACTATGCGGAAAGGCGTCTTACCGGAGAACGTCGAGCTGACGAAGACCCGTACGACTCGGTTGCTGAGCGGAGGCAGGTTCTCCAGACATCCGGCGAGGACCTGGTTCTGTTGGACCGTCAACTTGGACGGAGGGTCATCGTATCTCATCTCGTCTTCGCTGGACGCCGGCATGGCGACAACGGTCAAGTGACTCAGGCCTACTGGGCGCTCTCCGAGTGCACACGGCTCTCCGAGTGGACACAGCTCGCCGGCTTACAGACGGCGACTGCGGCCAGCGCAAGTTGGCACTTGATTGTTGAACGGAACGACTGATTTCAATACAGTCGTTCACATTCAAATGAGCAAATTGGTGAATTAGTTTCCTAAGCTAATTGACCGCGACTCTACCGCTTCTATTGTGATCGCTCTGTAAGCTGTATTGCGTGAGTAGTACTCGCAGTTCACTGTCAGATGCGTCAAAGGTTTTTAGAATGTTTAACGTCTCAAATGATGTTAACCAATAGTGAAACTCGTCCGGTCCGCTTTTATTATGTGTACCTGAGCCACTTAAATGTTAATCTGAACAAATAAAAAATTGAATGTCTTTACAGAATGTATATGAATCACTTGACGTACGCAAAATTATGAGATGACATCTGAATCTGTTCACCAAACTTAGTGTTTCTTGGTTGAGAAAGCTAATAGATTTATGTGTCGGTTATGGCGAAAGTGTTTCTGGGATGATTAATCTAACATAATGTTGTCCCTATTATGGCAAAACACTTAACATAATGCGATTAATGTTGTATGGTTATTGACAACAAACTTCAATACATGAAAATATTCATCACCCTAATCTTAATAATCGTCAGCTACCCGACACTAATAAATGCAAAATTAATATCTTTGTCATAAATTTATAACAGACAATAATCTTACTGATGACGATGACATTGTCAGACAGAAAATATGCATACACGGATGTATATGCTCAAGCCAACATATTGGCATGAAAACTTCGCTTTCGCAACTCTAGCAACTAAACCCTTCTTATTTTACGCCTACTGTGGTAAGTATTGAAACCAAAACGGCAGAAGCCACGCAAAACGCAAGCGCATTATAAGAATAGTCAAACAGACTCCGCCTTGGCGTAGCTGGTTCACGATGGACAGCTCGTCTACCAAGTAATGTACAACACCGATACCGTGCGAATACACATCGTACACACTCCAGCGGCATCGTAAACGGCGCATTTGTTCCACACACCCCGGTAGATGACAGCACTTTTAAGGACTACGTGCTGCCGCCTACTGACTAGTTAAGGCACAACCATTAAATAGGAACCGAGGCACCCCCCGTGGAACCAAACAAGCCTCGATTAACCAGACTCCGTGAGGTGGTAGCACTTTTCAACCCCTCAAGACCGCCTGGGCAGTTAACAGGCTGCCGATGTAACCGACAGGTTAAGGTAGAGACGCTGATTTGCTCTCAGGTCAACTATGAAATAAAAATTAAAATAACGATATACTTTACAAGATAATGATATCCTATGAAAAATATTCAACATTGAACATTATATTAACACAAAATAAATAATAATACAAATTTGCAGTTTTTTATATAAACTAAGATTTACGGCAGGATTAACCAGTATTCGTGAGTGGCAGCCTCACACGAATAACATACACATTAAATAAGGATACGATTTTATCAGATAATGCTGCATTATAATAACTTTTCAAAGTTAAACTTACATTAACACAAAATAAATAAATAGAAATAGACATTTGCAGTTGTTTATAAAATAGGAATTACGGCAGGATTAATCAGTATTCGTGAGGTGGCAGCATTGTTTAGCCCACATGGATAATATTCAAACGCCCGCAAAGTAACCAGACTGTCTTCTCGGCATATTTACGCAGCCGACCGACAGTCGGTTAGCGAGACTAGAACCAAACTCGCTCAGCTATCGCTCAGCCTCGGACGTCTCCACGTTTAATACGGTATCTGTTTTAGTTTTTATACCATCCGTGTGAGGGCGCTGTGTGTTCAAGAGCGCCAGCTCTGATGTATTAACTCTGGTTAGCGTAGTTGGGGCAGCACGGTCCAGTCCTTGTAAACCAATACGTTGCCTATGATAAAAGTACCAAACATCTTCTCCATACCACCATGCGCCCAAGATCCCATCTATTAAATTGATAATTTATGTATTCAAATAGTGATTTTTAAACATATTCTTGTTGTATAGTGAACTCTGACAGAAATGATTTAATATGGTGTATTTTGTTTTCAAAGGTTCTTATCGCATTGCAGTTCATTGCCAAAAGTGCCCGTTTGTCAGAATTGACAAATATACACGGCGTATCAACATCGACAGTCAGTCGTTGTATAGAAAAGGTGGCATGTTACATAGCAGATGACGAGTCAAACAAAATCTGCTGTGATAATGAGCCGTAAGCTAATTGTTATCCTATTAAATTCACACTAAAGAAGTTCAGTAAGTGAAATATATGTATATCATGCTGTCACGTGTTTATAAAGTAAATTAAATGAACATGTTTTATTTATATATCATGGGTACATTGAGACATATCAATATGAGACATATATTTAACTGAAATTAAATGTGCATATGATGAACCAAAAGCAGACACATAGGTACCAATCAAAACCCTTTTTTTATTATAAACAACACACATAATTTGTTATGTATTACCTATTGAAATAGTCTATTTTCAAGAAAAACTGCTGTTAAAGAGATATAAATAATCTAATGTCAACATATTTGCTTTCAGTGAAGAACTTGCCAAATTAGCCCGGTCATTTCACACAACTGCTAGCTTCCCGCGTGTTGTGGGTGCATAAGTGTTACCCCATATTTCACTGCAATAGCCAACATATGGCAAAATCAGGGAACACTACAATATGTACATTCCATTCTGATTAATTAAGCAACTTGGCTTGTGAATGATCGCTGTTACTTTCAACAGTTTTGTTGTAACTGCAGTAATGTGAGGTTTCCAGTTTAGCTGGTCATAAACAAATATTCGAAGACATTTAGTTACGCTCACTCTGTTGATTTCTTTGTTATTTAAGCTCACATTAATGTCAATATCTGGTGGAAGCCTGTCAAATAACATGTTATTCTGATGAGTGATCTCATGTGGTTGCAGCAAAAACATAACATAACTTAAAACACTTAGGAAGCATCCGAGACTACTGGCTACTGGGCGACAGTGGCTATCCATGTAAGGTATGGCTACTGACACCACTGCGAACATCAAACAACGCTGCCAAGGGGAGAGACTACATAACTCATAAGAGAACGAGGACAACAATGGAGATGTGCATCTGTGTATTGAAGTCCAGATTTAGGTGCAACAATCCTGTTTATTGGATTTACACAACACATTTGTCAAGACTTTCACCTACCATTATTTAACATGGAAAGTGAACATACTTTCTGAAAATAAATGTTTCCGTTTTAAAAATATGACTGACACATAAGTAAATGAAGTTTTAACTGTTCACTCATTGGAATAAGGTCAAATTCCTATTGTGACATTTTATGATGACATGGAAAATATAGTAATTCACACAATACTGCAACATTTTACTATGTTACATAAAAGTTCCTGACTACATATACATTGTATAATTGTTTTCATTCCATGGTTGTTTAGAATATTAATGTTCTACCAGTGTCAATTTTCACTTACAGGTGACAATGTATCTTTAACCTGTATACACCACAGTCACATCATTAAAAAATTAGTTTTCTGGTTATCCATGTGAGATTACAAGAAATACAGCCACATTTTAATGAAGATGGAGGTATCTACTTCCAATCCACTCAGCCATCTAATTGATCGGAATGCAGCTGAAATCAACACTGTATGATATTTCAAGGTGTAGTTGTCCATAATATTAATGTTACCTGTTAGTCACCCATACGTAACAATTATACCACACTCACACCATTTTATTAAGATATTTAAATAAGCATCAACATCAGCTTTCCCAATGGAATATCAAATATACAAATCCAGGCAATATACACATAACGTGTCAATCAAATTTACATTTCTTGTGCATAATGACTGTACCCTGTGAAATCTCTGAGTAAAATGTGAAAAATAAATCGTTAACGGTTTATGATATGTACAATTATCCACACATGTTAAAACAGTTATATTCGTTACAAATGGTATTATTGTATTTTACAGAAGTCTTCATAAGACTGGTGGCCTCCTGCAGCTGAAATCTGCAACTGTGTGCATGGTGGTGATGGCGTGTGCAAGGTGGTGATGGCGTGTGCAAGGTGGTGATGGCGTGTGCAGTTCTGCATAACCTTGCATCCAGAGTCCGATTGCCCCATCCAGAGGACGATAACGATGATGGTGATGATGAAGGTGATGAACACCACGCCAATGGTGCCTACAACAACACACGTAATGGCATTAATGTCAGACAACACATAGGCACAATTTCACGTGAAATCCTCACTTGAAATATTCACAACTTGCCAGCCACAATACGTCAAAGACATTTCACATAACATAAAATAAAAATAAATATTTGAAAATTTATAAATGAATTGAATTAATGAGGTGAAGGTTGGTGTAAATAGTATGTTGTGGTATCTTATTTCAATGTAATTGAGATACTAAATAAGTCACATGTGATGAGGTAGTAGGTTGATAAAATTGTGGACACCGTAACTTACTACATATGTCGAGTTTAACTTTTTTTGAGAAAGCAATAATAACAAATGGTTTCTTCTTTTCCCGTATCCGTGTTTGTTACTGAATCAAAAGAGATGCAAATCAAAATGAAAGGGAAACAAACGTCAACGCTTTTGTGGTATGGGCTTAATAGAGTGAATAATAAATAATCATATTTTAACGTCAGCGGTTTACCAGAATTTATTTTAGAACACGTAGCCATCGAAAGTCTATGGACTTTTTTAGAAACAGAATGACGTAACGGAGTCGACTTGGTCGGCATGAACGGTGCATACTATCTTTTACTTTCTGACCAAACCATGAAAACGAACACCAACAGCCGCCAAACTTCTCCTCACATATCTTACATACATATCCATACACTATGTAAAACAAAAACCACTTGCATTCCTCTAACAAAGTAAATTAACAAAACAAACGCGCAGATCTCGACGGCAACTTCTTCGCCTTCGGAGGCGCCGCGGTTAGCGTAAATATAAGTTAGCTTTACACAAAATACTGTAAGACGGTGCGTTTGGCGCGCGAATATTTATAAACTTTGCTTACTGCATTCGCACTCTCGAAATAGTTGAATTAATTATAAATAATATAATAATAATTAATTGTTATCATAACTATATGAAACATTATGGGGAAACAAAGGTCAACGAATTATGATAGTGTATGCTATGTAGTCAACAACACTTTTTGGCTTTTTAAATAGCTTTATTATTAGCAACATTATTCGACTTCATAGAGTCAGAAAAACAGGCCATTGTGTCCATAGAATTCATATCCATTTTCTGAGACCTGAAATTTGTGCTGCTACCAAGTCGCATACAATGAAAACAAACGTTACATGTTATGCTCTAATAAAGATATTGACGTAATGTCAAATGCTAGCCTACATTTTTGACCTCCCATATCACGTGACCTAGATTTAAATTTGGCTGGACCTAGATAACTGACTTACGCCGACTGGTGGAGCTATATGTTGCGAAATTACCTAATTACATTTACCTAATATATTTTCATATAGACCATATAATGGCACATCAGGGCGTGAACCATTAATTGTATTTCTTATTAAAGATGACTTTGACCTGTATTGGTCATAATATTTCGTGTGAATAACATCAATGTTTACAAATTAATAATAGCTAATCAATGAGTATGGACAATTATATTGTGTGACTTTGACGACCTACTTAATTGACCATATAATGACTTGATCTATTTGTATTGACAAATGACCTAATTAAATAACAAGTGTGACACACTGATATTAGCATGCAAATACACTACTCGCAGTATGCAGCCGACATATATACAATACATGGAAAACAAGAGAAACGGAAGTACAACTAATCAGATTCATCACATGTCATAGGAATTGAAAGGAAGAACGTTACAGTGTCAATTATAAGTGTTGGCATATTCAGTATCACAATGTCAAGCGGACATTTTAAGTGACAAGAACGATTCAGTGTGTATCACAATTCATTATTCCACTGGTTAGTTAGCCAGATCACTATTTAATGAAGAAATGAAGCCGAAGTGAAGCGTGCTAATGTTCACAGGACACTATAGATTCAGTGTAGATGTCAGTTCAGTGTGTCATAAATCCTAGCACGCTATGTGCGTCAACGCTCATGGCGTGGTTTGTCACATGATGTGTTTTGTGTGATGGGCATTCTCGTTGATATTGTAAGTCAAAGTTAATTGATCACATAGATTTTTTTCCGGGCGTCACTGGTTCACGATGGACAACTCGCCGATACCGTGTGAATACACATCGTACAACGCCAGTTACACCAGAATTATCAACGCGTTCTACTTGAAAGACGAACGAGAAATACCATATTTACTAGTTCCACTTTGGACATCTGACTCGCATGCTTTCATCGCTCACCGTACACCAACTCCAGACATTTTGGGACCCTACGGAGCTTGTTTGCCAAATCGAGACACCACAGAGAATGACCCGAGTAGTGTAAAAAAAGTACGTCATCAAACTGTCCAGCGCCTTGACAAATACTGCGCTGTGGGTGTCGCGAGAGAGGTCCTTTCTATACGCACTGCAACAGAGCGGCGGACAAGACCAGATAGGTGGTGTGGATGGTATCTGACTGTGCAACACCCAGCAAGAGGAACGAATACGTGAAACTGTTACAACACTAGCCATCGACATATACGACAAGTGCTGAAACCTGACATGCTTGCCCAAGTTATGTAAGAAGTGCGATCAACCTCTAAGCAAAACATACAAGTTCTATGTGGCTCTCGAAAACAGTATGTGTTCCGTGTGCATCACCGAGAAAGTGTGGAGGAGATTGAGACAAGACGATGTCCCGATAGTCTTAGAAAATGCCGAATACGAAAATATATACCAGCACATTCTTACGTTAACATAAACGAGTTCTCTTCTCCCAGTGAACTGGCGAAGTATATCGATGTGTTCGTTAAAACGATACGTTGTGCAACGAATATTTTCTCTAGAATAAGGTATACATGTCACTATAAGCCTCCGGGTCTAGCGATGGAATGACCCTTTTGTCGTTACGCAAACGAACATGTCAACGATATAGAAATAGCACCGAACATTGCAGAGGTTTGGCGTCTGAGCAGTGTTTGTCAGCGAAAGAATTACATAGTAGCGTAGTTGACTTCGCGAAATTGTCTGTGAAGTAGGTGGAACATTGTCAAGGTCGCATAGTACATTGCAGAGTTTTGGTCGTCTGAGCAGTGTATGTTAGCGAAAGGATTCCATAAAGGCGTAGCTGACGTCGTGACACCGTTTGTGACGTAAGTAGGCCATTTGAAAGATAGCGCTGAACAGTGCAGAGTTTTAGTCGTCTGACCAGTGTATGTCAACGATGGAATTATATATAGGCGAAGCAGATATAATGATAGCATATATGTTGACATAGTATATGACGTAAAGAACTGGAACATAAACGACACGCGCATTAGCCGCGTCTTGCTGTGATATAATAATAAACGAAGACACGAACGTTACGAATTGCGTCACTCAGCAGAAGTAGACGAGAGGATATCAAAGCATGATGACAGAAGCCACTTGAATGGCACGCGAGTTATCGAAATAACCAATCTGACTCCGACTTGGCGTAACTGGTTCACGATGGACAGCTCGCCTATCAATCAATGTGCAACGCCGACACCGTGCGAATATACATCGTACAACACCAGCGACATAGTAATGATCAACGCATTCAACTTGAAAGGCGAGAGAGAGAGATGCCCTCTTTCGGAATTCCACTCCAGAAGTGGCTATTGTTCACATTGAAGCGCCATGAAAAAACACTTTATACACCTGACTCGCCATCTTTCATCACCATGTTGACGTACTCGAGAAAAGCCGACATTTTGAGACCCTATGGATCTTTTTTGTCAAATCGAGAAACGTTAGAGAATGACCCGAGTTGTGTAACAATGTACTTCAGGAAACTGTACAGTGCCTTGGCAAACACTGCGCCGTGATTGTCGACATAGAGGCTCTATTTGTACTACAATACAGGGGCGGATGAGACTAGATGATTGGCGTGGATGATATAAGAATGTGCAGCACCCAGCAAGAGGAACGAATACGTGAACGTGCTACGACGCCAGTTGTCATATACACGACAAGTGTGGAAACCTAAAATGCTTGTCCAAGCTCAGCAAGAAGTGCGTTCAAGTTCGAAACAAAACTCTCAAGTTCTATTTGGCATTCGAAAACAGTCTGTGTTCCGAGTACATCACCGAGAAAGTCTGGAAGAAATTGAGTGAAGCTGTTGTCCCGATAGTTTTAGGAAGTACCGAATACGAAATAATATATGAAGTTTTAACAGTTAAAACTTACATTAACATAAAAGATGCCTCTTCTCCAAGAGAAATGGCAAAGTATCTCGATATTTTCACTGGAATCAGAAATATACATGTCACATCAAGCCTGCGGGACTCTCGATGGAATGTCTTATTTGTCATCACGCTAACAAGAATATTAAATATATAGAAATAGCACCGAAGATGACAGAGTTTTGGTCGTCTGATCAGTGTGTGTCAGAGAATGAATTCCAAAAAGGCGCGGCTGACACCGTGACATAGTCTGTGAAGTTGGTGGAACATTTGAAAAAAAAATTTCGTCTGACCAGTGGATGTCAGCGGTAGTATTCCATAAAGGCATAGCAGACATCGTGACATAGTTGGTGACGCACGTGTGCTATTAGAAAGATAGCATCTGTCATTGCAGAGTTTTAGTCGTCTGACCAGTATATGTCAGCGGCGATAGAATTATATAAAGGCGTAGCAGACATGTTGACATAATTTTTGTTTTATGTAAAGAACTGGAACATGAACGATACGCGCATAAGGGGTCTTGTTGTAATGGAATATAAACGAAGAAACACGCGTTATGTGTTGCGTCACTCATCCAATGCGGATGACAAGACATGAAACCAAATTGACAGAAGCCACTCGAATGGCCGGCGCGTTATCGGAATAACCAATCTGACATTGCCTTGGCGTAACTGGTTCACGATGGACATCTCACCTATCAAATAATGTGCAACGCCGATACCGTGCGATTATACATCGTACAACGCCAGCGACATCGTAATCATCAACGCGTTCTATTTAAAAGCTGAACGAGAAATACCATCTTTCCGAATTCCTCTCCAGAAGTGGCTATTTCTTGGATATGTTGTACAACTAATATTTTTAATGGAAAAAGAAATGATTATTTTTACATGTGTTAAAATAGTATTTATGCAATGTGATGCGAATGCGCCATTATACTTTGTTCCGCCTTAGTCTGCTTACGGTCCGAAATACGGAAACATAGCCGAATTCAAAACGAGACCACGCAGGGATCGTTCCCTTTGTGTTGGGAATAGATCACCAAACGGAGTTGTTTCCCAACACGAAGGACGATTGTTCTCATCGGCGATAGCAGGTTAGTGTCGTTTCACGTTCTCTATTTTTTGTTTAGATCGTTGTTTTGAAACGATATGTAACCTTTCGCCGATTGTTACCGTTCTATTCCTCGGATTTAAGTGAATTGTTGTATGTCGTTTTCTCACCGTTATTTCTTTTCTTTGCCTCCATCTTTAGTTGTCTCAAGCCCACTTTGCACAGCCCTCCGGATCTCTTAAGTATCGGTCTTAGTTGTGTTAAGCGGTCACCGGTCTCGCTATTTCGTCGAAGGAGTTTTGCACAGGTCGTTGAGGCGGATTTATGGATTTCTGCCTGGTGTGCCAATTGTATGTCACATTTACTTATGCATTATTATATTTCTTGTTGATACAATTATTAAATGAACTTTACCAACTACACCCACTCTTGCTTAATTTGCTTAACAAACTAACTTCATGATTCTGCCATTGAGCGTAAACAGTGTATCAATATACATGTCACAACACGCCTACGGGACTCGACGGAATGTCTTGTTTGTCATCACGCAAACAAGCACATCAAATTTATAGAAATAGCAACGATGATGACAAAGTTTTGGTCGTCTGATCAGTGTATGTCAGAGAATGGTATTCATAAAGACGTAGCTGACACCGTGACATAGTCTGTGAAGTAGTTGGATATTGGAAAGATTGTATCAAACATTTGATGAATTTTGTCCGTCTGACCATTCGATGCCAGCGAAAGAATTCTGTAAAGGCGTAGCAGTCATTGTGACGTAGTTTGTGACGTAAGTGAACCATTGGAAAGATAGCACCTAACATTGCAGAGCTTTAATCGTATGACCAGTGTATGTCAACGATAAAATTATATAAAGGCGTAGCAGACATTTTGATATCGTTTGTGAAGTAAGGAACTGGAATATAACTGACACGCGCGTAAGCTGCGTCTGGTTGTAATGGAATATATTATAAACGAAGAAACACGCGTTATGTGTTGCGTCACTCATCAAAAGCGGATGACAAGATATGAAACCAAATTGACAGAAGCCATTCGAATGGCCGGCGCGTTATCGGAACAACCATGCTGACTTCGCCTTGGCGTAACTGTTTCCCGATGGACAGCTCGCCTATCAAACAGTGTGCAACGCCGACACGGTGCGAATATACATCGTAGAACGCCAGCGACATCGTAATGATCAGCGCGTTCTACTAGAAGGATGAACGAGAAATACCATCTTTCCGAATTCCACACCAGAATTGGCTATTTCTTGGATAAAAACGATATGTTGTACAACGAATATTTTCAATGGAAAAAGAAATGATTATTTTTATATGTTTAAAATAGTATTAATTTATGCAATGTGATGCTAATATGCCATTACACTTTGTTCCGCCTTAGTCAGCTTACGGTCCGAAGTACGGAAACATAGCCGAATTCAAAACGAGACCAAGCAGGGCTCGTTCCCTTTGTGTTGGGAATAGTTCACCACACGGCGTTTTTCCCAACACGAAGGACGATTGTTCTCAACGGCGGTTGCAGGTAAGTGTCGTTTCACGTTCTCTGTATTTCGTTTAGATCGTTGTTTAGAAACGATATGTAACCTTTCGCCGATTGTTACTGTTCTATTCTTCGGATTTGAATGAATTGTTGTATGTCGTTTTCTCACGGTAATTTCTTTTCTTTGACTCCATCTTTAGTTGTCTCACGCCCACTTTGTACAGCCCTCCGGATCTCGTAAGTATCTGTCTTAGTTGTGTTAAGCGGTCACCGGCCTCGCTATTTCGTCGAAGAAGTTTTGCACAGATCGTTGAGGCGGATTTACGGATATCTGCTCGGTTTGCCAATTGTATGTCACACTTACTTATTTATTATTATATTTCATGTTGATTCAATAATTCAGTTACATTTACCAACTACATTCACTCTTGTTTAATTTACTTAACAAACTAACTTAGGGTTTTGCCATTAAGCGTAAACACTGTATAAATATACAAGTCGCAACACGTTTCCGGGACTCTCGGTGGAATGTCTTGTTGTCATCACGCAAACTAGCAGATCAAATTTATACAAATAGCACCGATGATGACAGAGTTTTGGTCGTCTGAATGAAAGAATTCCATAAAAGCGTAGTTGAGATCGTGACATAGTTTGTGAAGTAGGTGGAACATTGGAAAGATTGCATCAAACATTGATGAATAATTATTGTCCGTCTGACCAATGAATGTCATCGAAAGAATTATGTAAAGGCGTGTCAGTCATTGTGACGTATTTTGTGACGTAAGTAAGCCATTGGAAAGATGGCAACTAACATTGCAGAGTTTTAATCGTCTGACCAGTGTATGTCACGGATAACATTATATAAAGGCAGCGCAGACATCATTTGTGACGTAAGGAACTGGAACATGAACGACATGCGCAGAAGGGGGTCTTGTTGTAATGGAATAGAAACGAAGAAACACGCGTTATGTGTTGCGTCACTCATCAAAAGCAGACGATAAGTTATCAAATAAAATTGACAAAAGCCACTCGAATGACAAGCGTGTAATCGGAATACCCCAATTTACTCCGCCTTGGCGTAGCTGGTTCTTGATGGACTCTTTGCCTGTCAAATCATGTGCAACGCCGACACCGTGCGAATACAAATCGTACAACGCCAGCGACATGGTAATCATAAACGCGTTCTGCTTGAAAGCAGAACGAGAAATACCAACTTTCCGAATTCCACACCAAAAATGGCTATTTCATGGATAAAAACGATATGTTGTACAACGAATATTTTCAAAGGAAAAAGAAATGATTATTTTTACATGTGTTAAAATAGTATATATAAAATGTGATGCGAATGTGCCATTACACTTTGTTCCGCCTTAGTCTGCTTACGGTCCGAAGTACGGAAACATACCCGGATTCAAAACGAGACCACGCAGGGATCGTTACGGTTGTGTTTGGATCAGCTAGTGCACATCACACGTTGTTTCCCAATTCGAAAGATGATTGTTCTCATCGGCGATAGCAGGGTAGTGTCGTTTCGCGTTCTCTGTATTTTGTTTATACCATTGTTTACAGGCGATATGTAACCTTTCGTCGATTGTTACAGTTCTATTACTCGGACCTGAGTGAATTGTTGTATGCCATTTTTTCACAGTAATTTCTTTTGTTTGCCTCCATCTTTATTTTTCTCACGCCCACTTTGTAAAACCGTCCGGATCTCTGAAGTATCGGTCTTAGTTGTGTTAAGCGGTTAACGGGCTCGCTATTTCGTCGGGGGAGTTTTGTTCAGTTCTTTGAGGCGAATGTACGGATTTCTCCCCGGTTTGCCATTTTTATGTCACATTTCCTTATGTATTATAATATTTCATGTTGATACAGTTATTAAATTACCTTTACCAACTACATTCACTCGTGTTTAATTTCCTTAACAAACGAACTCAGTGTTTTGACATTGAGCGTAAACAGGGTATATAGATACATGTCACAACACGCCTGCGGTACTCGATCAATTGTCTTGTTTGTCTTCACACAAACTAGCAGATCAAAGATGTAGAAATAGTACCGATGATGACAGAGTTTTGGTCGTCTGATCAGTGTATGTTAGAGAATGAATTTCATAAAGACGTAGCTGACACCGTGACATAGTCTGTGAAGTAGGTGGAACATTGGAAAGATTGCATAAAACATTTGGTGAATTTTGTCCGTCTGACCAGTGAATGTCAGCGAAAGAACTATGTAAAGGCGTAGCAGTCACTGTGACGTAGTTTGTGACGTAAGTGAGCCATTGGAAAGATAACATCTAACATTGCAGAGCTTTAGTCATCTGACAAGTGTATGTCAGCGATAGAATTAAATAAAAAACGTAGCAGACATGTTGACATAATTTGTGACGTATGGAACTGAAACATGAACGACACGCGCATAAGCTGCGTCTTTTTGTAATGGAATATAAACGAAGAAACACGCGTTATGTGTTATACATTATACTTTGTTCCGCCTTAGTCTGCTTACGGTCCGAAGTACGGAAACATACTCAAGACGAGACCAAGCAGGGATCGTTCCCTTCCTGTTGGTATCCGATAGTGCACAACATGGCGTTGTTTCCCAACATAAAGTACGATTGTTCTCATCGGCGACAGGTTAGTATCATTTCACGTTCTCTATAGTTTGTATCGACCTTTGTTTAGAAGCGATGTGAACTTTTCGCCGAATATTTCTGTTCTATTCCTCGAATTTTAGGGAATTGTTGTGTGCCGTTTTGTCACGATAATTTCGTTTCTTTGCCACCATCTTCTTTGGTCTCACGCCCACTTTGAACAGCCCCCCATATCGCTTAAGTATCAGTATTAGTTGTGTTAAGCGGTTATCAGTCTCGCTATTTCATCGATGTAGTGTTGCACAGGTCGGATTTCCGGCCGGTTTGCCAATTGCATGTCACATTTACTTATGTATTATTGTATTTCATGATGATACAATTATTAAATGACCTCTACCAACTACATTCTCCTTTATTTATTTCCCTTAACATACGAGCTCAGGATTCTGCCATTGAGCGTAAACAGGGTATAAGTATACATGTCACAACACGCCTACGGGACTCGATCAACTGTCTTGTTTGTCATCACACAAACTAGCAGATCAAATACGTAGACATAGCGCCGATGATGATAGAGTTTTGATCGCCTGATCAGAGTATGTCAGAGAATGAATTCGATAAATGCGTAGTTGACACCGTGACATAGTCTGTGAAGTAGGTGGAACATTGGAAAGTTTGCATCAAACATTGATGAGTTTTGTCCGTCTGACCAGTCGATGCCAGCGAAAGAATTCTATTAAGGCTTAGAGACATTGTGATGTAGTTTGTGACGTAAGTGAGCCATTGGAAAGATAGCAGCTAACAGTGCAGAGTTTAAATCGTCTGACCAGTGGATGTCAGCGATATACTTATTTAAAGGCGTAGCAGACATGTTGACATCGTTTGTGACGTAAGGAACTGGAACATGAACGACATGCGCATAAGCTGCGTCTTGTTGTAATGGAACATCAACTAAGCAATAACTGTTATGTGTTGCGTCACTCATCAAAAACGGACGACAAGATATGAAACCAGATTAACAAAAGCCACTTGAATGGCAAGCGCGTTATCGGAATAATCAAACTTGAACCGCTTTGGCGCAACAGGTTCCCGATAGTCTGCTTACCTATTAAGCATTGTGCAACGCCGACACCGTGCGAATATACATCGTACAACGCCAGCGATATCGTAATGAT
>OZ024854.1:15001180-15006180 GCA_964017155.1 Oasisia sp. SBJ-2009
GAACGATAGCTTACGAGCCACAAATTAAAACGTGACTCGTCCAGAGCTGCTGAACACGGCAAGAGGTGACTGGCACGTGTCTAGAATTGACTAAATATTCAAAACTACACTATAAATACGTACGGTCTTTACTTGCATAACTTCCGTCGTAATTTAATTAATATCAAAATATCAATTTAGATCGCACACTAATTACCACTTAGCCTGCGATTCCCCTTTCATGGGAAGTTGACGAATTCATAACTTTGGCCCACCTAGTGGCATGCATTGCTTGGCACAGAGTTAAGTACACCATATCAGCTTAGTATTAACTCTTTTCTAATAAGTTGCAACCTATTTATCAAATTTCCAAAACAAATCTGTGAATCGTAATTGCAATTAGCAACGCATTGACTTTTAAACTTTGTAAACTTTCAGCAGGGTAGACTATATTAATATTATTTATTACTATGATTAAAATGTCCCAATAATATAAAAACATAGAAATAAATGTTACAGTGTCACTACAAATTGATAAATATGTAAATAAATATAAATAGTTGAAAATGGTCAGTTCCACGGATTCTGTTATTTCTTATTGTATGATATATCATTCCAACTGTCACCATCATTAGATATAGAAGTAAAAAGTAAAACGTAAAAAAGAACTTTGTTAAAAGTAAACTAAAAAATAATAAACGAAGTAAATGTACTTGGCGATAAACAACACACCATATCCAGGAAGAAGATAGCATTCAATTGTGGCTACATGACTGATAATAATCCGCTATGATACTTAAATACAAACACACGGGCCGAGCTCGGCCTGTCTTGGCCCGAACTGTTCGAGGGCCGAGTTGTCTGCCCTCCTAGCTGGCTCACCTTTCGACTAATCATTTTGGCTGCTATATAGCGTTCGACGACAGTTCCCTCGCGAACGTTTTAATTAATAGTGTTTCCTGGTCAACGTTGCGTTGGTCGACGAGATACGTCATATCGGCGACCTCGCAAAAACGGCGGACATAATATTGTTGCGTAGCTTCAAACGCACATTATGTCACTCGATCTAAGTCACCTTTCAAAGCGGCGGATTCGTCTACGTTAAAGGACAAACAAAGTTAACTTTTACGTGGCATACACCTAATAGAGTTAATATAAAGTAACAATTTCCACATATACTCAATTTTTTAACGCCAGCGGTTTACCAGAAACATATTTTTTAACACCCAGCCATCCAAATTCTATGCGCTACCCCATCTTAGACGAAGAATGACGTCACGACGGTGATCGAGGCGCTCTCCACGTAGATTCCCTGCATAGGGTTTGGCTGTTGTCATGAAAAGGCTGCAACTCGGCAACGCGCGTAACATGCTGATGACGGTAAATTTAAAGTTGTCTATTATTGTTATCGCTGAAATCATCCCATCAACTGATGATACATGTCTACATCAAAGCATTTCTCCTCAAAATGGACCGAGCAAAGTGCCAAACAGTACGCCCGCAAATCACCAACGTGAATCCATTGCTTCAATACTACCGGTTGTATCAACTATTATTGCAACCGTATGCCGAACACGAAGGCGTAATTACTAAAGTTTACCATAGATTTAACCACAGATTTAGATATACGTCTATAAGCAGCTGCTAGATGTCACGCCAACTGAACGAACTGTCGAAGACTCGAAGTTGTTGACCCTTAACAGCGTCGCCGGAAGCTGACCGAGATATAGAATGCCGCGCTCTGAATGGCCAAGCCAAATTAACCCTTCATCTATGGCGGCGTCTAGACCATCGTGGATTTCGTTAGAATTTGAGACTTTAAAGTCACATTCTGAGTAAACCGCTGACGTTAAAAAATTGAGTATATGTGGAAATTGTTACTTTGTATAAACTCTGTTAGGTGTATGACACGAATCCGTAGACTTTTTTGTCCTTTAAGAACCTGCGTTGATAGATGATTGTGCAAATATTACGGCTGCACGGACACTGTTGTGGTTGTTATTTGTAATTCAATAAAGCGTTCCAGTTCAATGCGAAACGGTCCGAAGACAGTTTTGGCAGCAATTTCGATAATAGAAGCATCGCCGACTTGATAATAGGCGATGGTGACTTCACGTATCCACGTATGGACTACAAATGTTGATGGTCTATCACAATTTTGTGTCTGACGAATCAAATTGCGAAAGAGAGCTTCTCTAGTTCTTATTGCTTGACTGACTTTGTATTTCTTGTACAATGTCTGCTTACCCATTCATCTTTTAGACAAAAGAATATATTGGCAAAAATAGAGAGAGAAAGTGTTCAACACGTTCGTGGTGCAAGCACATACATTTTGCAAGTGTTCAAATCTTCAATTTCGTCGTAAAGATCGGTGACAGTTCATAACCTGGTTCGCCTGATAACAGCCTGTATAGTTCGTAAATGTAAGACCATCTCGTACTCACAGTAGTCGCTGAAGAATGTCAGTTCTCCTCCCGCGTGGTGAAGTCAACTCGTCTTGTCGCGACTAATCGAAAAGTGCGCTCGCCAGTATAAAAGCCGACCCCTTGGGTTCGCGTGTGCTCGGGGTTGACATGTCATATGATTGATGATGTAGAGGACACTAGTTTGAAGCAGACACGTTCACACTGTCAAGTTGTCCGCTACTGCAAATTCTATTGAAAGTCCAACTGAAACTTGTAGTGTGCACTTCTCTGTCTGTGCTAGTAAACGAGCGACGTCTGGCACACCACTTAATGTGAAATAAATCGCGTTTTAATTACCTCCCGAGGGATGTTTGCTACGCACTGCGGGTGGGTCCGTAATGCGTTTCTATTGAACTCAGCCAGCGCGGTAAACAGTGCTGTCCAATTCAAATGTAATCGGTGTTTGTGTGTCTGCCCTTTCTCCGGTTGGTTTGGGATCTGAATCCCGCTGATCTGCATAGATCAGTTGGTAAACGCGCTCGTTGGGTGGTTTCACCTTTACAATCGGAAGCACACCGGTTCGAACCTGACATGAAACCATTATTATATTTAGCACTTTGGTTTATGTTTTCACTAAATAATAATTATAAACTGAATCATTTTAATCAATGAATCATGTACTGCACGTGTATGTATTGCTGTAGTAGTTAATATTCGCAATGAAAACTTTAAATATGGTAATTGTATCATTATAAAATAAATTTAAATTATTGTTAATACACGTGAAAACAAGTTGTGAATTGTCTTGATAAATGAAATTTAGATATACATCGTCGTTTGATACGGATTACGTATGTTATTACGGATATGGATTATGTATATTATTACGGATATGGATTATGTATAATATTACGGATATGGATTATGTATGTTATTACGTTATTATGTCGTGACGGGAAGTGAGTTATGATCTGGCATATTTTAAAAATGCAAAAGAAATTGAAAACTACCCTGTTCAATAGTCTGTTTTACGCTTGTCTCCCAACCCCAAACACACATATGCACACGCACGCACGCACGCACGCACGCACGCACGCACGCACACACGCACGCACGCACGCACGCACACGAACACACATGCAAAAATTACAAATGGGAACACTTCAAAACAGAACTATGTTAAAGGTATGTGCGAGCGTGCGCGTATGCATGCGTTTGCACGTGTGCCTGTCGCGAGAGTCGAACACAGCCTCCTGAGACCACCAAGTAATGAAGTAATCAATTTAACATTAATAACCTGATGAATGCTCGCCCCTTCGTCGTATTCTTAACGTATGTGTGAAAACCCTACAGCGGTCGTTTGCGTCTATCAAATGCTGAAACTACTACGACGCTACTTGCTCGCTTCTTGTTGTTTGTGTGTGGAGTGTGGACACGTTAATACCAAGAAAAATGTAGATGAGTACGCAGTTTTCGACTTTTACCTCAAAGTGTTGCTGTTGAAATGTAAATGTGTATATTAACGTTAAATTTAGTCAACTTTTCCTTCCAGATACACAATGCGTCTTGCAGCTTGAAGACGTTCTCAATACAATACAATACAATACAATACAATACAATACAATACCATACAATACAATACAATACAATACAATACAATACAATACAATACAATACAATACAATACAATACAATACAATACAATACAATACAATACAATACAACACAACACAACACAACACAACACAACACAACACAACACAACACAACACAACACAACACAACACAACACAACACAACACAACACAACACAACACAACACAACACAACACAACACAACACAACACAACACAACACAACACAACACAACACAACACAACACAACACAACACAACACAACACAACACAACACAACACAACACAACACAACACAACACAACACAACCCTATACTATACTATACTATACTATACTATACTATACTATACTATACTATACTATACTATACTATACTATACTATACTATACTATACTATACTATACTATACTATACTATACTATACTATACTATACTATACTATACTATACTATACTATACTATACTATACTATACTATACTATACTATACTATACTATACTATACTATACTATACTATACTATACTATACTATACTATACTATACTATACTATACTATACTATACTATACTATACTATACTATACTATACTATACTATACTATACTATACTATACTATACTATACTATACTATACTATACTATACTATACTATACTATACTATACTATACTATACTATACTATACTATACTATACAATACTATACAATACTATACTATACTATACTATACAATACAATACAATACAATACAATACAATACAATACAATACAACACAACACAACACAACACAACACAACACAACACAACACAACACAACACAACACAACACAATATAATACAATACGAAACAACGCAGCACAATAATACTTCATTTTGAGTGTCAGCTTGTCAAGACATATAATAAAATAGACCATATGATATGGTGACCGGAGACATGTCACTTGGCCTGTAGGGGTCACGCATCTGGTGGGAAAGTCT
>OZ024854.1:15011180-15061180 GCA_964017155.1 Oasisia sp. SBJ-2009
CGGCGTCCGTGTCCACGTGCAGCGAAGGCGTTGTGAGTCGGGAGGACGCCCCGTCCGAGACGTCCGACCAGCTGAGTCTGGTCCTCGCCGGGTGTCTAGAGAACCTGCCCCCGCTCAGCACGCGCGTCGTGCGGATATTCATCAGTTCGACGTTCACCGGTAAGGCGCCATTCCAGTCCGTAGGCCGTGTTCACTTAATTGGCCTTGTGGCTTTGCCGTCGTTGTTGTGTCGAGTACCTTTTGTCCGGCATGTGTGAAGATCTGACCCGGGCTAGTTAATGTTATTTTCTTTTGTAGTTAAGTTTACATCAATGATCCAGTTATTGGTTAATTGTTACGCAGCGGAATGTTAAGATATTGTGGAGGTTTAACCAATGGATATGCACCATGTCAAAAAATAGTCACGATGTATATAAGTATTCAGAGTTCAATAGTTGTGATATAAATAATAAACAGGGAACTTGTTTAAACCAAATTCCACCCCACCATCGCTGCCATCTTCTCTCACTCCATCCGTTTATCTATCAGCCCTCCCCACTGCACTATCATCGCTGTCCCCTTCTCTCACTCCACTCTTCCTCCACTCCCCCACCCCACCACATCGTCTTATATCACTAATTTGCCTCACCCCATAAAACCCCCTCCCTCACTTCATCCCACCATCTCACTCCCGTCCCCATCCTATCATTTCTTCTCCGCTCATCGTGTGTAACTTCCTATCATATTCCACCTATCTTCCTTACCTATCCTTTCACAGATTAAGTGGGGCGCGGCTATTTGTCGTTTTCGAGATATTGTCTAAGGACAGTGCTCAACAATTCTCTGTCTTTCTCTAGGAGTGTTCAAGCATGTTGAAAGTACGATATTTACGTCATACTCATTCATACAATAACTCGCCATTTATTCTCAGACAAATAAGCAGTTACATTTCCAACTAACGTGCGGCAACCTATTTAATTCAAGAAAAATATCAAAATCATTCATTTAAAGGCGCCATAGATACCATTGTGTCCTGAACACCAGGAACACATCGTCTCTGCTGCTCTGTATGATAATGTCAGATTTGTACAGCAGAATAATTCGAGGCCAGTTTGTCGTAACGTGCAACTTGGGTGACATGTAGTTTGAACTGAGACAAGTGAAAATACTACAAATGCAATAACCTCTGCTCCCCAGGTTAATTACGTCGTTTCCGCCAGAGCGCCATGACACTTTGGCTGTGGAAAACACCATGCATTGTCAATGAGGAAATTTATATTAGTTAGATAATCGCTGTAATAAATGAATCCATCTGACTTGGACACCCATACATAACTAACCCACCTAACATATTGGGTGACCTCTTGGAAGGTACCCGGTTCTTGTGGAGCGAACATTAAGCCGATTAACGCATTGGCGGTATTAACTGCATACACACAATGTCTGCATATGTATGTAATTCTATACGGTTACTTGACTTGGATTACATTACTAATGTAGTAGTTATCGTCGTCGAATAATGGAACATATAATGACAAAAAATTCATACATATGTATGTATTTTTGTATGTATATATGTATGTGAATGTATGTTCGTATATTTGTATGTATGTATGTATGTATGTATGTATGTATGTATGTATGTATGTATGTATGTATGTATGTATGTATGTATGTATGTATGTATGTATGTATGTATGTATGTATATGTATATATGTATGTATATAATGTGCACGCACACCCACATATTTAACTTAATAAAGATATATATATATATATATATATATATATATATATATATATATATATATATATATATGTGTGTGTGTGTATATATATATATGTATATGTATAATATTGTAACATTTAAATGTAAATATGCATACATAAATATGTGTGTAGGCTTACATAACTACATATTATATGCATAAAGGATCTACATACATGTATATACATTCACACATATACATCTATACATACATACATACATACATACATACATACATACATACATACATACATACATACATACATACATACATACATACATACATACATACATACATACATACATACATACATACATACATACATACATACATACATACATACATACATACATACATACATACATACATACATAGTTTGTATCAATCAAGTGGTCTTAATCTACAAACCGTACCAGTGATTCAATAGCTGTTGCCAAACGCTTGCTTTGGTAGTGGAATAATTGCATCAAAACGCACACGCACTCAGTGCTAGACTTCGCGTTCTATTCGCGTGATTTCCTGTAGAATTCGACGCAAGAGGAGTTCTGCAATATCTGCATAACGTAATACATTAGAATTTAATGCATGCGCACTAGTTGACCAGCTCTGTTGTGCCAAGTGGACTTACTATTGAATCCTGTACACGACGGTCCGTGAATGAGCCAGCTGCATTCACATTTTGCTGAATGCCATATCGGTGTGTTTAGTAAACCGCATGATTTCAATATGGCTTATGGCCGGGGCCCTGTGTACAACCTTGGAACACATATTTTCTTCATTTATGTTGAGAGAGAGAGAGAGAGAGAGAGACAGACAGACAGACAGACAGGCAAGCAGGCAGGCAGACAGGCAGACAGACAGGCAGACAGAGAGCTACAGAGAGAGAGGGAGAGGGAGAGAGAGAGAGGGAGAGAGAGAGGGAGAGAGACAGAGAGACAGAGACAGAGACAGAGACAGAGAGCTACAGAGAGAGAGAGAGAGAGAGAGAGAGAGAGACATAAAGAGAGACAGAGAGACAGAGAGACAGAGAGAGACAGAGAGAGAGACAGGGAGAGAGAGACAGAGAGAGACAGGGAGAGAGACACAGACACAGACACAGACACAGACACAGACACAGACACAGACACAGACACAGACACAGACACAGACACAGACACAGACACAGACACAGACACAGACACAGACACAGACACAGACACAGACACAGACACAGACACAGACACAGACACAGACACAGACACAGACACAGACACAGACACAGACACAGACACAGACACAGACACAGACAGAGGATATTGTGTAAAGTTGTTGGGGTCGGGTGGTGTAACCGGGTGGTGTAGGCCGGTATTGGAATATGATTGTTTGATCGGGTGTTATGACCATGGGTTGGTGTCATGCGTTATGGCCGGGAGATGTGTTGGGATCAGATGTAATTGCCGGGAGGTATGTTCGGGTGTTGTGGTCACGTATTAAGGCCCACTGATGTTGCTATGTTTTGTGTCCAGGTGATGGTGTCAGGTTAAGTGATGAAGTATTGTGGTCAGGCACTGCAGTCAGGTGACTTAGTCAGGTGTTGTGTCAGGATGATGTTGTTGGGTGGTGTAGTCGGATGTTGTGTCCGATTGATGTCGTTGGGTGGTGTAGTCAGGTGTTGTGTCCGGGTGATGTTGCTGGGTGGTGTAGTCGGATGTTGTGTCCGGGTGATGTTGCTGGGTGGTGTAGTCGGATGTTGTGTCCGGTTGATGTTGCTGGGTGGTGTAGTCGGATGTTGTGTCCGGGTGATGTTGCTGGGTGGTGTAGTCGGATGTTGTGTCCGGGTGATGTTGCTGGGTGGTGTAGTCAGGTGTTGTGTCCGAGTGATGTTGCTGGGTGGTGTAGTCGGATGTTGTGTCCGGGTGATATTGCTGGGTGGTGTAGTCGGATGTTGTGTCCGGGTGATGTTGCTGGGTGGTGTAGTCAGGTGTTGTGTCCGAGTGATGTTGCTGGGTGGTGTAGTCGGATGTTGTGTCCGGGTGATGTTGCTGGGTGGTGCAGTCGGATGTTGTGTCCGGGTGATGTTGCTGGGTGGTGTAGTCGGATGTTGTGTCCGGGTGATGTTGCTGGGTGGTGTAGTCGGATGTTGTGTCCGGGTGATGTTGCTGGGTGGTGTAGTCAGGTGTTGTGTCCGAGTGATGTTGCTGGGTGGTGTAGTCGGATGTTGTGTCCGGGTGATGTTGCTGGGTGGTGTAGTCAGGTGTTGTGTCCGAGTGATGTTGCTGGGTGGTGTAGTCGGATGTTGTGTCCGGGTGATGTTGCTGGGTGGTGTAGTCGGATGTTGTGTCCGGGTGATGTTGCTGGGTGGTGTAGTGAGGTATTGTGTCCGAGTGATGTCGTTGGGTGGTGTAGTCAGGTGTTGTGTCCGAGTGATGTTGCTGGGT
This sequence comes from Oasisia sp. SBJ-2009, assembly GCA_964017155.1. Taxonomy (NCBI): domain Eukaryota; kingdom Metazoa; phylum Annelida; class Polychaeta; order Sabellida; family Siboglinidae; genus Oasisia; species Oasisia sp. SBJ-2009. The sequence continues at coordinate 15,015,347 of OZ024854.1, forward strand.
GGTGTAGTGGGATGTTGTGTCCGGGTGATATTGCTGGGTGGTGTAGTCGGATGTTGTGTCCGGGTGATGTTGCTGGGTGGTGTAGTCAGGTGTTGTGTCCGAGTGATGTTGCTGGGTGGTGTAGTCGGATGTTGTGTCCGGGTGATGTTGCTGGGTGGTGTAGTCGGATGTTGTGTCCGGGTGATGTTGCTGGGTGGTGTAGTCGGATGTTGTGTCCGGGTGATGTTGCTGGGTGGTGTAGTCGGATGTTGTGTCCGGGTGATGTTGCTGGGTGGTGTAGTCAGGTGTTGTGTCCGAGTGATGTTGCTGGGTGGTGTAGTCGGATGTTGTGTCCGGGTGATGTTGCTGGGTGGTGTAGTCGGATGTTGTGTCCGGGTGATGTTGCTGGGTGGTGTAGTCAGGTGTTGTGTCCGGGTGATGTTGCTGGATGGTGTAGTCGGATGTTGTGTCCGGGTGATATTGCTGGGTGGTGTAGTCGGATGTTGTGTCCGGGTGATGTTGCTGGGTGGTGTAGTGAGGTGTTGTGTCCGAGTGATGTCGTTGGGTGGTGTAGTCAGGTGTTGTGTCCGAGTGATGTTGCTGGGTGGTGTAGTCAGATGTTGTGTCCGAGTGATGTTGCTGGGTGGTGTAGTCGGGTGTTGTTTCCGTGTGATGTTGCTGGGTGGTGTAGTCAGATGTTGTGTCCGTGTGATGTTACTCGGTGGTGTAGTCGGATGTTGTGTCCGGGTGATGTTGCTGGGTGGTGTAGTCGGATGTTGTGTCCGGGTGATGTTGCTGGGTGGTGTAGTCGGATGTTGTGTCCGGGTAATGTTGCTGGGTGGTGTAGTCGGATGTTGTGTCCGGGTGATGTTGCTGGGTGGTGTAGTCGGATGTTGTGTCCGGGTGATGTTGCTGGGTGGTGTAGTCAGGTGTTGTGTCCGAGTGATGTTGCTGGGTGGTGTAGTCGGATGTTGTGTCCGGGTGATATTGCTGGGTGGTGTAGTCGGATGTTGTGTCCGGGTGATGTTGCTGGGTGGTGTAGTCAGGTGTTGTGTCCGAGTGATGTTGCTGGGTGGTGTAGTCGGATGTTGTGTCCGGGTGATGTTGCTGGGTGGTGTAGTCGGATGTTGTGTCCGGGTGATGTTGCTGGGTGGTGTAGTCGGATGTTGTGTCCGGGTGATGTTGCTGGGTGGTGTAGTCGGATGTTGTGTCCGGGTGATGTTGCTGGGTGGTGTAGTCAGGTGTTGTGTCCGAGTGATGATGCTGGGTGGTGTAGTCGGATGTTGTGTCCGGGTGATGTTGTTGGGTGGTGTAGTCGGATGTTGTGTCCGGGTGATGTTGCTGGGTGGTGTAGTCAGGTGTTGTGTCCGAGTGATGTTGCTGGGTGGTGTAGTCGGATGTTGTGTCCGGGTGATATTGCTGGGTGGTGTAGTCGGATGTTGTGTCCGGGTGATGTTGCTGGGTGGTGTAGTGAGGTGTTGTGTCCGAGTGATGTCGTTGGGTGGTGTAGTCAGGTGTTGTGTCCGAGTGATGTTGCTGGGTGGTGTAGTCGGATGTTGTGTCCGGGTGATATTGCTGGGTGGTGTAGTCGGATGTTGTGTCCGGGTGATGTTGCTGGGTGGTGTAGTCAGGTGTTGTGTCCGAGTGATGTTGCTGGGTGGTGTAGTCGGATGTTGTGTCCGGGTGATGTTGCTGGGTGGTGTAGTCGGATGTTGTGTCCGGGTGATGTTGCTGGGTGGTGTAGTCGGATGTTGTGTCCGGGTGATGTTGCTGGGTGGTGTAGTCGGATGTTGTGTCCGGGTGATGTTGCTGGGTGGTGTAGTCGGATGTTGTGTCCGGGTGATGTTGCTGGGTGGTGTAGTCGGATGTTGTGTCCGGGTGATGTTGCTGGGTGGTGTAGTCAGGTGTTGTGTCCGAGTGATGTTGCTGGGTGGTGTAGTCGGATGTTGTGTCCGGGTGATGTTGCTGGGTGGTGTAGTCGGATGTTGTGTCCGGGTGATGTTGCTGGGTGGTGTAGTCAGGTGTTGTGTCCGAGTGATGTTGCTGGATGGTGTAGTCGGATGTTGTGTCCGGGTGATATTGCTGGGTGGTGTAGTCGGATGTTGTGTCCGGGTGATGTTGCTGGGTGGTGTAGTGAGGTGTTGTGTCCGAGTGATGTCGTTGGGTGGTGTAGTCAGGTGTTGTGTCCGAGTGATGTTGCTGGGTGGTGTAGTCAGATGTTGTGTCCGAGTGATGTTGCTGGGTGGTGTAGTCGGGTGTTGTTTCCGTGTGATGTTGCTGGGTGGTGTAGTCAGATGTTGTGTCCGTGTGATGTTACTGGGTGGTGTAGTCAGATGTTGTGTCCGTGTGATGTTGCTGGGTGGTGTAATCGGGTGTTGTTTCCGTGTGATGTTACTGGGTGGTGTAGTCAGATGTTGTGTCCGGGTGATGTTACTGGGTGGTGTAGTCAGGTGTTGTGTCCGAGTGATGTTGCTGGGTGGTGTAGTCGCATGTTGTTTTCGTGTCATGTTGCTGGGTGGTGTATTCAGATGTTGTGTCCGTGTGATGTTACTGGGTGGTGTAGTCAGATGTTGTGTCCGGGTGATGTTGCCGGATGGTCTAGTCGGATGTTGTGTCCGGGTTGTGAAGCCAGTTGTAGTTGTGTGACGTAGACTAGTTACATGGTATTGTCGTTTGTCTCGTGCTGTGATCTATTCTCGAGCAAGTTGGGCGTGATATTAATAATAACGACAAAAAGAACATATTCATTCTTGTATAATAAAACAATAGTACTCATCGCTTATGGTTGAGGAAAACCTCACGATCGATTGGCAAGTGTATCTTCAGCTAGTTAAAACGAAACCTGTAGATGCTTTAGCCATGCCTCTCAGGTTATCCTAAGTCAACATTTCGACTGAAAACTTCTCTGGTCGGAGAAGCGCTGGACATAGGCATCATTCCGTCAGACCACGACACATCAGCGTCTTCCAAATAGGACCATCATTGCGCATATCACGACACACCAATACTCACCAGCTTTGTCTCCAAGCCGCAGTTCACGACATAATCGTTCGCCCAGCCCAGTGCATGCCATCATTGTTTAACATTCCCCCACATAACGACAAGAAAGGATTTTCTTATTTTCAAAGATATCGATTGTAATCTGTCACGCTAAGCGGATTGACTTTGTAGCACCTCGCGGGCGAAACCTACAGAAATCACCGATTCAATTTGCGTTTGTATAAATTAATATCGACGGATTATTGCCCACGCGCCGTACCAACTGAGCACGCGACCCGCACTACGTATTCAATCACAAACATAACGGTATAACTAGGTGTGTTTAAAAGAACTTGCTCGCATGACAGTCTTACAAGATCGTAACTATTATTAGAAACCGCATTCTGTTACTTGATGATATTTAAAATAAAACATAGCATGATGTTCCGCCATTAATAATTTCAATAGCTTAATTATTAGTTTATTTGTTATGCATAATATAGAATTATTCGTTGCAAACTTAACTGTTATGAGAGAATGAAGAAATCTAGGTAAGGAATTATTTCCTGTTTCACACATTACGGACTACAGTGTAGCTATGCATCGGACCCGGCCGAGTAAAGTGGAGCAAAGTAAAGTGAACGAACTTGCCCAAGGTTTGACACAGTCGCCTCATCCCAATCTGGGTTCACCCAATTAAGGGTCCGATGCCATTGTCACTGCGTTCCTCAGTGATCTGTCAATTTACGCAACTCTACAGATTGGATTTATATATATATATATATATATATATATATATATATATATATATATATATATATATATATATATATATATATATATATATATAAAGAGAATTTGACTAGCGTATCGGTTTATCATTTAGTATTTCTTAATCACAACTCTATGATCACATTCGTCGTGTCAGGGGGAGTTCTGGGAAAGGACGCCATCCAAAGATGGCAGCCGAACTCTGAGCAGGGCACGATTGGTTCAGTAATTTCTGTGGGTCTGTGACTTTGATCTTCGCAGCACCGGACAATTTGCCGTGCGTGACTGGCTGGCTTGTCAAACGCTGCTGTGGCTAATGTGAACGTTTTATCGGAATTAATAGACAATAGAAATTAATTTATGAGATGTAGTATTGTATACGGTAACAGTGTCAACAGTATTATTACGAATGTTACTGTATTTCAAAGAGTGGTCACATTGCAATTTTAATGTGGGGTAATATATTGTTTACTTACATTTATATTTACCCCCATTTGAATAGAACATTCAATGAGTCTCTCCTACTTCACTGCATCGTGATCTCGTATGGTTGATAAACCGCGGAAACGTGCGAATATTTGTTTTGACATTGTGGCGTGATCTTATTGCCTTTCATATCAGGTCAGGCATGTTGTGACAACAAAGCATCCTAATGCTATTTACAGCAATTACTCACCGACCTATATAAAGTGTATAACTAAACCAGGTCTTTGACCGGCCCGGCCGTCCAACACTGGCGGGAGGTCCTGGCGTGGCTGGTCTCTTTCCATGTGCTGAACACGAAGTGTTCTATTCCTCACATAGGGACAACGATAGAGCCACGAAGTTTGACGTCACGTTGCAAAGCAACATAAGACACAAAGCACACCAGCCGCTGGAGGCAGGAGTGGCATATAGAATAATATTTTGTGTTTCGTCCTTGACGACGATCATAACTTTACGATTCAGCTTTATAATCGATTTCCAAAGGAACACATATTTTGAAGACAACTATTTACGCTTCTGCGTGTCAACAGTTTCGTTTCAGTTCAAGCAGAACCTTCTGGGTAATTATTTATTTGAAATTGTGCCTCTTTCTATGATCTAATTTTCTTTTTCATGGCCAGATCATGTGTTCTACCACTGCAGATTTTTCATAATGCCTTCTCTAACCTTTTAACTTTAATAGTCGAAATGGTAAACTATAAAACTGAATGTCAATATAGAGATACGTGGGATAATTACAAAAAAACGTGAGATGATTTAATTATAACTGTTCAGGTACACTGAGCACTGTGTTCTTTTCCCATAAATATTTATGTCGATCTTCAAAAACGCTAAAAGATAAAAAAAGATTATTTTAGCTGGATAAATTCAAGTAATAATTCTTACTCCGTAAGTCATTATTGCCATCTTTACAAGATGTGTAGTTATAATTCTGTTTTCTTACAAACAGACACAGTAACGATATAATAATAATATTTATTATTTATAAAGCGCAATATTCAAATATGCTTAAAGCGCTGTATAATAAAATATAAAGATATAATATCTTATAAACAACATTATTAAGCTGTTGGCAAAGTTATATATTGATAATTTGATTACTGAGAGTGTATTTTATGTTACGACGGATATGTGCATAATTTTAGATCGTAGCCTATCTTTGAAATACAGATAATTCGCCGTTTTTAGCACAGCACCAACTCAGTGCATTTCACATTACGTCATAGTGTCATAGCTGTATTTAGGATAACTACAGTACACACGACCTGATTGAAATATAATAATGTATTATATCTGCCATACTATGTTTGCTGAAGGTACTTAATATTCGCTCATTCTTACAAAGAGGCTCCTATTGTATTATTTGCTAAACACAGTGTGTGTGTGTGTGTGTGTGTGTGTGTGTGTGTGTGTGTGTGTGTGTGTGTGTGTGTGTATATATATATATATATATATATATATATATATATATATATATATATATATATATATATATATAAACAATACGTCCTTGAACGTTCAAACAATGACTTTAAGTCCAGCATACACAAATTAATAATTACAACATAATTATTATTGCGTCCATGTCCGTTTAATACACGCACGCACGCACGCACGCACACACGCACGCACGCACACGCACGCACACAACACACACACACACACACACACTCACACACACACACGCACACGCACACGTACACGCACACATACACTACTGCCACTGTGTAAACCTCCAAATGCGCACGCACAATCAACCCGCTCAAGAGGTGAGTGACTGAATGAGTGAGTGAGTGACTGGATGAGTGAGTAACTGAATGAGTGACTGGCTGAATGAGTAAGGGATACACCTTTTTCTAGATGAATCATCCCGAATACTCGCGCCAATTGATTGAAATGTGTTTAACGTTGATCTCATGGGCATATTCATATCGCCTGCTTACAAACAGCAACGACGCAGGCAACAAACGTGGGTTGAAAACAATATGGACTGTTGTCATTAGCCAGCCCAAACCCAAACAAATCTTACTCACTGTGCGCAGGGTAGCAAGCATGCTTCTGATACCGCCTGTCTAGAGACCGTAGTAGAAGGTTCCAGAGAAACCATACATACCAGACGAAGTGTAAGGAGCGCTCGCAGTCATAAAGACCAAAACATAATTCCGTTTCCTGCTTATGTTATTGTTTAGGTAACAAGACGTAGTTGCTAGGCACAGTTTGTGTGACTCAGCGTCCGTCCAATTATTGTGTTTTTTGGATAGGTTCTACACCAAGCGTGCCAATTTTGTTTGATATTACCCCCAGTACGGTCCGTTGATCGGCTATTCAGTTAGTTAAATATTGCTGTTCTAGTTAGATATTCAGAAAGCTTTTGATAGAGTGCCACGTAAGAGTATTCTTTAAACCACATGACTATGGCACAGCGAACGGTGCGATCAGTTGGTTGGATATATCATTGACAGGGTGAATAGGAAATATCAAACTGGAAACCAAAGTCCCATAGAGTACATTATAGGGCGTGCTATAAATGATTTGGATGGTAATACTGTAGTCCCTTCTTGTAAGGCCTCCCTTGTTGACGGCCATATTTACATTGCATTAGAGATGTCTAATACAAACTAACCCTCATTAGCAGCCACCCTTCTAATGCGCCCATTTGCCGGGGTCCAGGAAAGGAAGAATCTACCTATCGGCAGTCGAAGCTGCTATTTGTAATCACAAGACGATGTCGATGTTTATAACAAATTACGTAGGCCTACCGTACACACTCGTCGTGCTGTGGTGGTATTCGTATTTATGTTATAAAGCACATTATATATAACAATTACTTTTCTATATGCCAACACACACGTTGTAGCCGGTATTGTTACGTATACTGTGGCTCACTTAGCACAGAGCTGCTGAATAACGAAGTGGCCTAAAACAATCTGCTCATGAGAGCATTTCACAAAGATAATGAGCTCTTAAGGAAAATCCATCCTTAAAACTAAATCCGTTGTTAAGCTCAATGAGCTTTTCAAACCGCAAATATCCATTGCTATATTACATATGGGGCAGTGTAGATTGGATACAAAGATAAGTTCATATATAGCGCAGTATCCATTCCTGAGGATTGCTCAAAGCGCTTCACAATATCGAAAATTACACTTCTCTCAAAGGGTAAAAAATGACTGGAACAAATTATCTCATGATTATGGAAATGGTAGTAGCGTGACTATGTTTCAAATGGAATTGATTGCTCTCTGGTGAGGGTGGGTTATATAAAGATGAAACATTATTAGATTGGTGAGCCATGCAAAGGCTTCCTTGTCCATAAGCTGTATGAAACTTATAATTTCTGATAGCAATCTTGTAACATTATTAATTAATTATTATTCTTGAACTCGCAATAAGATAATATAACCTCTTAGTTAAACATGTTACACCACTGTTAAGGATATAGTGTATTATCCTAATAACTATCATTGTGGCAACTTTATGCCGTACAACAATTGTCGCTTCATTTTTCGAATTCCAGTTTACACAATTTCTAACGGTAACATAGGCTTACTACAATAATACGTAACACAAGAAGAATAACACTATTAATGTACATATACGAAAACATCCACAAATTAGTATTGTGACGCCGAATCATAGCTAGTTTTAATTTACATTTCCAGACACGACTTTAGAGAGAAATGCGCTGATGCGCAATGTCTACCCGAAACTGAAAGACTTCTGCCGAGAAAAACACGGATTGGAATTCCAGGTACGTTTTTACATCATACAGCAGGTGCTACTAAAACGGTTGATATGTCGATGTGTTGTCTTGCTGCCGGAACAGAACTGTCTTAAGTTGCCTTTGAAATTGGACACAACTATCACCATTTATGATGTCAACAGGCAAACTGTTCCATAGAGTTGCCGCTGCTTTCGTAAACGTTGTGCCTCCATGCTTTACAGTTCGAGTTCATGGCACGTAAATGCCCTAACCGAACAGCCGAACAAAACAACTGTATTGTAATTTACTCTTGCCAGAAACGAAACCAACTACATGATAAACTTACAGCGAATGACGAGTATGTTTCGTTATGCATATCGACGTGTATGTGCGTCAAAAGCAAAAACAAGACGGGTCTCTCGGTACTTTTTAATCACAGGTAATTTCCTGTCAATCGTGGCTGATGTTGATTTGATTGATTAAAATGTAAACGCTGGCGCGATAACGGCTCTTTCTCGTTACTGTTTACGTCGACGATTCATCATAATCGACTGATACAAAAGGTTCATTTTGATACAATCGTACGGTGCACTGAAAGGCCGAATACATCAAGTACATTGCCTAGTGTCGCTTCAATGCAACCGAACGCCGCAACACGAGCAGTTTCCGGCACACAGCACAATCTCGTTAAATGCCATGTCAACGGTTCTTTTTATGAGGTCAACTGTGTGTTCGTGACATCTGAAATTTAAATAACCTTTGTTTTGGTGACGCTTTCACTGGTCGCCTTTTCTTGGGAAAGAGACAAATAAACTTACGTTGACGCTAGAATTGCAGGCAGTTATTCTCAACAAACGACGACTATATTGTAATGTTGCAATAAGTCATAAATGTTTCCTTCGTTTTTATGTAGCTGGAGATTGTATAGCAGTTGCGTAAGCGCATTGTCTGATGACAACATGCCAAATGACAATAGATTAAAGGTCTTAGATAAAGAGGTGCCAGCTTAGCAGTTCGACAACTGCCTGTAACTGGGTGACAGGTGATATACATTATTGTCATATTACACTTTGATAATCTACGCATGCAAACCTTTTACAGTCACGCCTCGTTTTCCGCACAAGTTAGGGTTTGGGTCGAATATATACAATATGCGGATGAGTGAAACACCCTGTTAGTGCCCATTGATTAACGCTGAATGTGTATGTCACTGAGGCACTACAACATTAAGTAAACGTGCTAAACATATTGTTTTAAATTGTGGAAGCTAGTGACTCGAACGCTTGTGACAACACAGACCGCGTAATTTACTCACGCGGTCAGTGTTATGGCTACGCATTGTTGAGCCTCTAAGAGATCTACAGCAATCGGCTATCTGAAGCACAATACGGTCTGTCGGTTCCCAATAAACAGCATGCTGAACCGAAATCACGAATATAAGGATTAATGGGAAAACCTAGATGGCTCCCACACAAATATATTATGCAGATCACGGAATAAACAAACGTACCATCGAAGACCAGAAAAACATGATTGTATAGGCTTGGACAATGAATATATTATAAAATGCCATTTTTGATTTAACACAACTTTTTAACTAATACCTAGAATAGCGTAACATTAACTGTGTACATGGCCAACAATACATACTACAAGTACACCAACAATACAAATGTGTGGAAGATAAGTGTCATTCATGTATGTCACTTTGTTTGTATTTTATATGACGATTTTGTTTCCCTAATGACCTTAGCGGAGGATAACATCTCATAACTGCACAGTTAAACGGACTGTTAATAAATACAAATCAAATAATATTTATTCCCACGCATGTCATGATGACAAAAATGATTAATAACAAAATGACTCACTCATTTATTATTGGGGTAGATGTCCCCTTCGCTATCTATCAATATTATAATTATATCAATAATTGTATATAAAATAAGCTTGGGTAAGGATTTTTCTCTAAAATTAACCATATTTCTGCGTGGCTTACACATATTCCAAATTTCCAAAATGAAAACAAAATGTCATTATATTGTCTCTGTACTTGCGAATTTTTTTTCTGATTACTCAAATATAACGCGTTCAGTAGCATGTCAAAACAGCCTACAAATCAACAAATATCTATCCGTGGCAATAATGTAATTGAAGCGAAAAACAGGCTTCGTTCTCAAACGTCGCGCGGTGTAAATTTGTGACCAATTCAATCACAGTAAAGCTTATTTTGAAGACCAATAATTGCCCTACCAATTGGTGATACATACTACGCCGAATTATAAACAACCCCCGCTAAAACGCAGGTAAACCTTTCTCGGGACAGCATACCCAATCGACTTTCTGTAGTGGCACTGAGGGTGCTTTGAAGCTAATGTACGTAACAATTAATGTTGTAGGTGGTTGATATGCGTTGGGGGATCAGGGATGAGGCTACAGATGATCACATGACCACAGAACTGTGTATGAAGGAGATAGAGACCTGCCAACGTCTCTCTGTCGGCCCCAGCTTCATGGTAGGTCACGTGCTCTTTGTGTCCAATTAAGCCATGACAACCATTTGAACGAATCGAGCTCCAAACACTAAGCCCGTATCTGTATTAAACTAGAATAGTAGCATTATCCCCGTTATATTTTAATAAGCTATTAAAAGTCACTCGTACATTTACCATGTTGGAATTTAACACCAGAAAGTTGTGTTTATAGTCAGACATGAGGACAGGAAAGAAGATATCGTTACTTGTGTCGTCATGTAAGGATATAGTTGGCATTCGTTTCTTAAAATACCTTATGAACTGTGTGCTTGCCAACAATCGATACTAATTACAGTTACACTATTGCCACCGGTGCTGGTACATTACGTTAACGATAAATACGACGGCAGTAAAATATGATGACGTCGGCGCTTAAGGTGTATAAGAACCATTAGAGAGTGTTGTGGTCATGTTACCTGTGGGCGTATTCAATTATATATGTCATTGATTTCTAATTTACTTGCCTTCCCCACGTGCGCATGTCGTCTTGTGTTTGGCGACAGCGGTCGATCAACGTGATTGCCCGTCAATGTTGACGCAGCGTTGATCGTTGATGGAATTAAATTCATTTGCATAAGCCGGCATTAATGTCGTGCTTGTACAAACCCGCCAGCGCCAGTTAGGCTGGCTGTTACGTGAAATCGGCCGTGACTGCGCGATGACGTGACACTATTCGTGACTGTGGTTACAGCTGTCATGATTGCGTCTATTGTTTGATCGCCTAAGTAGCGTACTTTATCGGCCAGTTTAAGTAGATCGCCGAGCAAGGCCAAGCCAAGACAACTGCGACACGCGGCGTAGTTTCTGAGGCGAACTATGTAAAATAACACACACACACACACACACACACAAACAAACAAGTAAAACACAAACAAACACACACAGACGCGCGTGCACACACGCGCACGCACACACGTAGACTTTATGTTTTGATAAACACCAGCAGAAAGGGTGTAATTTTTACTTTAGAAAACGATGGTATTCTTAGGGGAAACATATTGACGTCTTTAAGATATTGATCAGTTAAAACACATTGCCAGAAAGCACGCGCTGTTAATTTAACATATACCGATTTCTTGGAAACAATATGAATATATTTAAATAAAACTAAGCAACATCCCTTAATAATGGGTTTATTTTTCTTTCATTCAACATGCCAATGGTTTCGCCGGCGTCTTGCAATCATGTTTGCTCTACAATACAATCTTGTTGTACCTTATCTCAATTTCGTCAACTGTCAAATAAAACTCATACATATCACTCTCTAGCAAATCATTTCCGATGAAGAGTAAAACCATTGCCGTTTAGAAAACAATGTGTTAACATAATTTTACTGTGGGCGTATGTGATGAAATAGATGCAATGCAAACATATGTTATCACTGGAGACCGTTCTTGTTAATCTGGTTTCCAAACAATCGGTTCCGCTTCGAGCAGAAACCTAGGCGTACGTGGTTATTCCGCTATACATACAAAGTGTGTAACGCAGTTAGCAGCTAAAAGTGCAATGATTACTACATGTCAAAATGTCGAAAGGTGCGTAGGTCATTTTGATTATCTCACATATGAATCATATATATATATATATATATATATATATATATATATATATATATATATATATATATATATATATATATATATTAACGAGATGTGTTCATTATGTTTGAATATTATAATAAATTACACCTATTATTAATATGATGTGACGAAGAAGTTCTGCTCGCAAATTTATTGCGTTTAGCAAATTCAAATCAATGTTTCAAATTAGAAATAGCCCCCACGAAATGGTCAGATTGTAGACAGACTATAACAATACACATCTGATATTGCTAAATGGGATATCAAAGCGAGGTAGTTTATTCCTTGGCGAAACATTTTAGAAACAAACTTTAGTTCTTGGTAAAATAAAGCAAATATGTTTCCTCCGAGGGTAAACAGATAAACCCAGAACATGTTTAGTTTCAGAGATAATAATTATGATATTATGATATGCAAACCGTCTAAGTGGAAAACGTTAACAATCTGACACAAACTCATCCGAAACAGAAACACACTCCAAACAAAACCACATGTACACGCATAAGCTCACTCGCACAAAGCACGCACACACGTACGTGTTTTTATGCGTGCGTGCGTGCGTGTGTGGCGCAGCTTGTATAATCCAAATTTAAATATATAAATATGGTAACCGTCCACGATATCAATCCAGTATTGAAAAAAAGCGTTCTTTTAACAATCGTAATGTTGCTTTCATCGACAAACAAACAGTCACAATATGCGTGTGTTACTCTGGCCTAACCGACGACGGCTGCAGAAGTCAACGATCGATTTCTGAGTGCCTTTCCCACGCCACTGAACAGCGACTGTGAGAGTTTATTAAATCCGCCATTGATTATTCTGCGGTTGATACTCGCTGCCGTAAATCGGCGCTTGCTTTACGACCGTCGCCGTTTCCGGTTGTGTCGTGCCGAAACATGGCGCGGCGTCGTCGACTCGCTGCAGTTGCTCCCGATTTACGACTTGTTCAAACGGCGTCGAAAGAGAAACACGACACGAACGTCCGACTGCGTCGTAGAATACGTCTGTTTGACTTCATATGTATGCGCCGATGACGTTCTCAATACAGTGACGACATTGTATCAGTCAACTGTATATTATAGACACAGACTCGACCCCCGGAGACTCGCTTTTTATCCGCGACCTAGAATGACTGGTTCCATTACAGTGTGCGTGTTTGGTCAAATGTTAGCAGAGCGCCCTGAATGAACTAGCGCGGCAAAGTTGTAAAGTTACACGTATTTGGCGAACGGGCATCGGTTTATATTGTTTGCATAGTGATCCACCATTACTCTTTTGACTCTATGATTCATGTTATGACATATAGAAGCGTTATTGTCCATGAAAGTAATTATATGAAGACAAAATCGCATTAAAATCACTACTAGTAACAACCATGATTGAACCATGTTTCTACTGAAATATAGTTCAATCAATATACAATCGAACGTTTCAGTGCATCGAAGTGTATTGAGTGACGGTGTCGTGCATAGGACACAGTCCACTGACGACTTCCCCATTTGTGGCCGTATCTCCACCTGCTTTGAACGTTTGCATAAATGATGACCATAAATACTTTAAAATAGTACGCTTTTTGTATTCACGTGTCTTATATGAAATTGAAAGTGCAAAAATATCTACGCTAACAACTCTATTCCAAGCGCGTCGTATTACCGACCACACACTTCACTCTGTGATAATGACCCTGACCAATCGCAATAGTTTCCCATACAAGTTTCTTTCAAGTTCCAGCTATCACCAGTTTCTAAGTAGTATATTTTGTCTGAAACACCAGAACGACCTTCCTTGTATGTCTCATGTCTGCCCTATCTGCGCCGACAGCTGCTGCTTGGTCAGAAGTATGGCTACCGGCCAGTGCCGTCCATCGTCCCCTCCAGGGAGTTCGAAGCATTACGTGACGTCATCAAGGGCTCACCGGGGGACGTCGCTCTGCTGGACACGTGGTACAAGTGTGACGAGAACGCAGTTCCACCCGAGTACATCCTACAGCCAATCAGCTCCATCCTCATAAACTACAACAATAAGGTCAGTCTTAAGTCGGCTTCTACACTGGATTTAATGTAATATGTTATCGCAACGTTTTAATATTTTATATCTACTGTATTTTACGTGGGTTTTGTGTGCTGTGATTTGGCAGCGCTACAAAAGACAGATGGACGCCGACCAAGACGCCTGGTGGGAAATCCAAGGCAAACTGCAGAAGATGTTCCGCAAGGCGGCGCAGGTGTTGTTTTTGACGCGGACCTTAGATCGCGACCAAATGCACAACTACTTTATGTCTGGTAAGTGAGTTGAAGATAATTATTATGTACGTTAATACATTTAAGCACAGCCACACGCACCCACGCACACAAAACACGTAGATTCGAACAGGCACGTACATCATAACACGAACGCACGCACATACGCATACGCGCACGCACACACGCACGCACGCACACGCACACACACACACACACACACACACACACACACACACACACACATAAAAGTGCAGTTATCAAACAAGCAGACGCCGACGCCCGCACGCTAAGAAGTGCGCCACTACACTCCGTGAACGAATCTTGAATAATCTTCAACGGGTTGATACATACCACGACACCTTGTCATAAACTAAATGTAATGCGTTTCGAACGGGATAAAATATACATTGTACGTTGCTATAAGATAACTCGAGAGGAACCTTTGGCGTCCTCATGTTGTGTTGACTCAGACCGAACAGTATCACTCTTCATTGTCTTCTGGCTTTGTTGTTGTTCGCTACACGACACCAACTGCAAGAATATCGCAGGAAAATGTGTGCGCGTGTGTGCGGGTATGTGTGGGAGTGTGCGGGTGTGTGTGTGTGTGTGTGTGTGTGTGTTTGTGTGTTTGTTTGTTTGTGTGTGTGTGCGCGCGCGCGCGGGTGTTTGTGTCGTGTACATTGACGTTTTAAATAGAAGGTTAAGTGCAAAGTGCTTTGCGCAACCCTGAGGATTGGGTATTACGCTATATATGAACTTACCTTTACTTCAATCCACCTGGTTTTGTCGTGGTACAGTGACGGAGCGAGAGGTGCGTCACGGTATCCTGACGGCGAAGGACACACAGGCACACTGCGTCGCCTACCTGCGCGTATTCACAAACATGAATCTCGCCCTCTTCTGCAACGCGAGGGACTTCGTTGATATGGTCGGCCACGACACGGACATGGTAAGGGCTAAGATACAGGCACACTCACTTACAGTCAGCGCATACTATGTTGCGCCACATGAATAACCGCGAACACACACACACACGCTCGCACGCACACATTGTAAACACATGTAAATTGCTATTAAAATGATTCCGCCGAACACTTGTGATGTTCGGTCACGTTTATTGACGACAGTAATGGAAAATGAGCGTCACAGAAAATCATTCCGTGTTACTATAAGCCAACATCGTTAATGCAGACCTCAGATAAATGTGTTCCGCTCGACAGGAGGCGCAAGGGTTCCTATCAACCCTGCGAGATGAAAAGATCCCGCAGAAATTGCCAGAATCGAACATCGGCCGGTTTGAAGTGGAATGGTTAGCAGATCAAGAAGGGACTGAATGCGAAAAACACACGGAATATGTAGAGGTTTGAAGCGTTACCACTTATGAGTTATGTTCATTGTTTGTGTCATTGGTGATATTGATACCCACGACGCATGTATTTTACTTTATGGAAGATACTCAGCTTGTTGGTCTGTTATTTGACGGCAGGTTATTTTTCGAATCAAATCATAATCGACGAGCTCCTTTTATCGAGGACGACGTTTTCGTGTTTAATTTTTGTCGAGTGCTCCACATTCACACAGGCTCTGTACAGACAATTTCACCATGCCTGCGGTATCTTCACCCACATATTTTGTCCTGCACAAATTGTGGACGTCATTGCGATTAATCTTCATCACCGCCCACCCTTGTCTTCATAAGTTGTGTCCGATAAGGTGGGAATGGAGACTGAAAGCATGACAAAAATACCGAATGTTTCTGTCATATCCAACAGCGAAATGCTGTAGCGCGGTGATCTTTCACTGTGGTTTTCTTTTTGTTCCGGTGCCTGTGATATTACAAAACGTTTTGTTGAGCTTATTTGTTTACAAATCCTCTTCGTGTGGCACATAGGGCTTTCATGATAACTTATAAGTTGTCTCTGTCTGTGTACACCCCTGCAGAACCCTTCGTATTGTCTTCATCAGTGCGTCTCCATCTTGCTTTTAACCCACACCATTTTTATTCCAACCGTTGGTTTATTCGTACTGAAGACACGTCCATGCCAACATACTGCTGTCCGTGATAGGACAAATGTTATTACATTATTATTTAAATAACATTTCTAAAGGGCCGTATCTCCTAGACCAGCCCGCTCATAGGCGCTACATACATTACAAAACGTACACGAAATCACAAATAAAAAGGTAATTTGCATCATCATCAACATTGTGCAATCATAGTGTCCCGTAGTTTGGGCGAAGACCTCAGCATGCTGCTTCCACGTCTGCTTAGCCGGACTTGCTTATCATGGTAAATTACATAAAAATTAAAAGACTTAGTAATTAAGAAACATGATATAGCTTCTCAAATATTAAAGAATAAATTCGAAAATTACATGTCTGTATAAATGTCATACTGGACAGTTCCTCGGCTTAAATAAATACGTTTTAAAGACACAAATGTGTTCGAGCTAAAACTAACGCCTCTTCTGGATGTATGTAACTAACTTGATATTCCCTACAGGCATTCTGTAGCCGAGTCTTCAACGACCTGTCGACATTGGTAGACAACGCCACGCTGGCCAACCAAAAGCTGTCTGACGACAACATCTACGGAGAAGTGTTGCAGCATCTCCACGCGTGCACGCTCTTCTGCAAGATCTTTCAGGGTCGAGATGAACTCGTTGAGCTGCAGAAGAAGGTAGCACGTCAACGACAGTCAGTTTATATTTCTTTCTTTAAACGTTTCCGGTTTCTGTTTGAGTCCGCATTTTAAACGGTAGGCTGACATTTATGTTATAAACAATACTGACACAAGGAAAGCACTACTAGAATGCAACAGTAATTCGAACAATGCGTATATACAGGAACTTTTTTACAATACATGACGACCAGGAACAGTGTTAGAAGAATTCTCACTGAATTATCTGTTAGGGAAGTTAATAAATTTTCATTTTTGTATTGAACATAAATTAATTTTCCTTTGGCTAATGCAATACACTTTGTGCGCAGACGTTTGTGCGTGTGCATGTGTGTGCGTGCGTGCGTGTGTGCGTGCGTGTGTGCGTGTGATCGCGTGTGTGCGTGTGCGTGTGTGCGCGTGCGCATGCGCGTGCGCGTGCGTGTGTGTATGTGTGTATGCGGGTGTGCCTGTGTACATGTGTGAGCGTCTGTGTGTGCGTGCGTGCGTGCGAGTATCTGCGTGGGTGCGTGAGAACGGGCATATGTTAGATCATACAAAATACCACCCAATTGTACCAAACTCTGTGCTTTGCTTCGTGTTTATATCATGACTTGTGTCTCTGTGTAGCGACGATTATAATTGCATTTCCAGTACGTGATAGGGGAGAGAGGTGACACGACACAACCATTTGTGTTATACGGAGCAAGTGGCTGCGGAAAAACATCCTTGCTTGCGAAAGCCTTCAGCAAAGTGAGTACTGGCATATAGCCAGCTCAGATAGGAACGAGCTCGTGTGTGTGTGTGTGTGTGTGTGTGTGTGTGTGTGTGTGTGTGTGTTTGTGTGTGTACGCACGCGTGCTGGCATGACTGTTAATGTGTCTTCGTCTACATGTATATATATATCTGCACATTGTGACAATAGGTTTTCATATGCACAGTGCATTATTGTACCATTTCTATTCGATTCTTCAGAAACGCGGAAGCAAGAGTTCTGCCAGTAGCTTTAACATTATTAAATATTTTAAAAAGCTTACGTGGTCGTCTTAATCTCTTCGAATCTGGTGTCATGCACCCCTCTCTACCACACGTCTATTAGAATATACAATTGTTACGGTTTCAACATGACAGTGTCACAGTCACGCTTCTCTAATTTCGTCCACTTGCAAGTTTTGAATCGATTTCCAATGTAGGTGCAAATTATTGCCGTCTAGCAAAATGTTGCAGCCGTGAACAATATTGTCCATTTCGTTCCGGTATTCTGATTGACCGATCATTGTACTTTATTACGAAATTCAAAATGGCTGTCAATGAATGCTGACGTAGATGCAACAAATAAATTTATGATACAATTTAAACATTATCAACTTGACAAAATGTCTTTATCTAGTATAGCAAATTAAAAGTAATTTTTAATAGTGGCTCATAATACATACTAATACTCCGCTCCTGTCATTTCGACCTGCAGACGGTCACGTGGCTTCCTGCCGAGAGCGCTCCGGTGATGGTGCTTCGGTTCCTCGGCACTTCGCCCGACAGCTCCAGTGTCATTCCGCTCCTGACGAGTCTGTGCCGACAGATCGCTGTCAACTACGACGAACCGGCCGAGGAAATTCCCGGCGAGTTGTCTCCGCTCATTCAGCATCTCAGGCGACTGCTCTCGTGTGCCACGGCAGTGAAGCCGCTCTTCATATTCCTTGACTCGCTCGATCAGTTATCGGCGGCAGATGGCGCTCATCGGTTGTCATGGCTACCGTGTGTTCTTCCGCCGCACGTGCGACTGGTGGTACGTCGGGGGAGCACCGCGTGTTTGGGCAAATTTTCTTCGTCAGCTCGTTGCCACTACCATTGTAGTTACGACACAGTTTTCACTTCCACATATAATTAATTTCGTCGTATCGTCATTCCAAGTTTAGCCACACTTTGGCAAACAGTCTTTCAAATAGCAACATCCAGATGACAGATATGGTTTAAGACATTACTGGAGAGTCAATAATGCAGAGTTACAAAACACCACCAACCACACTTCCCATCAATGTGTGGCCTTTTCTAGATAAAATGTTGCCATTTATGTTCTTGAAGTTAGTGTTAGTTTCGTTCAGCCAGTAAGTAATAGTAATGATTCATTACCCCTATTATTTATATTAGCAGACATTTCCTGGATTCCACAACATTGCGAATAAATCTGTTTTTGGCCAGGTGTCGACATTGCCCGACTACTACGGAATCCTTGACGTGCTGCGTCAGATGGTGACGGAGGCAGACAACTATGGCCAGGTGACGCCACTGGGAGAGAACCTAGGTAGCGTCATCCTCAAGTCGTGGCTTGCGGAGGCCAACCGCCAGGTGACGCCCTCCCAGTGGGAAGTCGTTCAGTACGCCATCACCAAATGCAACCTGCCGCTCTTCGTCAAACTTGTCTTCGACGACATCTGCCGCTGGAGGTCGTACAGCGCGCCGGAAGTGACGTCACTCGCCAATACGATCCACGACAGCATCAATAGGCTGTTCGACCGCATCGAAAATCAACATGGTCACGTGCTCGTGTCACGTGCCCTCGGCTACCTGACGGCGGCGAAGAACGGCTTGAGCGAGGCGGAGCTGGAAGACCTTCTGTCGCTGGATGAGAGGGTTCTCAACGACGTGTACCAGGTGAAGCACTCGCATGTTCCACCCCGTGATAGCCGTGCACAGGCTAGCGCCTGTACTGCGGCATCGTTCTTGTTCTTTGTTCTATTACCTTAAGCAAGCATAGTTAAGTTTGTAGTATAACGACAGAAGGCATTTCAACAAACTGAGTTTTGTTACGAAGAACTATTTCTTCTCAAGTATGGTCGCCATTACTGGGTCATAGGCAATCTAAACAATTGCAATCTAGAATCACTTTTCTGTGTTGGCGGTTGTTGGTGTAACTATGGCCGGCATTAAAACATTAATAATTACCATTGTCACCTTGTAATTTAAAGCATTGCCAAATTCAAAACAGTTATTCATGCATACAAAATGTTGTATAAACGTTCCAATATGTGCTATACGTTACTGCGAAAAATATATAATGGTTCCTAGATTAACATACCGACTAGCATTTTTACACGCATTCATAAATTTTGACAAACTAAGAAAACAAAACATAATAATTACAAAATAAATAAAACGTATATAAAACAAACAGTAGATCTGAAAGTATTATACCAATTTACGTTGCGAAGCTAGAACAAATTATATATTCAAAATAACTGCCTATTATCTCGTGTGCCGCTAACTGCTTGCTTGCATACGTATATAAACCAAGTAACCTTCAGTGTCATTTCTTCCGCCAGTATCACTTGCCACCGGTGCGACGTATCCCTCCGCTGATGTGGACGCGCGTGCGCAATGACCTGCCGCACTACTTCGCTGAGCGCGAGGCGGATGGTGTGACGGTGATCGACTGGTATCACCGGCAGTTTATGGAGGCAGCGACCCAGCGATACTTCCGAAACATAAACTTTGCGAGCGAGATGCACTCTCAGTTGGCGGACTACTTCCTGGGGGTGTGGGGCGGAAAGGAGAAGCCGTTCGAGTACTCGGAACTACAGAAATCGCGCTTCAAGAAGTGAGTTGTCAACATCGACATAATTGGTCACCGCCACCAATGGTAGGGATGTTTGTACGTCACGTATTTTGCAACAGCAATGACATTCAAAACAAACCGTATATGTTAACTATGTCAACATACGTAAGGGCAGCTTTTATTAAAAAGTATCTTGTCATAATCCTTGGAAACCAAGCCCAGGGTCGCGTATAAAATGGGTTTCTCAATCTCAAAACGCACAAACAGTATTCAGGACAGGTAGACGACAAATGCATTGATACGCAAGGCAGAATAAGCATGACTAAAAAGGTAAGTGGTTAAGTGTTAAGTGACGGCGGAATCTGTGTCATATTTTCAATTAATTGTATACTAAGTGATAACAATGTTTGAAGTGTCGGCTGAGAAAAGTGTAATTGCAATGTTGGTAGAGGTCCTAATACAGCAACGTCCCCACCAACACTATGATTAGTGCATCGATTTTTAAACGATTATGCGTGAATAGTTCATTACATAAATTAAAGGGAATGACTTGAATTCGTATTATAATATATCCTTTTATTTTTTTTCATACCACCAAAAATAAAAATATAAACGAATTAGAAATTCCACACTTTATGCAGTGCCAGTGGATTTTCTTCTTCTTCAAATATGCAAACCCGACGGTCAGTTTTGTAAACGCAAAAATGTATTCGTGGGGAACCGTAAAATACATATTTGTTCCCTGTGATGACTAGTTTTGTATTACATCGGAATACCGCACACTATTTTATTATGACGCTCGTTTCGACCCAGAAAAATAATCTTGTAAACATGCTCTGAATACGTAGAAAGGGTCCGCCTGATGTCAGTATGTGTCATCTTTGACGCCACGATACCACGTGATCGCCCGCCTTGCTAATTAATTTTCAGCATTCCGCTGGAATCGCTATGCTGATTGGTTTAAAATTGTATTTAAACTACAAAAGTATTTTTGTTTATTTTTAAAGTTGTCACATGATACGTAGATATTTAATCTTTACAAGTAAAACGAATTTTAGGTAAAGTCTTGTTTCTATTCTCTGTAATAACACATAATAGAATTGTATTAGTTAAATACATGTATTATTATACAACGGTTTTCCAGCCTCTTGATCGGATATTGAGTAAGCATGCAAATGCAAGATTCGTCATTAATTAAAAGACGATTTACAGTTTGGAAAGCCTAAAGGGGGCGTCTGACCGGAAGGTTCCGCTCCAGCCGCTGTACTTCATCGGAGACGACAAGACGGTGACACGATACAATCTGCGCAAACTCAACGAGACGCCGTTCCACCTGATCCGGTCGAGTCGCTACGACGACCTATACAAGGAGGTTCTGTTCAACTTCCGCTGGCTGCACGCCAAACTCAGCTGCATGCCCCTTCAGGTGTGTGACGTGTATATCG
Source organism: Oasisia sp. SBJ-2009 (assembly GCA_964017155.1). Lineage (NCBI taxonomy): Eukaryota > Metazoa > Annelida > Polychaeta > Sabellida > Siboglinidae > Oasisia > Oasisia sp. SBJ-2009. Next base: position 15,037,279 of record OZ024854.1, read on the forward strand.
ATTAGAATACCGTCTTAAGATAGGACTCACAAATTATTATTCTGTTTCGATTTTATCCATGGACAGATGCCAAAATTTGTCATATTGATTTTCTCAATAGGATTGTCAACACATGCTGTGCCGTACAATACAGAGAAAACACCCCCGTTAACAAAGAAACAGTAACTTATTAGAAAGTTGAAATACAAAGAAAAACCATTCTGTAATCGATTTTGCAATTCCAAATCGTTAACATGAGGACAACTTCATCGAGGAATTAACACGGAAGAGTGAAATCAAACAGATTGGTTTGAAATTACGCCGACACATTATTCTAATAATTAATATTCGGGAACTTTAAAAAGGTATTCCATGATGGAATAAATTGAACATTTATTACTAGTATGTTGCTATTATCCATGTGTTTCCAATATTAAAAGTTGTAGTTTACCTGATGTGTCACACCTCATGCATTCACACGTGTTGCCCTGCAGGCGGTGCTGGCCGACTTTGAAGACTATCTGCAGTACCATGAAAACAAAGACGCCCAGTTGTTGGCAGACGCCCTGCGTCTCTCCGCGTCCGTCGTCACCCGGCGACCCGACATGATCGGTCCACAGATCGTTGGCCGTCTTCTCCCCTACTACAACACGCACTCGCAGATCCAGTCGCTCATCAAGCAGTGCGACTCGGACGGCCTCGAGGTGAACGCCCTGTCCCCGTGCTACCACTGCATGCACACGCCAGGAGGACCTCTGCAGTACTCCCTCGAAGGTCACCCATTCGCTCCTTTCGGCATCGCCGTGACGTCAGACAACAAGTACCTGGTGTCGGTGTCGAATGTCGTCATCGTGTGGGACCTGTCAACTGGCGGCGTGTTCCGTCAGATCGACCCCGCCATTGTGGGCATCATGCAGAACCTGAGTCTGTCGCCGAACGACAAGAACGCTGTCAGCTTCACCAACAACGACCAGATCGTCGTGTGCTTCGTCGTCGCGGGCGAGGTGAAGGTCGTCGACAAGGTGCTCCGCGAGGGACATGACTCGATCGTCGGCACGGCGAGCGGCAACGACTGCTTCGTCGTGTGGACGCGGACCCAGTGGTTCGTCTACTCGCTAGAGTGCGTGCAGATCAGTGCGCACTTGTCGAAGTTGCCAAAGGAGTTCAACACACTCATGCACGTCGAGTTGGCCCAGAACAGCGACAAGCGCCTCCTGGTGTGGAAGATAGACGACGCGATCGTCGGTTTGGAGACAGAGCATGACATGGTTCTACAGGCGGCCAACGACGACATCGAAGATTTTTACTGCCACAGCGCGATCGCCATCAGGTACGGTACACCGCAGCTGTAAGATGTTTCCTTATTACCGAAATATCTCAACGTCGAACAGTTGGGATTCTATATACAGCGTATTGCAACGTTATCCACTTGGATGTGAAAATACTACTCTAACAATTCCTGAAAATTAATACGACGCTGTTTTATATACAACTGTATTTGTCAATAACATAATGTTGAGATGATGGTCGTAGAACGATCACCAGATTTGCGATGCTTTTTTAAGAAATTATATTTATTATTCCGAGACGAGACAAGTTTAATTTTCGCTACACTTTCTCTAACTGGGAACGTAACGAAGGATGTTCTCCAAACGCACATAACATGGCGTCATCAATCAATGTTACTCATTCATAAAAGTGCCTCTTTTCGACAGCGCTGACCATCGCACAATCTACACGTGCATCGCCATCAGCAACGGTGACGTCGTGCGCTACAAGCGAGAAGACTCGCCGGCCGAAGGCACGCCGTCTAAGTGGGTCTTCGACCGCAGTCTCGGCACCAACCACAACAAGTTGTTCGCGATGACGTTGTCCGACAACGAGTCGTACCTTCTGTCGACGCTGGCGCTCGGCTACAAGCTGTGGCATGTGTCGGAGGAAAGTCAAGACGGAACTTGCCCGCTCACGGAGCTCAAGCTACCTACCGGCGTACGGAACATCCCGGGTAAGAATCAGATGCGCTGTCTCGCGGCCCTCACTCGCGACGACGAGTACGTGATCGGCGCCGTCCGCAAGAACGTGTATGTGTGGCAGGTAGGTGACGGACAGCTGGTGAAGACGCTCGACATCCACTTCGGCCGAGTCATGTCGCTGGTGTGCGTAGGCAAGCTGAACAAAGCGATCACCGCGTCGATCGACAAATCGATCAAGATCTGGAATATGGACAATATCCGCGAGGAGGCCTATACGATCGACCGGCACGAGAAACCGATCGAACAGCTCCACCTGGCGTCGAACGCATACGTCGGCGCTACGACGACGCGCAACTGCGTCGGGGTGTGGAACCTCGACACGGGACGTCTGATGAAGACGCTCGCCACCAGCGCACATAGCTCCATCGTGACACACTCCGCCATCACGGCCGACGGCGCCTACGTCGTCAGCGCCGAGTCCGGCAACGTGCTGTTGTGGGACTTGGCGAAGGAGAAGGTGATCCACCAAGATGCGCAGAAGGACGTGCAACAACTACTTCTGATCGACAACGACGCCAAGTTCCTCGCCGTATCCAAGGTCACCTACAACCGCTGCCGTTGCGTGTGCCGCGAGATGCCGAGTGGACAACAGATCTACGAGTTCGAGTTCACGATGAAGAAGTACCGCGACGTCGTCGTCACGTCGGACGGCCTTTTCCTCGTCGTGCCGATGGCGGACAAGAGCGGAGACCGCATCGGTGTCTACCACACCAACACCGGCACACACATGTACGACGCGACGCCCAAATTCCCGAAGTACCGGGATTACGCGCGTGTCGTCGCCATGCCGAAGGACCCGCAGCAGGTACAACGTGTGTCTTCGACCTCACGATCCCTAATGTGCCGGTCCATATTGTTTGCTGGTCCGCTCCTCCCTATTTGCTAGTCCTCTCAATGTACTCATCTCAATGTGACCTCGTCGCCCGCAGTAGTCGTCCACTATCTGTGGTCCATGCCTGCCCTTTCACGATCTCCATCTGTAAATCTTTCATTCTCTGCGATTCATGCCCGACATTTGGCGATTTTTCTCCACTTGTTTGTTCATGTTTCATTATCTGCGATCCATGCCTGCCCTTTGGCAATCTCTATCCATATTGTCTGTACATCTTTCATTCTCTGTAATCCATGCCTGCCCTTTGGCAATCTCTATCCATATTGTCTGTACATCTTTCATTCTCTGTAATCCATGCCTGCCCTTTGGCGATCTCTATCCATATTGTATGTACATCTTTCATTCTCTGCAATCCATGCCTGCCCTTTGGCGATCTCTATCCATATTGTATGTACATCTTTCATTATCGGCGATGCATGCCTGCCCTTTGGCGATCTTTCTCCATGATTCCAAATTTTGAAATGAAATTTGCCTGTAGAAACGTCCGGAAATGAACGTGTTGGGGAACAGACTCAATTGCATTTAAGACACATGTACACAATAAGTGAGGATAGATTTGTAAAATAAGAGGATGGAAAACAGAAGGTCGAAGATGGATAAGAGGAAGACCACAGTTGAGATGTACAGCAATGGGGAAGGGATTTCCAACGACAGGCCATGGAAGACAGAGAGGTGAAGATGCACAAAGATGTGCACATCTTTGTGCATTTTCACCTCTTTTCATTTCAAAATTTTGCCAAGCTTTCTCGCTTTGCCTTCTGGTGTCTCTTCTTCAAACCTATTTGCAAATTGCAAATTTGTTACATTGTGTGTTGACTATAAAGTATTTCTAAAAATAGTTTTGCCATACGTAAACACTCCTAAACAGTCTTAACCGAGATGTCGGACATCGGTGTGTACATGACACGTCTCATTTATGTTCTTGTCGCCCCCTAGGTTGCACTGATAGACGACGAGAAGGCCAACGTTTGGGACGTGAAGAAGAAGTCGTTCGTGCGCGCGGTCGTGCGCTGGAACGGCACGTGCACGCGTGACGGCAAGTACGGACTGTACGCGCCGACCACCGGCGGCGGCCTCGACCTGCTCGACCTGAAGACGGGCAAGACGGTCCACTCTCTGATTCCGCGCAAGGCCGAGGGCGCTTTCACCGTGCAGACTCTCTTTACGAACAACGACACGCACGCCGTGTATTACCACTCCGGCCACCGGTCCGTGCGCGTCTTCCGTGTCGCCGACGGCGTCAAGATCGCCGACTACAAGGCACACGCCGAGATCCGCGACATCGCCAGCACGCCGGGAGGAACGTCGATCGTCCTGGGCGCCGTCGATGGCAGCCTCGTCGTGTTGGCCATCGCAGACCCGCTCAACCCCGCCAACAAGGACTTCCTCTCGGCGCTGCCCAGCCGCCAACTCACCGCGGCCGCCGTCAGCCCAAGACGCCACGGCAAGGCGACCGCTAACGGAAGCCTCAGTCCACTCAAGAAGGGCGGCCGTAGTCAGAGTCGGAGCAAGTTCTTGGCGGCCGTCCAAGTCGCGAAACTCACCAGTCGTGCTGGCGTCCAGCAGACGTCACGTGCATGCGTACTGTCGTGAATGCGAGCTAACCAATCGCTGGCGCGCTGCCAGTCACATGATATACACTGGTGTCCACAAAAGCTGCAAACTGTATTGATATTCTAGATGGCATGCACTGATCCACTGCACTCGCTACGTATATGTGCGGAGGTATCTATATGACGCTGTATCCCTTTTATAACTGTGACAATTGTACGCTCTGGTTAATGAAGAAAACACATATTGCATGTTCGTTGTGTGGTGCAGCTCTGAATTGTACAGTTTCAGTTGAATTGGCAGCAGATGGAACGACATAAACCATTTGACATCAAATATGCAGACAAATTAACACATTGAATAAGGTTTTAAACTGAATTATTATAATAATTCAAAATATTATATTTGTAAAAAGAAACAGTAGCTTAGAAGACGTCAGTGTTTCAAAAATATAAATTCGACGTCTATTATGGTTAAATGCGTCATTATTGTGTGCATTTAGTCAATATTCACAATTAATATTTTAAGAAAGTGCCATTTTCTCCATGGTCACATGACAGTTATTGTCGTTTCTTTTTCAATACGTAACAAACGTATTGAGACGATTAGTTGCTTGCATCGTCCTTTGTTGGTGTCCGGTCGTCAATGTGATTAGCCATCAGGGATATGCACAATCGAATGCTGCGCACTGTCTACTATGCCAAACAAACAATGCAGTAGCATTTCCATGGATAATGCCACAGTTAACCACTGACAGTAATAGGCACTTTATCTTAGTGACCAGCGAAAGATGTGAAGCTGAACAAATAGTAAAGTGTGTCCTTAGTTTTACTGCAATTAGGCGCTGATACAGTTTCTTGTGAAGGTTATGTATAGCTCTCCAAGGGTCGTTGCTGTCAGACGAGACCGACTGTCACGTAGTTGTGTCAATTGCAAACAAGCTGGAAACACTATTTGTAAATAATATAAAATGTGTCCGGTTTGATCCGCCAAAATCTCATATTTCTTGTCACCGCAGCAGTATACACAGTTTGAAAACTTCCGTGTCATTAATCATGATTAATAATGAATAATATATATATATATATATATATATATATATATATATATATATATATATATATATATATATATATATATATATATATATATATATATATATATATATATATATATATATATATATATATATATATATATATATATATATATATATATATATATATATATATATATATATTACATATATTGTTATGTTGGCTATTTATATTGTTGTGTGTGCGTAATAAATAAATGTAAATACATCTGATTACCGCAATTCGTTAAGATGAAAAGAACATATATATATATATATATATATATATATATATATATATATATATATATATATACATACTTAGTTACAAAATATATACATACGTACGCACCTATGTACGTTCGTGTTTTATACTATTATACTAGTCACTGGTATGTTAGCTGTTAGCTAAGCCATGTACATATTGTTGTTATGTTGTGACCTTGCCTTGCAATAATAAACATATTTACATAAACATGTTTGACATCACATTCTGATATGCTACGCATTCTAAAGACATAAAGAATCACAATCCAAATTTCATTCATGTCGCCCTTCGACAATCACATCCCTCGACATTGCTGCACACCTGGCTGTGAGGGTTTAGAATTAAATGCTGTTATTCTTATTAATCTTTGGGTTAACTTGGGATTGGAGTAACTGTAACACTATTTTGGCAGACTAACTCTATCAATTGGATTCATGAAATTGCCCATCTGTAACATCCAACTATCATACCTCCGGTAACCTCGCCAGTGCGTTAGCGTATGTTGCCGCCAATTACATTTGTTTGAAGTTTATGATAATTCTGTTTTTTTTTAATAAACATGGGCAATACATAATAACCAAAAAACAAGTTGGGCGACGTACACGATAAGTGTTTTTTAGTATTGACAGTATAAGAGCCAATTTTTGCTAAATTGTAATTTCTGCAAAAAATGTAGTTATGGGTGAAAACAACCTGTACCGTTGTTATACAATAACGTATTTGAAGCTAAGTCACTTTGTAATTATTGTTTTGCTCCACGGCATTTTGGTTACCCACACCCGCCACAAATGCACTTTCTTCAGCAAAATACGTTCTTCTCTTTTACTGTTTGTTGGTTTGGCACATTCTGGTATTCATACATCTCGCCCGAGAGCTCAAAAGTGGCCATACACGACTTAGTGTCAAACGGGTGATATACGATAATGGGCGCCGTACGATAACAGATTAGCTAAACCGACCATAAAACACAAACACTGGTGAGAATACACAATATCTTATAGCATTATTTACATTCACATGTCCATAATACTGCTAGATTTTTTCCTACTAATGTTTAAATCCAACTGTACAAAAATCATTTTATTTGTCAGAATATTCTTATTTTAAAGAGCCTTTTCACAAATATAAACCCAGCTTATCATGATCTGGGTTTAATCGGAGTTATCTACTTCTCGTGCTACGTGTACACAAGAAGGACGATGTGCTGTACGATAACAAAAATACCCCAACAGAAACACAATTAGAGGTGATTCATTAATTACATCTGGAATAAAAACCTGCAGGTCCACATTAGCAATATATTTATCTACAATGACTACATCCTAGAATGGACCGGGATAGACTTTATGATGGAGAGACCTGTTGCAAAAAGCAGGTGACCCTACGACCTTCGGTTTCGGGATGAAGAAGAACAAGAAGAATTTATTCTCGTCGGAGTGGATGGGACAAGGGGATCGCAATTTAAAAGTTGCAAAGAAGCACCACAAGGTTACACCAATATATATATATATATATATATATATATATATATATATATATATATATATATATATATGTCTTATTTCGGCATAATAAAGGAACATGACTGGTCAAATAATATCTCTATGAGCATACCAAAATTAAGGTAGAAGTCAAGAAGTTGGAGTATTCTGCGAACAACCACTAATTTGTTATCTCACCGAAATGTGCAAGAACGATGATTGGAGACTTTCTACGTGTGTAGCCGATGACAGGTGTATTGTAAGAAGCTGTTCAGTTACAAAACTACAGCAGACTAATGTACACTGAAACACTCCGTCTGGTGGATTACTACTGCAATCGTGAACATTCTAAACATGCGCGCCTTGCAACCCAAAGACCAAAACATTAACAAAGACAGACACGTCACTAAGACTGCGGAGACATCAGCACCCCAAACACGGACTAGCAGGAAACAACCCCTTAAACACTCAACACAAACATGTAAGATACTTGATTATTCCTCTGCCAGTGTTTGTATTTCATCAGAATATTGCACAATAACCCATTCTAGTTTCAACTGAAGCGCCATTCTTGTAAACGTGCTTTGAATACACGGAAAGCAATGTTATGCGTGATTCGAACTGACAACGATGACGTCACATCTCATCTCGAAAACGGGGCAAAAATAATATGCATATTAAAAACACGCATAGCATAGCATGTGGTATTGCCAATTGTTTTTGGCTTGGAGGACATGGAAATAAATAACAGAATGTAATATTATATTAATTCAAGCAAAATGTGTTTTTATTTCCTTTAAGACACTCTAAAAGAACGACTTTACAATAAAACGAGCATATTTATACATTTAAGATGCAGAGAGGTAGCTGGCACTCGCCATCCAACAACAGAACCATTAACAGAAGCATCGATCAAGTCATCAAGTACTGTAGATTGTTTCACACAAGTGAACGTATTATAAATGATAAATCGATCGGAAGCAGCGACCGTCATATCGTCACGCTGGTTGAAGACGTCACATATATCCCACATTACTGAGCTCGATTCATGAATCACACATTTCCGTCGAATGCACATTTGCGTCTGTGGACAGTTCGTAAACAGATATTGCCCTAATACTACGCTGGCGCAGGTCATTTTGGTGGAATGGTTTGAAACGGGATCTATTGCTCCTACGATGGCTTCCGTTACGTCTTAACAGCAGCCACTGACCCATTCAGTGCACATTAGTTAGTACGTATATACGAAGGAGGTGTATTTGTATTTTACGTTGACTCTACTGGGATCTAAGTAAACGTTATTATTTATTGGTAACTGTAACTAGCGCTCACGCAAACACGTACACTCACACTTGCACAAACAGGCAAAAAAGAAACGGATTAACACACACACACACACACACACACACACACACACACACACACACACACACACACACACACACACACACACACACACACACACACACACACACACACACACACACACACACACACACACAAACACACACGAACGCATGCACGCACGCATGTACGCACGCATACACACACGTACACACACAAGCACATACACATACACACACGCATACACACACGCATACACACACGCACACTTACACGCGCATGCACACGCACGCACACACACGCACATACTCACACACACACGCACGCACACACACACACACACACACACACACACACACACACACACACACACACACGAACATACGAACACACGCACTCACACACACACACGCACACACACACACACACACACACACACACACACACACACACACACACACACACACACTCACTCACTCACATACACGCCCCTACATTATCTCCAACCTTCTGTTTAATCTTTACATAAGCGTAGTAGAAACTCTTGCTTTCATTTTTTGTATGTCATTCGCCAATTGTTGCTCAAAAGATCGTTTTGATTTTATACTTTTACTTATCGCTAGGTTAAGGGCCTTTTTGTAATTATTATTGTATTCTATATTTACAGGATTTATGTAAACTCTCCACATAATTTGTTTGTATGCAATATTCCGTACAGCTTCTTTTGACAGATGTCTTCCTAGATCGTTTCCCTTGATTTTGTATAGCCTAAGAAAAAGATCTTTCAAAAATGCCCTCAATCCAATTTTTCTAAATTGTCCAACATTCTGTTGCTGTCTCGTCCTTCATTAAGTTAGTCCAATTTATGCTTGCTAAGTAGGTTCTCATTTGTTTATATTTTCCTTTGTTGAAATATATATAACTTTTATTTATTATATATATATATATATATATATATATATATATATATATATATATATATATATATATATATATATATATATAAACATAGATCATGTACATGTAATTAGAGACAGAAGGTGACTAGATATGGTATTGTTATTCCACTTTCCGGGAGCCGTAGTCACGGTCAGATCGCTATTCATGGGCTCATGATAGCGTCAGGGTAACTATCCTGGATACTATTTTAGACTGAAGGGAATCGTCACATGTTTTCAAGTGCGGGCATGCGCGCTGGTGGCTTCCTACAAAACAAAAAATGGCAGAGAAACACGCACGAAAATATATACTGGCGAAATTCTCATCTAAGACATACGCTTCAAAATGTGTGTGTCCTAATGAGCTACGATGTGTAAAGTGTTTGTATGTTACGTGATACAATTCGAGACGACGTAGTGTGTTCAAATATGCTTAGAACATGAGATTGGCCACACCTTCTCTTTTAATAAAATATAGTTTTAATTGTTTTAAAATCATGATGTATGTTTCTTAGCATTCCTTTTACCGATTATAATTCTAGTAATTAAAAACATAATTGCCAAGCTTGGAAAGTCATAAATCCGTTAACGGAGGAATTGTCTCATATATTAAACACTGCGGACATTACAAAGTCAAAGAGGCTAACCCCTTTAACGATTTTATTATTGGTATTACCTTATTGCCCTTATTGATAGACGCACACGCACACGCACACGCACACGCACACGCACAAAGTTTTAACACACGCAAATGAATAACAACATGATTAGTGCAGACACTTGTTACGTGTTGTTTGATATAAAAACAAAACGTGGTATAACAAGTGAGGGTATAACATTTACTGGCGACGAGGATAAACACTGAAGTTCCCGTTCGATCGGCACATATTCGGGGTTGCTGTGTTTGGCAACAATGTGAAGTAGGTCGCGCATGCGCAGGGACGCATAAGGCAGAAGGACGTAAACAAGCGGCGCTAAGCCGGGATGTGCTGTGTTATGTTGGTTAGTCGTTCGTTTCGTGGGTGTTGTAACTGATATTAATAATATTATTAGTTCTTTTTGTGGATGGACACATGTGAGTAATGGCACACTTGGCTGACCAAATAAACCATCTTGACAGTGTGTCGTTGAATCGCTATAGCCAGAAACTGTCATTATCGGGATACGATGTCCCAGACCCGGGCCGTGGGCGTGGCCGTACATATCTGACTCTTTCACTTTGAGGCTTGACATTGTAATTGACAAGACGGAATGAGAAGATGATGTGTCAAAATGGCCCTCTGTTTACACATACTTCATAAACGCTTCGGGTATGTACACAGTCACAGCTAGTAGAAGCCCTGAAGTCATATAGAAATTTCAATTCGTACGCAACGTATCACGCAGCACATGTGCAGACAACTTTACTTATTTACAATGTTTAATTAACAGGTTTAATATGACTAATTTAACGTGTATACAAAATTTTGAATTGAATTTATTATTATTATTTTATAACACATAATGAGTATTTTGATATGTTATTGTACAGCGCTATGGGCATGTTGGATATTGCGCTTTATAAGTAATAAATATTGTTATTATCACAGAGCCCTGTTTTTGTACTGAGGACGAAAGTTGCAAAGTCCCCGGACATGACAAGTGTTAGGACATTCTGTGATTGTAATCATGGATGGTTCTATAAGTGACTTTAGTTTTGTTGTACGTGACATGAGCATATACTTGCTGAGTTACACAACACTGGCTACTGTATCTTAAACCAATTGTAATTTCAGTATTGTGTATATCAAGTTACAGGCAAAGCATCAGGGGAGGGGATGTTAAAAATATGTTCAGGTAAAACTTTGATACACCCATGCTCACAAAAAACATCTTGAGGTTGTGCAAGCAAATTCCACACATAGTGGGACTAAAAATAAGACCCTGTTATGAAGGTTCCAGTGCATATATGTGTATGTATTGTATTATAATGTATTTGTGTATAAAGATTTTGTTAATTATTTGTCTCATTAGTTGCATTTATGTACATGTACCCTGAATGCTTAATAGCTAGACTTTACTTTGTATTTATCATTCAGTATGATTGTGTGTATTTATGTTGATTTCATGTGATATAATAAAACATTTATGAAGATCAACATGTATGATGAGTAGGCCCTACCCTGGTATGTCATACAGAATACTTTTTACAGGAAATATCCTATAGAAAATAGCCTATAGGAATATCCCTTTGTTGATACTACCGGTCAATGAGCGCAATTACTTTTGTGGTGATTTCTGTATTATTTCTTTGTTACCTTTATGAAAAGTGCATTGTTATTTTACTGGGTTTGCAACATGTACTACTATTTAGTTTTAAAACAAAATGGAACGACTTAAATTTTGATTGTTTTTATATTATGGCGGACTGGTAAATCTTTTTACTTTACTAGTCCCGCTTTGTAGTAAAATAAATGCCAACATCCTAATGTTTTTTTTAGAAAAAATCCTATAGAATATGCTAAAAGAAAAAATCCTATAGAATATTCTATATAATTATATGGAAAACTATATGCAAATATCCTAAAAAATATTCTATAGAAAATCAATAGTTTTTTGCAAGGGGAATATTTACCGGAATAATGAAAGCATAACAAGTTACTTTATCAAAACACTATTATGACTGCATTATCATAGCAAAACACTAAGCTAAAATCACTATGTGTTGATGTGATGTGGTGTAAATATATACTGCACAACAAATCCTGATGTGTTCATTGGTCATCCATGGAATGCATACGATGGATAGCTGCCTAGTTGACCCAAACACCTTCCCACAATGACTCCTTATCTGCCCCAGTATTCCGCCATATAGGAAGTATCCACACTTATAGGCCATCTACATTTGCTGATAAATTATAACAAGTGAAAACTTGAATTTTCTTGGGCATGGCCACCAGGTATGAACTTGTGGACAACGGCACACCGCCCTGTTTACATGTGAGCGCCTGCTGCAGTAGCTTCGTTACCCAGGCTCCGTGAGGTGGCAGCACTTTTAAGCCCCTCAACTCTGCCTGGGGAAAGAGACGTTCTGCATTTGTTACCCGCCAGGGCGGCCTCACCCCAGATTAGGGTAGAGACGCTGATTGGCTTTCAGGCCAACTATGACATTAAACTAACGATACACTTTTACAAGATAATGATGTCCTATGAAAAGAATTCAACATTGAACTTATGTTAACACAAAATAAGTAAACATTCAAATTTACAGTTGTTTATAAAATAAGAATTACATCAGCAGGAGTAACCATTATCCGTGAGGTGGCGGCATTGTTTAGCCCCACACGGATAACATACAAATTAAATATGAATATCTTTTAATCAAATAATGGTGTATTATAAAAACTATTCAAAATTAAACTTACATTAACACAAAATAAATAGACATGTCTAAAAATATTAAAGGTCTGTACATATTAATACAAATACATTACGCCTTTTGATTTGATGCTTGTATAGCGGAGAGTGCATTGCTAAGCTAAGGCCCTAAGTGGAGCTAATATCAGTTGTTGAATATTGTACTCGCGATATTTCGAGAAGCAGTAGGGGGTAACATTATTTCGACAGGTTCATATCCTGAGCTGAAGAAGCAGAAGTTGTCCCGGCAATATCCAATGATGACTGATGCACACCGCCGCCCGAGTTGGCAACAGAGAGAAGGCTTGACTACACCAATGAATGCTCCCGTGGGACGCTCCCTTATCGCTCGATGTAGATGAATTGCTGTTTGCAACAGTTTGTCAGGTTGATATAGGACGTCGCGTGTCCCATTTGCAGTTGCAAAATCATCATACACCGTGATCAGCCTAACTGTGCGACACCTGCTCAGACTGGAAAGAAAACATCACTTAAAATTGCCATTTGTTTAACGTATGTGTTTTGAGAGACTGCATTGGAAAACTGTAGAACGGACTCCTTTTTCGATAGAATGTCTTTTGTTGAACCGTTGTATAGGGCGTGCAAGTGGGTCACGATACATGGCGAGACTCCGCGCGATTGGAGCTTATTGGGGTCTAAGCGAGACAATTGAGGACTGGACACAAGAATAATACACAATAAAATATTTTACGGCATTTGCATTTTACATTGGCCATTGCTGTACGTTGTTGTTTCGATAAGCACTTATATCAGACAAGTTGTCTAAATGCGCATAATCATAATACATTTGTACGTTTGCCCCAAACAGGTTGTATTACGCGAAAAATGGCACTTTTCATTATTAGTCAAGATCGCCAAAAGCAAGTACTTGCCACTGTTGCCATGGCAACCACCATTATAATCGATTAAATTTCATAATTTCCGTGATCATTGTCACCGGCAAAGTGTTCCACTGCTTCTGCTTGTAATAATCCTTCGGACAGTATAACTGAAATAGTTAGACTGGAACAGTTCGATTATTACAACCAAAAACAAAACGAAGTCCTATACGTTAACATGGAGAATATGGACTTTCTGCCCTCAACTGCCCCAGCCTCGTTTTCGCGCGCGAGACTTACACGCCCTATTTGTATGCTTTAGCTCGCCATAAGTGGAGGAGCTGGCGGAGGGTGAACCTGGAAGTGTATTCTAGAGATGGCATTACGCTGGTCACAATAACACGCTGCCCAATTCTCAAAACCTGTGTCATCTAATTTACCACAATATATTGTTTTCATGCGGAATATTTTATATTGTAAAAACTATTGAAACTGCGCTAGTCACTAGTGTATATTGACTATTGCAATTCGCTTTTTCATTATATTGCTATGAGGGATATATAAAAAATACACGGTGTTCAGAATTGCGTAGCAAGGCCAAGGGTTGTAACTAGGTCTCCACGTTTTCCTCATTAAATGATGCTTCTAAAGTCTCTTCATTGACTTTCTGTCAGATATCATATCATCTTTAATATCTCTACCATTACTTACCAGGCACTTTCCTGCAAGCAGCCATCGTATTTACATTCTTTGCTTACCCCTGTGAGAAAACCTGTTCAACTTCGATCATCAAGTTCTGATTTATTTTTTGTTTCTAAACTCAATACTAGCATTGGAACTATAGGTTTTGCTATATGTGTGACTACTCTTTGGAATATGCTTCTGTTTAGTGTTAAATCAGTTGAAAATATTGCTAAATGCCGCCATCGTTTAAACTAGTTTAAACTAATCTACCATTACTTACCAGCCACTTTCCTGTAAGCAGCCATCGTATTTACATTCTTTGCGTACTCCTGTAAGAAAACCTGTTCAACTTCGATCTTCAAGTTCTGATTTACTTTTTGTTCCTAAACTCAATACTAGCATTGAAACTATGGTTTTGCTATATGTGTGACTACTCTTTGGAATATGCTTCCGTCTAGTGTTAAATCAGTTGAAAATATTGCTAAATGCCGCCATCGTTTAAACACATATCTTTACAACCTTGCCTATACACCTGGCGTACCAATCAATCTGATGACAACTGGATTTGTTTATTGACTATGAGATCGATCAACCCGTTTGTACTGATACGCATCTGAGTTTGTTTTCTAAAGATGTTAAGGCGAAATAGAAGTTACCTAACTATTATTATCATTAATACGGAATTAGACAGGTTTGCTTAATTAAGTCAGCCAGATGTGATACCAGTGTGTTGCAGCATTAAACTTGTAAGAGGGTTGATAGAACGAAACTTATCGGAGATTAGGGAAAACCGAAATGGGTGTCGAATAGAAGTTAGGACACGGAATAATGCAAAGTCACGAACGTTGTCGAAGTGTGTAACTTTTTGTGTCACATGATAACTGCAAAATACACGAACACCGTCAAAATATGGAAGAATGCACCAGGAAGATGGTGAACAATACTGGTGTACGATAGATAGCGTCAACTGCTCCCAAGAAACATAGCATATTTAATACGTCCAGAACACCCTTCCTTTAGTTTATATTAACATACCTCATAAAATGCAACCTTTCAAATAATGCTTCGACTTGTAAGCATTACGTATTGATCACCGAAGAGCTGTCGCACTGTCTATTGTATATTCAACATATCCCATCATTAACCAGATTTGTGATAAACTATTACATTTTTGCACAAATATCTGTATCAATGCTGTTATGCACTGTGCAGGCGCAGTCCAATTTCATCTCAATTTTAACTTTCGTGTTGACACATATCCAAGCACTTGCAGGTTTTCGAAACGAACTGATGCATTACATGTAATATATATTGTAAATATACTTCAGCACGCGCACCACAACTAGTATCGTAAACAACATGCTGTTACACAGTTTATCACGAAAATCGCACACAAATAATACAGTCAGCGAAAGCAACTGAATTACTCAAAGCGACGTGTCCGTCATGACCGGGGAAATTGCAGTGTCATTCAGTGGTTCATAACGAGACTTCCACCTGTCGGCGTACGTCTGTCTCAGCCAGGGACTGTCTTCTCCTGTCTGGCCGCTGTCTCTGGGCTGCTCGCTCGACTCGAACGCCTTGTTCTTGTGCGTCGTAGACACCGGTGCTTGTTCACCGTGCATGGACGGTGTGATTCTGCACGTCACGCCGTCGACGTGGCCCCCCGCCGGTTCCCCGTTGTCAGGGAGACGACCGTTGTCCCTCGGCCCACTTCGTCCTTCAGGGCCCATAAGCGGCGACTCGACGTACTTCGCCTTGCCTGAAAATGTGAAGTATTAGTCAGCGTTGTTTCAACGGACATTTGAATTAATCCACACACTGTTTTCCTTCCTTTTTGTGTGTTTCTTTTCTGCGTAGTTTCTAGATCAGGACTATTTTAGTAGGTGGTTTCCTCCAAATAGCCTAAACTTGGCCTAACGCAGGTATCCACTACAGGTTACTCATATACACCCTGTGTGGGATCTTTTACTTCCCCTGGCATAGACACCAGATAGAAGGGACCACCGGCTTTTAGTGTCTCTTCCGAAAAACACAGGCAAATGTGGGGTGAACGAAATTGCCTAAGTTTCGAAACGGCGGTAGGTGGGATTGAACCACCGTCCCCTCGATTGACAGTCCGGCGATCTACCGCGCGACCACCACTCCCCACTTCTTAACTCACGTCATGTAACATATATTTCTCAATGAAACGCAACAGGACAGGGCTCAGGTTCAACTGAATCGGGGGTGTAGAAAATAATCGCCAAGCGAACAATGGAGGAGCTTGGAGAGAAGGTTGATTGAAAAGAGAGATCTACGATGCGGCTGGTGATGAGGCTGTTACAGTGCGTTGGTTATGCGGAGCCAATGGGCGTAGAACTGTTGGCAAAGAAAGCAGATGCCCGGATGGTGGACACGAAGAGAACACGAAAGTAGTATTACGATATAGCCTGCGATGGAAGGAATATTAAAAAAGATATTTCAAGGGATTTGACACGCACGCCACATACACTTAGCTACACACACACACACACACACACACACACACACACACACACACACACACACACACACACACACACACACACACAAACACACACAAACGCTCACGCAAATACGTACATTCACACTTGCACATACAGGGAAATAAAGAGACACTTGAACACACTCTCACTCACACGCACGCGCACCCGCACACGCACACGCACACACACACACACACACAGACACACACACACGTGATGCGTGTGCCTTGCGTATACCTTTGCCGATGTGGATGCGTTGGCCGGGGACGAGCGCCCCCAGCCGCCGTCGACACGCCTCCGCCAGCCGCGCCTTCTCCAGGTCGGCGTCGAGCTCCTGCTGCGTCCTCGGGATACGACAGTCGAACACACAGCACAGCACGACGACTGAAACACAGCACAGCACGACGACTGAAACACACACAGCACGACGACTGAAACACAGCACAGCACGACGACTGAAACACAGCACAGCACGACGACTTAAACACAGCACAGCAAGACGACTGAAACACAGCACAGCACGACGACTGAAACACACACAACACGACGACTGAACACACAGCACAGCACGACGACTGAAACACAGCACAGCACGACGACTGAAACACAGCACAGCACGACGCCTGAAACACAGCACAGCACGACGACTGAAACACACACAACACGACGACTGAAACACAGCACGACGACTGAAACACACAAAACACGACGACTGAAACACAGCACGACGACTGAAACACACACAACACCACGACTGAAACATAGCACGACGACTGAAACACACACAACACGACGACTGAACACACAACACAGCACGACGACTGAAACACAGCACAGCACTACGACTGAAACAGCACAGCACGACGACTGAAACACAGCACGGCACGACGATTGAAACACAGCACAACACTACGACTGAAAAACAGCACAGCACTACGACTGAAACAGCACAGCACGACGACTGAAACACAGCACAACACTACGACTGAAACACAGCACAACACTACGACTGAAACACACAGCACAGCACGACGACTGAAACACAGCACAACACGACGACTGAAACACAGCACAGCACGACGACTGAAACACAACACAACAATACGACTGAAACACAGCACAGCACGACGACTGAAAAACAACACAACACTACGACTGAAACACAACACAGCACGACGCCTGAAACACTGCACAACACGACGACTGAAACACAGCACAACACTACGACTGAAACACACAGCACAGCACGACGACTGAAACACAGCACAACACGACGACTGAAACACAGCACAGCACGACGACTGAAACACAACACAACAATACGACTGAAACACAGCACAGCACGACGACTGAAACACAACATTACGACTGAAACACAACACAGCACGACGCCTGAAACACAGCACAACACGACGCCTGAAACACAGCACTACAGGACGCCTGAAACACAGCACTACAGGACGCCTGAAACACAGCACAACACGACGCCTGAAACACAGCACTACAGGACGCCTGAAACACAGCACAACACGACGCCTGAAACACAGCACAACATGACGCCTGAAACACAGCACAACAGGACGCCTGAAACACAGCACAACACGACGACTGAAACACAGAACAACACGACGCCTGAAACACAGCACAACATGACGCCTGAAACACAGCACAACACGACGCCTGAAACACAGCACAACACGACGACTGAAACACAGAACAACACGTCAACTGAAACATAGCACAACACGACAACTGAAACACAGAACAACACGACGACTGAAACACAGCACAACACGACAACTAAAACACAGCACAACACGACGACTGAAACACAGCACAACACGACGACTGAAACACAGCACAACATGACGCCTGAAACACAGCACAACACGACGACTGAAACACAGCACAACACGACGACTGAAACACAGCACAACATGACGCCTGAAACACAGCACAACACGACGCCTGAAACACAGCACAACACGACAACTGAAACACAGCACAACACGACGACTGAAACACAGCACAACACGACGACTGAAACACAGCACAACACGACGCCTGAAACACAGCACAACACGACGACTGAAACACAGAACAACACGACGCCTGAAACACAGCACAACACGACAACTGAAACACAGAATAACACGACGACTGAAACACAGCACAACACGACAACTAAAACACAGCACAAGACGACGACTGAAACACAACACAACACGACGACTGAAACACAACACAACACGACAACTGAAACACAGCACAACACGACGACTGAAACACAGCACAACACGACGACTGAAACACAGAACAACACGACGACTGAAACACAGCACAACACGACGACTGAAACACAGAACAACACGACGACTGAAACACAGCACAACACGACAACTAAAACACAGCACAACACGACGACTGAAACACAGCACAACACGACGACTGAAACACAGCACAACACGACAACTGAAACACAGCACTACACGACAACTGAAACACAGCACAAGATGACAACTGAAACACAGAACAACACGACGACTGAAACACAGCACAACACGACAACTGAAACATAGCACAACACGACAACTGAAACACAGAACAACACGACGACTGAAACACAGCACAACACGACAACTAAAACACAGCACAACACGACGACTGAAACACAGCACAACACGACGACTGAAACACAGCACAACACGACGACTGAAACACAGCACAGCACACCTAGGTGTTAGTGGAGGAGTAGGTGGATGTGGATGTGGAGGTGTAGGTGGAGGTGGAGGTTTAGGTGGATGTGGATGTGGATGTGGAGGTGGAGGTGGAGGTGGAGGTGTAGGTGGATGTGGAGGTGTAGGTGTAGGTGTAGGTGGAGGAGGAGGTGGAGGTGGAGGTGGAGGTGGAGGTGGAGGTGGAGGTGGAGGTGCAGGTGGAGGTGGAGGTGGAGGTGGAGGTGGAGGTGGAGGTGTAGGTGGAGGTGGAGGTGGAGGTGGAGGTGGAGGTGGAGGTGGAGGTGGAGGTGGAGGTGGAGGTGGGGGTGGAGGTGGAGGTGGAGGTGGAGGTGGGGGTGGAGGTGGAAGTGGAAATGGAGGTGGTGGTGGAGGCGGAGGCGGAGGCGGAGGCGGAGGCGGAGGCGGAGGTGGAGGAGGTGGAGGAGGTGGAGGTGGAGGTGTCAAACACTCTTCATTTGCTGAATGAAAAATAACATATTACTTATTATAAGTTATTATATTAATGAGATTTGCTCCACCTGGTAAAACATAAACTGAAGCTATCATACGTACTTATACAAAGCAGGGTAAAAATTATGATGCCTCCAAGCATCCAGATACGCATGCCCAGAAATTCGCTCTCGATACCGGATACCGGCGTTGGAGTGTTCGTAGCGCCATCCGACGGTCTACTTTTGACCTACAATAGAGACGACAACGATGGTTGATGCTGCGGCATATTTGACCAGTGAAAGGTCCTTCGCGGAGGTTAACGAATTCTTTTCTTATTTCAGTGTGTTTGTTTATTTGTTGTTTGTTTGTTTGTTTGTTAGTTTGTTTGTTTGTTTGTTTGTTTGTTTGTTTGTTTGTTTGTTTGTTTGTTTGTTTGTTTGTTTGTTTGTTTGTTTTACAAGTCCTTTATGTCATTGGATGTCGTGAAAGTGAGGTTCATGATTGCTGTTTGAAAGCTATGGTGTTATCTATTTCAGTAATATGTGGTGGGATCTAATTCCAATTGCGGATTGCTCGGGAGTAGAGAGAGAACATTGCAGTGTTGATACGGCCCCTGGTGGGAATGTAACGGCCATGGTTATTTGATGGTTTTAATAGGCCTGGTGGTGGTGTGATGTTAATTATGTTATTTAATATTTTGAAAAGTGTCACGGCTTGTTTACGTCGCTCAAGAATGAGCCATCCAAGGGTGGCTATTAAGTCTGTTGAGATTGTTTGGCGTCTATGGTCGCCTTTGACACATTTTACTGCACAGTGCTGTTCTTTTTCGAGACGTTTAATTTGGTTGTTGGTGTATATGGATTCCATATTGGAGAGGCATATTCAAGTCTTAGTCGAACTAGCATGTTATAAGCAGTTGCTTTTACATCAGGTTTGCATGGTCCGAGGGTTCGTTTTGATCATACCTAAAATGATGATGATATGATTCACCCAGGTTAGATTAGTATCAATTTTTACTCCAATATATGGGTGGCGGGAGACTATGGAGAGTGGCACACCACAGACATAATATGAATACAGCCTGGGTTTGGTGTTGTCTGTTATTGGGAGATGCACACATTTGGATATGTTAAACTCCATTTGCCATTTGTTAGACCATGTTTGAAGTTTGATCAAATCAGAGGAGGAGTGATGCTATCATCAGCAAAGAGCTGATTGAATGTTTTTGTTTATGTCATTTATGGATAGAAGAACTAGAGCTGATCCTAGGACTGAGCCCTGAGACTCCAGGTGTAACACATGTATTGTCCGACAGGGCGCCGTTGACTGAGACTCTGTTTTCGATGTCTGTATGTCTGTCTGTTTGTATGTATGTATGTATGTATGTATGTATGTATGTATGTATGTATGTATGTATGTATGTATGTATGTATGTATGTATGTCCCCCCCCAATAGGATAGTCTATCGAGCCATTGTGAAGGACGTAGACGATAAAATGTACTCCCCGATTGCTCTGCAAAATTCGTGCTTATAGTTCAGGTGAAAAATTATATTGGTAACTAATTATTCTTAATTATAAAATGTACTTTCTATTTAGCCTAAAATAAAAATAAATAAACTATTGCGCATAAGTATATGCGAGTGTGTATGTGTGTGCGTGTGCATGTCGGCATGCATGCGTGTACATGTATGTACGATAGGTACAAGGACGGCTCTAAGAGGAAAGATATCCTACCTCGTCAGCCGCGTCTAGTCCCTTCACCGCGGCCAGTAACATAGCGATCGACACATCGAGTAACATCGTCGTCGTCCGTGCCATCTCTGAACGCACACAGCATGCCCCTCTCCGCCTGTCTGTAGCTATCGCTCGCTTGTGTGTGTTGTATCTGGTGGTCTGTCTGTCTGTCTGTCTGTCTGTCTGTCTGTCTGTCTGTCTGTATGTCTGTCTGTCTGTCTGTCTGTCTGTCTGTCTGTCTGTCTGTCTGTCTGTCTGTCTGTCTGTCTGTCTGTCTGTCTGTCTGTCTGTCTGTCTGTCTGTCTGTCTGTCTGTCTGTCTGTCTGTCTGTCTGTCTGTCTGTCTGCGTTTGTCTCTTCCTCTCTCACTTTCTCTCAGGCTCTCATTCGTTCCTA
This sequence comes from Oasisia sp. SBJ-2009, assembly GCA_964017155.1. Lineage (NCBI taxonomy): Eukaryota > Metazoa > Annelida > Polychaeta > Sabellida > Siboglinidae > Oasisia > Oasisia sp. SBJ-2009. The sequence goes on from OZ024854.1 coordinate 15,059,567, forward strand.
CCTGCCGTCATTCGCCCAGGACAGTGTCGTCCACGCGCGTGAAGCCGTCGCTCTGGTGGAAGGCCACGCCGGCGCCTGCGCTGCACTCCGCTATCGTAGTCCATCAGACGCGCATCAATTAATCAAGAGGCCGCTGTCCCGCGGGGAGACCGAACACGTCCCGGCCACTGAACAACTCATAGCGCCCATTGTACTCGTCGTCAATTAAATGCTTTATGGATAAACGACAAATATCGACGCGTGCACCGACACTGACTCCGCAGACGAATGGGACATTCTTGTGGCATTTACAGTGACAAACACGCGTCAGACGCCACTTACAGCATCGGTAACTGTCGAAAGAAGAGCACCGGGTATTAAAACATGTATGCGCGGACATTCCCGATGTAGTATTTCAGTAATGTATAAACATTTCCTCGATATGTCACTTGATATAAAAGAATAACCCCGTGTGACATCGTTAATTATGAATTTTATGAACAGAGATAATAATAACTGCTGCCTTTGGCCTTCATCATTAAATAGGTTGGAATCAAACTTGATCCATTTTATATCAAATTGTGTCGCTAAAATGTTATGCGAAGCAGATTTAAGCAGTTATCATAAAGCCTATATGTATTCGAAGTATACTGTATAAAAAATGATAATTTCGCATATGTATATTCTCTGCAACATTTGTCTTGCAAATCAGTGCATAACGTTATCTGCGCAGCAAGATACATACCTGCGTTTATGTGAATCACTTTAAGCCAGCTGCCAATTTGGTGATTAATTGCGCAGTCCGATTATAATGAATATTCATGCGCGCGCAGTGAACCATACGAGGACCGTTGACTTTAAACACAGTGAACTTGTCGGATAAAACCGAAGTCTGGCGAACTTAACCGGACATTCACGAAGGCGAAGCCCAAACTGGAAACTGCAGGTACGCGGAGTTATTGCCTCACATGTTGTCAAGGTTATAAATAATTAATAAAACACATTTGTAACGAAACATGGGCATAATATTATATGAAATAATTATGTTAATCGATCAGTTAAAAATTGCTTACATTAACATTTTTTTAAATATAAAATACTATTATGTGATCCATAGTAGGGCCTAGTTTGTAGTTTGCGGGAGGGGGGCAAAATGTAAAATTACACTTGTTTGAGGTTTTAAAAAGTATAATGGCGATATAAAACATGTTTTGATTTCTATAACACCTTGTTCGCACATTTTAATATCACCAATCGATTTTATGCGACTATATCATTTATTGCGTTTTGTCATCTTAAATTACTGCTGCTCCCTTCCGCATATTTCTTCTAAGCGCTAAAAACGGAACGTTAGTTACGCAACAGATAAGAAACTCGTGACTAACATCTAGAACGCTAACTTAGACAAAGGTAGAAATGCTTGCAGTATACTGATGGATATAATATATATATATATAGAACTGAAGTACAGGAAATATCCGCCATTTTGGACCCTGCCGTCATAATTGCAGATAATGGTTTCTCGTTTATATTTATCCCTGATGTTGAAGTATATGTGCATACGTAATGCGTAATGTTTGGCGCCAGTAGATCAGGTGGTGATCAGTTAAACCAGTAGTTAAATATATTTCATTT
>OZ024854.1:15063680-15066180 GCA_964017155.1 Oasisia sp. SBJ-2009
TCTGCCTCTGCCTCTGTCTCTGTCTCTGTCTCTGTCTCTGTCTCTGTCTCTGTCTCTGTCTCTGTCTCTGTCTCTGTCTCTGTCTCTGTCTCTGTCTCTGTCTCTATGTATCTCTTTCTCTATGTCTCTCTGTCTCTCTGTCTCTGCCGGTGTTGTCTGCTGCATGTGTCTCTGTCTGTCCTGGCCTGTGTCTGGCTCTGTTGTCACTTCATCTATATGTCTGTAATGTCTGTGTTTGTCCCTGTCAGTCTCTCCTGTCTCTGCTTCTCTCTGTCTCTATCTACGTGTACTTGTCTAACTCCACCTTTCTCTGCCTCCTCTCTCTCCCCTTTCTGCCGGGCCTGCTGGCTCTGTCTATACCTGTCTACCTCTGCAAGTGTCCTATGGTCACTGTCTGTCTCTATCTGCCTCGACCTGTCTCTGTCTTTAGTTGTTTAACTCGGCTTCTCTCTGTTGTATCTTTCAGTTCTCATCTCTCTCGTGTCTTCTCTACAAAATATGTACGAATGTATTTCCATACAAAACACGATATGCTGTGTCGTGTGTATTGTCGAAATAAAATGACCTGACATATCACGACGCTAACACTTTTCGTATAGATACTTTTTGCATGAATATATTTTGCGAATTAATTGCAACGTGGCTGAAAGCATCCCAGAGAAGCCGAGGTGGTGTTCGATTGAACAGGTCTGTCAGGGAGTAAAATGCAAAGCTAAATAAGAAATTTCCATTAATGTATTACCTTTTGAAGGCCAATTAGACAAATATAGCTATAAATATCAATGTAAATAACGTTTTGTAACGTTCGAAACTCAGACGTTTTTATAGAATCTCTTTAAGACATGCTCTATTTATTGTGTGACGTCAACAAGTAGAAATATCCCTTCATACTTTTGTATTCTAAATATCACTTTATTTTTAAACATTTCATAGTAAAGTTATATCTTTCATGGTAAGTCAAAACGAATTCTGCCAAGTTTAAATTGATATGACACAAGTAAAGAAAATTTACACTTGAGTCAGAATATGTTTTCTCAAAAAACATTTTGTCACATATGATTGTTATTTTCGGGCAAACTTTTCAAAATGTCTATGAGACAGCCGATTTATTGGCCATGTCTATTGGTTGGAAGGCTGTCGGCCGTAGACGTAGCCGTACTTGGCGTGGCCGTAGCCGTACGGTGACGTCATTTGGCCGGACAGCCAGCCACCTCGTTCTCGTGGGCCGACGTTCTTCTGGTACGACCTCCGCCTTCGACCGACAATACTCCGGTACTTCTCAGATGTAGATCCGTTCATGCGCATAGCAGACAGTACCTTCCGGTAGCCGCCTGGGGAGATCACACCGATGAGGCGTCCGTATTGTTTACCGGCTGTCGTCGGCTGTTCCGTACCGTAAGCCTGTCTAGTGGCGCCCCCTTTCGTGTAACGCGTGCCGCCGGCAAGAGACTTGCTGTTGTCGCGTAGTTTCATCATGTCGTTGCCCGTGGAGCTCTTTGTGTAGGCGCGTCGACCGCCGAACAAGTTGCCGCCGTACGTCTTGCGTCCGTATGAGTTGCCTCCGTACTTCTTGCGTCCATATGAGTTGCCTCCGTACGTCTGGTAGCCACGGCTGACCGAACCGTACACACGGCCGACCCCGCCCGAATTGCCGTGACTAGCCGAGTTAGCCGAGTTACCGTAACCGCCCGAATTACCGTAACCGCCCGAGTTACCATATCCGCCCGAGTTACCGTAACCTCCGGAAGTGCCATAACTTCCGGAATTTCCGTAACCGCCCGAATTGCCGTAACCACCCGAGTTACCGCCGTAACCACCAGAGTTACCACCGTAACCATTGGAGCTACCGTAACCGGCGGAATTACCGTAACTGCCGGAATTACCGTAACCACCAGAGTTACCACCGTAACCACCAGGGTTACCGTAACCGGCGGAATTACCGGAGCTGCCAGAATTACCGTAACCGCCAGAGTTACTACCGTAACCACCAGAGTTACCGTAACCACCAGAGTTACCGTATCCGGCGGAGTTACCGTAACTGCCCGCGTTTCCGCGACCATTTGTGTTGCCGTGTCCACCGGAAGTGCCGTAAGAGCCCATGTGGTGGAGAGCTGCGTAGCCGTGATCGACGAGGTTGACGTCACACAGCACGCCCCGCCCACTGTTGCGCGTGCCGGGCGCGCACTGCCGGATGTAGGCGATACCGTGGGTACAAGTGACGTAGCTGCGGTCGCCGTAGTAGAAGAGTCCGTCCTGTTGACACTGACCTGTGACAGAAGAGGACAGAGGTCAAGTATCACTGCCCTGGCGGTCAACTATCGGTATCACCGCAATGCGGCATCCAAGCATTGATTTAAACCTGAGCGAGTGTTATTTTTGCCACTACATTCCTGAAATGACGTACAATGATTGACTAAATGGATTGAGATCAAACATTTTGGCACAACTGTTAAAAAGCAAAAAATCGCGGAGGGTCCGAACTCAATACAGCGTCACAACT
>OZ024854.1:15071180-15083680 GCA_964017155.1 Oasisia sp. SBJ-2009
GAGGAGACTGGCAAGGAAATGCTTTCGGTCTTTCAGCGGCATCTGAAAAATGTAGTGTAATCATTCTAAATTCAATACGACCAAAGAAAGACGGGAAAATGCCTGCAAAAGAGACATGAACACCGTGGGTCTCAGCGCAGTCGAGGCGATAAACAGGGCTACATGGAGGAAGAAAATCAACAGCCTCTCCGGCGATCGCAGATAAACCCAAGGAAAAAGATGAGTGACGAGAAGAAGAGCCAGAATTCAAATTAAACATGTATTTGCAACGGATTTATTATGGGCAAGACAAAACATGTTGCTTGCCGTTACATGCAATGGCCATGGGTAAATGTGGATAAATGGAGGGAGATATGGACACGTTATCAATATTCTGCATAAAGATAATGCAAGCATTTGTGACAGATGTATTCTATTCGGTTCGTAACAAGGATAAGTCGTAACAGAAAAACGGATTTGAAACTGCTATTATCAAACAACAACACAGCTTGTTCGCCTTAAAGGGATGTTATGTAATATAAGTAAATGTTATGCAATATAAATAAATTAAATATATTGTATCATGCCGATAGTCGAAATCTGATTTGATGATCCACGTTTGATTGGTGAAATGTTATACTTCGTGACGAATCATTTGCTCACCCTCAGGGAGACTGCGAGGGCGGCGACGGCCATATTGACTGCGTAGTGCTGACATGTGTAACTCCTCCCCGTTGAGTAACGACCTTTCTGGGAATTATCCTAGCTCGCAATTCGGGAATTGTATTGACAACGCGCCGATTTGATTGACAACGCTGCGATTATTATAATCATTAAACGGTTAATTTATAACTTTCGTTCTGTTTCATTAAAACATATTTGGGTTTTCAATATCATATAACAATGTAATTTATACTGCATAATATAACTGCCCTGCCCAATAAATATGAAAACAGGAGGCCCAATCCCTTTAAACGAAAACATACATATGTGTGCGAACACTCACCTCCACTGGTTCTTTGCCAGCCAACTCGCTGTACAGAACGAATGTCTCACATGGACCCAGGCCTACCAGTTCGCCACCTAGCGGCAAACAAGCGACCACCAGGAACTTCTGCCTTTTAAGCTCAAGTAACATTAATTCACATTTTCTGAACACCAACATCACGCATGCACAATAGTGCAATCCCAAATCGCCCGCGATCTGTTTGGATAGTGTAATTAAATATCGAAACGCATTAAGTCTATCTAAGTCTGTAGATGAAAAGATAAAAATCCTCGCCAAATAAACTGGAATTGTGCGACTCATGTAAAACGGGGATACCAATATCAATCCCATCAATTGTCCATTGTCATCCTTTAAAGTGAACGATTCCGAGAGACCCACGCTTTCGTGGAAAGACTTCTCATCCGGGTACTCGTCGATGCCGACATTGGCGCCACGGGCGGCGGATTCTTTCACCACCCGGAAAGCTTCTGTGACGTCATTGCGCGAGAGATAGTCAAGGTGAAGTTGCATGCCGGGAACGGCTAGGTAGAGGCAGGGAAGACGCAGCGCTCTCTGTCCCGTGAGGTTCGTATCGGAGTAAGACATCGCAGTTGACCCGGTTGGCTATGGCCCTGTTGCCGGAAGGGAATTACTATTATTATCACCACCCGTTAAATACATACCTAATAATGCATACGCGGTGATCGCAATGGATGCGATGCTTGTAGTCGAATCGTGGGACCCTGGGGAAAGTGTGATCCCCAAACATTTAGAATTTGCTGGCTCTGCGCCTGTGCGTGTGCGTGTGCGTGTGCGTGTGCGAGTGCGAGTGCGTGTGCGTGTGCGTGTGCGTGTGCGTGTGCGTGTGCGTGTGCGTGTGCGTGTGCGTGTGCGTGTGCGTGTGCGTGTGCGTGTGCGTGTGCGTGTGCGTGTGCGTGTGCGTGTGCGTGTGCGTGTGCGTGTGCGTGCGCGTGCGCGTGCGCGTGCGCGTGCGCGTGCGCGTGCGCGTGTGTGTATGTATGTGTTTTCTCGCCCTGCGCTTGTGTTAATACGATTTGCCATGTTACTCCTTCATTGGCGAGTGTGAAGTCTTTCACGCATACAATCTTTACCTTCAACGGAATTTGCTTTAGAAAAGAGTGAGGTCGCGCAAAAATGTATGATGTTGCGATCCAGGCTCACAGCGATAGCGGAACGGTTTTCTGACGGCGACGTTCCGGCTGCTGACAATTCTCTACAGCATCCGCTCCCGTCTAAGGTCATAACCGTCGGCGGGATGAAGTTTATAGGGAGGACGGAACACTTAGAAAACCATTGTCCAAACATAATGACATACCATTTACATGACATGTGACCATGGTATGACATGATACAATAAGCTCGGAGCCATGGTATGTGTTAAATTGGTTTTCTTGAAACGTGGATATATCCGGCAGTGGCACTACCATTTCGCTCAAGCTGCATTTGATTTTAGTCGCTCCTCTCCTTATGGGTCACAACATTTCAATTTGTTCCCGATTTTCTTCACTACTAGACATTTCTGCGCGAAATCAAGTTCAAGCGTTTCAGTCCCCCTCTAAGTTGCTGAACCAGTACAGTTTGACGAGACCCTGAAGGCGGCTAGTCTGGTGTGTCTCGAGGTTGTTGTTACAGGAGGCTTTGCGCACCGGAACTACAGGCGCACTTTGTTCACCGCAGTCAGAAGACGGGGGCGGGGCGGGGTGGGAGGTAAAGGGTGATTTTGGAGATTTTGCCAAGCTCACGAAAACCCTCCAGTTGCACCTACCCTGAGGCTCGCCAGGTGTATTTACGGTTAGCCTATGTTTAATGCTTGCAAACTCCAAAGATCTAGGGGCACGTGTACGTTTTCTAGCATTACTTGTTACTTACTCACACTTGCTAAACTTCTTCCCACAATGTCCACCGGCAGCTTGTTATCCTGCACGACTGACACGACTATGGTAAGTGAGTTGGTTAAGCCATCAGCATTGTATGTTGACTATTGACGAGGATGCACTTAAGAGAATGTTTATCTACGGCCCGTTCACATAGCTATGTCAACATGATGCATGGCCCAGTTATTCTCGCTTTCTGGGCCAGCCAGCTCTCTCGAAAGCAGTATCAGGAGAACTGCTGCTGATCGAGTATACAAACACGCTTAAAGCTCCTTAATAAGGCGCCCTGTTCTAAATTCGCATTGCGTGGTTATTAGGGCCTACGTGCCACTCTTATAGTTATAGTCATAATAATGTTATGTGATGTTAGTTGTGACGGGATGATAGTATTCTATGTTTTATTTATTTATTTTATCAACATCGTATTGGCTATTCAAAATGTGTCTCTATCTCTGTAGCCATGTCGATATTGACTGTGCAACATCGTTCAACGTCCGATATACGATTGACAATAATAATAACAACAACAATAGTAACAATAATGATAATAACAACAACAACAATAACTTCTATTGCGCCTAATTCCTCGGAAACCACGCTCCGTAGCACCCCATTTCCACAGGGTTTATCAATCTCAAGTTCAATAATAATTCCAATTGTCAACAGATGAACTGATACGCCAGGGAGCTCTGGTGGATAGGCAAGTACGATTTTCAATGACGGCGGAATTTGGCAATATTTTCGTCTGATCTAACACTAACCGGTTGCCGTTATCTGCTATCGGTGGGGTGACAGCACCTAACAAACCAGCATCGAATTCAGTTGGACGACACGCAACGACTTGGCTGTCAGAAAAAGTTCTTCTAGGAAAGAAATGCAGTGAAGTGAAGAGGCCATCGGCATGGTTGCTTCAAATAATCCACTCTTCGGTCATTATATAGACTCGTTACACGATGGGAGAAAGAGACTGGGTAAAAATGGCACAAAGCATCGAAGTGGCAATAATTATATCTAGAATATACATAAATATACACATTCACTTTGTGTTCTTGAATGTGACAGATGTGTATGTCCCGGCGCATGCAGGCTATTTAGTGTTATATGATATTCCAAAATATATATGTTTGTTATAAACAAATATGAAACTTGCTCCGGTCTCCACTGCCAAGAACGTCAGGATCGGGGATGGCTTTTTGCTACCGTTACACAACTTCGGCTGTACTTATACATCAAAACCTTTTGAGACGTTACTGAACAAATACAATGGTAAAGTGGATTGGTGACAAGTGTCTGACATGTCAACTGTCTGTCAGACAAGGTCCCGGTCATTGACCGCACAGTCAAACACAGTGTCAATACGATTTGTCACCAATTGATCGTGGGTGAACACAATGTTCATTCGAAATGCCTTGGACAACACTCCACCTGGTCTCTCAAGAATATCTTCTGTAGGCGTTGAATGGATATTTTCAATATAATATTTTGTATCATTGAATTCTATAAAATGTCTGTAGAATTGTGCATGATACTTACGAGACACTAGGTGCTAGATATAATTTTAGGTGCTCAATATAATTTTAAAGAATGTATTTGAATACTGAATATTAGGTTGAGAGTGTAATGGATTAAAACTAGTCTACATTAAATACGTACAAGAATAAAGACAGACAGATGGAACTGAATATGTCACATACTGAAAATGGCCAAGAAATTCGTGTTTGATGTCTTTAACTTAAACACAAACTATAGCATAGCACGTGAAGTACTGGTGGTAATTGCATTGGAATTAAAGTTAACATATGGATAAAATAATCTAGAGTGAAATGAAGAAAACGAGCACTGCAGTTTGTGGGACATTGGGGTTGAAAAGAATACATAGTATTTAAGGTAGGGAGACACTTGCATAAAAATATCACGGTGTTTACGTTTGCTACCTATATAACCGTGTTGTCAGCTGAGTATGAATTGCAATTTCGGCTTGAGCTATAGCAGATGAAATCAGACAACGGTGAGATCATTACAGTGTTGCTACCACGTTTGCTAATATTTTTAACAAATGCAATGTTTCTGTTGGTTTCTTCTATTCTATTTGCTATCGTGGACTATACACTATATGTACACGAGCAGAACGGTTGACATCGTATGCCACGGCTACAGGCACGCAACGTGCGGCCATCGGTTATTAAAGATATTGACCATGCCTGTGTGTGTGTGTGCGTGTGTGCATGTGTGCGTGCGTGCGTGTGTGTGCTATTGATGTTATGTAAATGTGCCATGTTTCCGCAAGATTATGGTATCTAATTATAATGGAATAATGCATGCACGGTAAGTATGTGTGAGTGTATGTACGTACGTATGTATGTATTTATATGCGTGTATGTATGTGTGTATGTATGTATGTATGTATGTATGTATGTATGTATGTATGTATGTATGTATGTATGTATGTGTGTACGTATGTATATGTGTGTATGTATGTATGTATGTATGTATGTATGTATGTGTGTACGTATGTATATGTGTGTATGTATGTATGTATGTATGTATGTATGTATGTATATGTATGTATATGTATGTAGGAGGTAGATATGTATATATATATATATATATACATATATATATATATATACATATATATATATATATATATAAATTATATATATATATATATATATATATATATATATATATATATATATATATATGTAAGACCACCAAAAGGTGCACGTCCGCCATTCCCCGACCGAAGAGTGCCTTATAAAATCAGCATTATGCAGGTTGTGTGAATTTCTGTGAGCACATATGTAGTGTGGAGTGATTATAAATGATGTTTTTGTGCAGCGTGGTATCAGATCGGTCAAATTATTACAGCTGTCAGTCTGTGCATTTCTTCTTATTAATACAGTTGTCATTTTGCGTGGTGATGTAATCAGGGGCAATCCGTGGTAGGTTTAAGCAGAAATGGAGGGGTGTAAGGTTTGAAAGAAGTTTGTGGGAGCCTGAGGTATTAAAAGTTCACGAATGTTTCACTGAACCTCTGTCTATGGATGGTAAATATGCTGTGAAATTGTCAATAACAGAACTGAACAAGATTAATAGGAAATGAAGGAAACGTTATAGTGGTCGCCTATGGAAAATGCAAATGTGGTCTCGCTCCTATTTAAATGTTGGACTATTCCATCTCCTTGCCAACGCATCATCAGAAAAAGACGGAGGACGATTTCGTTAAAAAGTACACGGCAAGGATAAAGAGGGAAACACAGCTGGCTCCCAATGGGCAATGCATTGTCTGGACTGGCTGTACTGCTAAGGGTAGAGGGGAGTGCCTATATGGGAAAATATATGTTAAATTTATGCGTGGTGACAAATACAAGTGGCAGGCGTTTCGTGCCCATCGTCTAGCATACATTTTGCACGTGCGAGCAGAAATCCCTGAAAATATGCATTGCAGCCATTGTGCGCATGGTATTGTGTATAAAGCAACATCGCGAAGTCAAATATAAGTCATCGCATATTATCAAATTATGCAAATCGTTTAGTTTATTAAATGCAAAGCAGCTTAATTTGTATTGTCAGTGATTAATACGTACAACCGTGTAAACAATGTTCTATGCCCCATTGGCGTCTGCATGACATATATGATATGTTTGTAATAGTAATAAGCACGCAAGGCTAACTGCTCCGTCACTATATATGGTTAATATCTACAATACTATGCTAAATGTTCGTTCTACGCATTATTGTTATTATATATGCATCTTAATTGCGTTACATCATGCCATTCCAATCAACCGACATGGACGAAATGTGCGTATGATATTTAAATACACGGAAAACATAATAAATGCTTGGTTGGTGTATGGAACAAAGGCAATTATTCAAGACTTGACCCGCCTGTTTGTCAAAACACATACCGTAAACAATAATTCGCTCTATCAAACTATGATTTAAGCATTTCGATCTATCAACACAACCGTCTTACAAGGTGCTGTTGAGGGCAGGTTTATGCTAAGCGTTTCTCAGTATAGGGAGAGCGTAATAAAGCAAGTCAGTATAAAGAGCAACGGTGTTAGGACACACCCCCGCGAAGCTGGTGTTTCTGAACTGGCCCAGTCTGCGGCCCCGTGCTTGTTGCAGTAGTCACCGTGACAGTAACAAACTGTTCTTGGACCTATTTTAGTGCAGGTGTCTCGTTTCGTTTCGGGGGTAAAGTTGTGACATCCGCGAACGATATGGCGAACACCTGACAACAGAACAAATAATAAACCAGTGACAACCTATGGACATTGACTCGCGTGAGAACTATTGCGTGATAAGAAAACATGCATGGCTTCGACAACGAACTGGTGTTTATTTTTTGTATAACATCGAATGTCGGCTAAACGTATGCGATTTCACATGTATGTTGTATATATGTATATGTATATGTATATATATATATATATATATATATATATATATATATATATATATATATATATATATCAACGAAGGCCAATTATTAAAAATATTGGCGTTACATAAATTTAGTTAAAAATATATTAGAAAAAATATGCCACGTTTCTTTTCGTTTTTATCATTGTTCTGAAAGATGCATATGTCTTTATTAATCGGGACGGTCCGAGAGCGGGCAGAATGTATAAAAAAAATTATGTTCTGCTCTCATCCACCGAAGGAACAGATGCTTAATACATTACATCATGGGTATATGAAATTGTACCTTTTTTATCTCTGGTGTCGACCAAGCTGCACAGGTGGCCTCTACATTTACGAATGTCTTTAGGGTTAAACGGAATCCCGCATCCCGTGTCTAACCCAGTCCTGCAGTCGTAGCACGTCACGTCATGTTGCCCCTCGTGTCCTGCAATGTAAGACGTAAGACGACAGTTATGAGGATGGCATCGTAATGTCAGCGTGATTGACTTCTGTTGTACATCAACTCCCAAATTAAGCATCAGATTCAATATTATCGAACACACATATAGAATGTTCGTTTTTGGACGGAACTATAAATTACGTACATGTTTAGTTTTGACAAGGAAAGTATTTTAAACAAAAATTAACTCTGGACACCTGCCCTAACTACATACGAATTGTAATATCGAACACAGGTACGCACGCACGCATGCACACACGCACGCACGCACGCACGCACGCACACACACACACACTCACTCACAATGATAAATAAAGACAAATCCAAGTCCCTCCCTAACGTGTTTAACTGTTACAGTAAAGAGACAATTCAGATATCGCACCAGCGCACGTTGCAATCTTGAAAAAAATGTACTGATTTATTTATAAATACTTGCCCAAGATCAATGTCGCTCCCAAGAGTAGCACAACGGAGAACATAATATAGCGCATTTCTGTATGTCAAGGTAGATATCTCAATTGATATTCCGAAGATATTTCTTGAATCGTGCGTGGATGCAACAACCAAACTGAAAAAACAAAGTGAGTAGATAATTGACACTTATATATAATGATTATCAATAATAATAATAATAATGTGTACAGGCACATTCATAAATTATCAATAGTACACGACGCCAGGACCCACCCTTAAACATAATGAAGATAACCACGGAGAACTGACGTCAGCTATACGGCCGACTGTAGACCTATACTTTCATACGAGTGTTCGGTGTGTAGAAAATAGGTCGGTGAATGTCTGTCGCGCACTTTACGCTCGCGAACGCTGTTTATTTTGATTTTTTTCAGTTTATCTTTGAGTTATGTTAAACTCCAACTGTTATTAATATAAGATATATCTACAACGTATGCTAGCAATGCTGGATATGATGAATGAATGCCGCGTAAGCAGGTACCGGGACGCTGGCGGTTGACGGCACGAGTCCCGAGCTGCGTAACGGCGCCACCTGGCTTAGGCCTATTAGTTCAGTAGGTTCACCAGTGTCAAATAGGCAGCCCATGTGTGACCCGTTTGAGATAGTTATGCATGGGCGACATTAGTCGAAGGCCCCGTAGCAGTGTCTCCACGCATAGCGGCTATATATAGCACTGTCGCCATAACTAAAAACGACATGTGCGGTGTGCCGTAATGAGACTGCACCAAATGGTCTATTTGCGCCTAGTCGTCGTATGATACAACAGCAACAATACATCACATACTTTACACCTATCCCAGATCAGTCAACAGCGGGGCAGACGCTACTCGTATTTACCTGTAGACTCGTGCGTGCGTACGAAGTTCAGCTCCAGCCGAGTGAGTTCATCACAGCTTCTTTTACCAAGTCACATGACAGTTGTTCCTGTTAACAAATGACGTGTGACGTCTCCGCTCCGAGTGGGCTTGTTAACAATGACAGTTGATAATGCACACGTGCAATGGTTGTGTAACAAGACCGTTACCTGTCTACAAGTGTATGCATGTAGGCCTATGCATGTATGTATGTATGTATGTACGCATATATATATATATATATATATATATATATATATATATATATATATATATATATATATATATATATATATATATATACGTACATACATTGCTTTCTTTGCTAACATCACGATACCAAAGCATCGTTGATGCAATACGCTGTCCCGTTAGTTACAACAGCGCTCCTGCCACCGGCCAGCGCTTGTATGTTAGGTTGAATAAGTGGTTAACCACCTACTGACCAAAGCTAGTTACTTGAACGTGTATAAACAAATCGCAAATACATTCACACACATATTATATTACTGTGGCACCTGTGCCGTTTTATAGCAGTACGACGCAGATTAGGACGAGATATGCATGTATCATCGACAGATCCGAACGAATGTATCGCCTGTGGGACAAGAGAACGCGTCCCATTTACATCATAAATCACATAAAAAACGACTACACAAGCCCATGAGACGATGACGTAATATGTTTACATTGCCAACAACATTGTTGTGTCAGTAATTCAGCAGGTTGAAGCTTATTCTGTATTTAAGTGTGTGTGTGTGTGTGTGTGTGCGCGCGTGCGCGTGTGCGTGTGCGTGTGCGTGTGCGTGTGTGAGAACAAACAAATTAAAGCACACAAAAGTAATGCATGGGCGACATTATTCGAAGGGCCTGTGGCGCTGTCTCCACGCACAGCGGCTATATATAGCACCGTCGTCATACCTAAGAAACGAGGTCATCGCTTAACTGACATCAAGTCCGTGCTGACATGTAGGCAGGCCTACGGTGCGCCGCATAGAGACTGCACCAAATGATCTATTTGTGTTTAGTCGTCGTATGATGCAACAGCAACAATACATCACATACTTAGCACCTTTCCCAGGTCAGTCAACCGCGGGCCAGACGCTACTCGTATTTACGAAGTTCAGTTCCAGCCGAGCGAGGTAGTCATAGTGTTTTTGTAATCACATGACAGTTGTTCCTGTTGACAAATGACGTGTGACGTCTCCGCTCCGAGTGGGCTTGTTGACAATGGCAGTTGATAATGCACACGAAATTTCTTCATGAGCTATCTTGGCCAATTAGGCCTAAAAGTAGTTCCTGAAGGCTGATCACTGTAATTAAATCATTCCGACTGACTGAGTAAACCAGCTATATTATAAACATTGACCTAATCCGCCAGAGGTCGCCACTCGCATTAGTACATCACATAGTTTTCATAGGTTTCATTTATTTACACCTGATGTAGACACCACCACGAGTACATCAGTACATTGTCACAGCAAGCATGCCGGCCCTAACGGTATTGATACTTAACACCTATATGATCTAGACATATTAAAGCGACATGATCAGGCTTTATATTGTTATTGCAAAATATTGTTATACGGTATAGATTATACTTATTATGGCGTACTGACCGCCCAAAGATGTTTTCATGTTCCATTTTGATATTTTAAATAGACATGGTAAGGGACCGGTTACTCACTGTACACATCGACCATGAGGCGTTTTCGAAACCGTTGTAAGCGTGGCTAAAAGCCCAGAAGGAAATGCATGATCACGTGATGCAGTGTCACGTGTACACACGTTGACGGGTTGCACGTGCTGCCGTGTCGTGTATTTGTTGTTATTCGTAATGGTATGAAGTCAGTTTTTATGTGTGAATGCGATTTGTATGGGTGAATGTTTTTTCCTTTGTTATAAAAACATGGTATATATTTGTAGTAATTTGTTGTGACCAGACAAGAGACATCCTATTATTAGAAAACCTTTATAGCCAATAACAACTAATTAACTAACTGCCACACCCAGCCAGGCGCACAGCTCCCAGTTAGTAAAGGTCAAAGGGTGGGTGTCACTCCAAACATGTGGGTGTCACTTCAAATATGTGGGTGTCACTCCACATGTAAGGACATAGCATAACAATAAAGACAACAATTTATCTTAGTATCCCACTTTGTGAATTTACTTCCATTTAGTATTATAACGAATTAAATTTTATGCCTATATGGTAGATTTGTTTTGATTAACTTAAGCTTTTTACCTCCTGCATAACTAGTCATGCCACGTTACTTTTACAAGATAAACCGTGTAACCATGAACGCCATGACGGATTGCGAGCGTCATATGTAGCTCCGCCTCCGTCGCGTCACGACCTCGCTCTTCCGGAATTTGAGTGATAACGCGGCGATTTGAGTGACAGCGTCGGGATTCTTATAAGCATTCGACGTTTGACATTACGAAGTGAGTTCTTTTTCGTTAAAACATTTATTGGCGGTCAGGACGCTACAATAGTTATAACTTGTGCTGATTAACATGATTTTGCAATAAAAATAAAACCCCACGAACTGATCATGTCGCTTTATGGCGTGGCTGTTGACAAGTGTCACAGAGAGAAAGACTGATAGAAACGTCGTATGCGGCACGCGGCAAAAACGTGTCAAGGCGGGACATGATGAGAACGTGACAAAACTTGATCTTTCTGCTGGCGGCAAACGCTGATCAATCCGTCGCTGGCGTTAATTTACCCCTTGCAAAGTAGTTGTTTTCTAGAGTAATATGCGCATGTCCTGGAGCTAACTAGGCAATCGTGGAATTGAACCTGCGCGCCTCCCACCGTGTCATTGTCGAATAGTGGAAACACTACTACTACTACTGCTACTGCTGCTGCTGCTGCTGCTGCTGCTGCTGCTGCTGCTGCTACTGCTACTGCTACTGCTACTGCTACTGCTACTGCTACTGCTACTACTACTACTACTACTACTACTACTACTACTACTACTACTACATTTGAGACCATTAAGCAATCTTGTATTGTGTATTGTGTGTATAATATATATATATATACTTTGTACATACATACATACATATATACATATATACATACATACATACATACATACATACATACATACATACATACATACATTACATACATACATACACATACATACAATACAACAATGTTTAATGATACCTAATTGGAAATTGCCATACTACATGAAACCGTTTCTAACATTTGTGTGTGATTACTTACTCGATACGGCGTGATACGCTCGAGGCAAAATGGTAAAAATGTCCGTTATTTGATGACAAGATAGCAGCGAGCACCCCCTACGAAGTCTCAGTACAAATAGTGCTGTCAACTGACCCAGTGTTGTGGATAGCGGCTCATGTTTTACCGACAGTATCGACAGCATTGAACGGCGGTCTTCGAAATAAATTGTGTGCG
>OZ024854.1:15088680-15106180 GCA_964017155.1 Oasisia sp. SBJ-2009
TGACAGAGGCTTTGTAGAATGTGTCAATCTTACTCTTCTTCATCTTACACCCCTGTGCGAAGGTGTTCCCATTTACTCAATTAGTAGCTTCTTACCTTTTCAGAACACCTGTCGCCATATCTCTGTTGTTTCCACGGACGTGCCTAAGTCCTTCCAAGATCATGCTTTATGTTTTCAGTCTCTCAAATTTGGTTTCCTCTTAATTTGTTGAAATCCTCCTCGTCTTTTCAACATTTATAGTGTTTGTTAATTCATGAATATAATGTATAATTTGTCAAACGAATGCACGCACGATTTTCCTTCGAATTGGATCAGAAAACCATTTGTTAAGGTTATTGGTTTGATATTAATGTTAAGGTTATTGGTTTGATATTAATGTTAAGATTATTGGTTTGATATTAACATGGACCGTAAATTTTGTTTTCGTTTTTTTTAAACAGTATATTCCCCTTTTGAATATCTCAACACAGGCCTTGATAAAGAGTATTACGCAACAGTTGGAAGCATCTCCACTTTGTCGACTGCAGGTATGTTTGGCCACGCCAGTAAGGATGCGAAACACATATACGAAATGACTGGATACAGTTTGCCATACATTGAGTAAATTTACCATGCTCCAAAGTGCACGAACATTAAGCGGGATAGAACACACCCAGCCAATCACTTTTTTGAACTTCGTCCTTCGGAAGTGCGCCTTAATTTTAGTGTGTGCGGCATCGAGACCTCTTGCCCAACTCCCTGTTGAAATAGTGGCGCCTACCCTAGAATTGCTATAAACTGATACAAATTAGCTCGATAACACATCATATCAAGCATCCTGTGTGTAATTCGTCCAGAGTTATATACCGAAATTACCGTACCGCTGCGAAATATTCAGATATTCATTGAGTCGGTTTTAATATAAATTTATTTCTCGTACGGCAACGACAAATACTTTATGAAATTATAATATTGGCAGTACTCCAGCCTTGTTCACATAAGCCACCATCGTTTAATTTGGCTCACTTGAATGTTCTCTCGAGCATAATATCGTCGTTGTGTACACACTGTAGCCGCGGGCCTACGTCGGTATTGCTCAACGTACTTAATCAATTCCCGGAAAATATACATGAATTTCATTGTTGAGGTACGATCGTTGACGTTCAGTCAATTGCCAATGTGTAATACCTTTTATAAAAACAATACTTCTACAAATTATAATTATTTATTAACATTCAAAGAGAGAACATGTTTCGTGGGTGTAATACACTCCACAAGGCAACGATGATAATAATAATTATATATATCAATCAAAATTATGAATACAATATTTTCAGACTATCAGCGCCGATGCAATGCAGTCATATTAGTTACATCACAAAGTTCTCAACTTACTCCACATTTTAAATTAACACAAATTAATGCAATATTATATAGGGCAGTACAATATTATCAAATTTATACAACGCAGTTTTCCTGTGTTTACGTTTGCTCAAATGCGTTGCACATTATCACTAAAATGTAAAGTAAAATGAGTAAAAATTAATCACAATACTATTAAAAAACGAGCAATAAAATATTGCTGTATATAATATATATATATATATATATATATATATATATATATATATATATATATATAATATATATATATATCATATATATATCATATATATATATATATATATATATATATATATATATCATATATATATATATATATATATATATATATATATATATATATATATACACAAACATACGTATACATACACACATACAAGGTACACATACATACATATATATATATATATATATATATATATATATATACACTGTGTACCAACATACTATGCACCATATGCACCAAGAACGTGGTCTGGTGCGGGGCATCATCGGTCGAGAGTTCTGTTTAAGACATCGACTAACTGCAGTGCCGATATAGAGGCGCCACGACGAGGGCCCAAGGGACGATAACATGTTACATTTAAGGTTGACTCGAGTGAACCCTATTTGATGATATAATAACTCGAAAATTGCGTAACGCCGCCGATCGACCAAAGGTTATTATCATTGTAATACACTTGCGTGAAATATACGTGCTTCATTATTTTCACGCCGAACAAACTGAATTGCAAACATCTCTGAACGTACGCAGTATTTTCATCCGTACACTTCTAAATAGGCACATATACAAAATACCGTTCACAGGCGAGTTGCACATCAAGCTCCACACGGATACAAACTGGAACGACTCCGACATTTCAACGGACAGAACCAGGCTGAAAACTATAAATATTATCATAGGTAAAGTTAGGACGAGTGCAGCCGCGCATATCAACAGTATATTTCTACCAGATCGAATCGACTGCAGAGTTACGGTAGTGGGACCGCTCAGCACGACGCCCACAGTTCCGCCGATGGAGTTCACCTGGGCTGTGATTTGAAGGTTAGTCTTCACAATGACGATTAATATCCGACCGGACGCATATACTGTGACAGTGAGCGGGACAGCAATGCCGAGCAATAATCCGATTTGCGTCGACAACGGAGCGTATGGGTAATACGAGTTCGTCGTTATGCAGAAGGTTTGATTCCACTTCACATCCAGACGAAATCCAACTGCTGTCAAGACGATGCCAAAGATCCATAGGCATACAATTATCACGTAACATCGCTTCGTTGACAACAGCTGTTCGTATCGGAAGGGCATCAGTATGGCGACCATCTTTGACAAGGTCACCCAGCAGAGACTGTAGAGGGAAACCATACCAAACAGTCGTATAAAGAACCGGTGAATCTTGAGGATAAAGCCAACGTTGCCGGCGTTGTTCATGCAGAAGTAGGCACTGAGCGGCATCGTCGTGAACCCGTTGCACAGGTCAGACACAGTCAGCGACAACATGAACAGCGTGGAGCGATCTTCTCGGAGTTGAGGGTGTCTGATGATGACAGTCGTGACGAGAATGTTGACCAATATGTCGACAATAGTCACTACACTAATGAACGACGCCTTAAATGGAATGTTACTGTCAGCCATCGTGTCACCGCGCTCACCTCGACTGCGCGGTTATGACAGCGAACGCACGATTATGTTCCAGTTTGACTGTTTCAAATGTTGGTCGTATAGAAAACTTACACGATTGGATGTCTGCTGCTGTGTACCAGGTTTCCACGTGGGTTTGATTGGCTGATGTTAATGAACGCAAAGAATGTCACCTTCCGGCTCCATTACTAGAGTAACAAAAGCTAGTCTGAAACTAGAAGCCGCTGCGTTGCACGCACACCATGCACACATGTCGCATTTGACAAACGGTAGGTTTTGTTTTAGACGCAATGAGGTACCACAATAACTAATCCGACAGGTGACGCTCTGACGCAACTAGGGTCTGTGTGCCGTCTTTTACGTATTCTTGACGTGTGTAAAATGCGGAACGGTTTGCGAAAAGATTTGCGGAACGCTTGCTTAAATCATCCTACAATCTAGCTGTTGAACTCGCATGACTCCGAAGCCTCAAACATAGCCAAATATGGATACAGTCTGACATGACCATCAATGTGAAGGCATAATATGTACATTAGTATACATTTACAGCCGATTGAACGTCGACTGGTGACCCGACGACAGGTATGCTGGCTCGATGACGATGACGATGACGATGACGATGACGACGATGCCGAAACGGATGTTTAAAATCACCTACAGCTCGTCGTATGCATCACACGAGACTGCTACTTCACAAATAGTTCAATATTGAAATCGTATAACATGTCCGTCAATATGAAAGCATAATGTCTACATTAATATACCTTTACAGTTGATGGAACGCTGTGTGACGTTCGATCGAATTCAGTGCAAAGATGGCGTTGTTTTGGCTGTTCTGTCTATTGAGCACACATGTCATGACATGCCCACACATACAAACTATCGCTGGCTACGCGCCTGCACGGTCAATAGCTTACGTACCCTTCATATATATGAAAAGGTATTTCACCATATAGAGAAAGGGTGACATAATTGCATTTGTCATGGTTTTTGTTAATAAAAGCTGTGCAACGACATCAACGTGGAAACCTGGTCCTGGTGCCGTTTCTTTTAAGCAATTAATTACATGCACCCTAATCCAGACGTACACGATTTTATTTACAATGTCAATGACCTCACGTTGGATTCATTGACATTATGAAATGTGTATATGTAACCAAAATAGAATTCAATTCAATAACAATAAATATTTTGTTAAATAAACACAGCCAAATTCACCAAGTGACACACCAACCTTAATTTCACGGCGAATACGATACAATGTAACATATTTTACCCACCTAAAATTATCGCGCACTGCTATTCGTCGATATTAGTACAAAACAAATAAAAATGAGTATGTTTTGTAAGACCATGTGATCGGTTCGCGGCAAGAAAATGCGGGCTATTTCGACATTATCTCAGGTGGATACAGTCATACAGTGGTTAAGGTTGTTCTTGAGATAGAGGGTGAGTGAGATATAAGCTGTTCAGTCGTAATAAACCCGGTATCGCTATCGGTGTCTGCACAAATGAAAGTTGACCGTGTAGCCGCGTAGCCTGATTCTGTATTATTTCTGAGATGTGGGTAGGTTCGACAAAGTCAAAGTGACAGTCAAGACCAATAACATGTGATCAGAGCACTACAAAAATAACCGGGACCGCGCCATTTTTACTGTAAATGTGCATTAATGTAGGCATTATGCTTTCACAATGAAGGACATGTAATAATACAAAATCAATTGTTAACTATGTGTGAAGTACCAGTCTCGTGTGAATCACACGGCGAGCTGTAGATTATTTTAAACATCCGTTCCCGAATCGTTCCAGCATACGACGCCATCAGTCAACGTTCCATCGACTCGGCTGTAAATATACATTAATGTAATGTACATATTATGCCTTCACATTGACTGATATGTTAGATTATATCCATATTTAGCTATGTGTGAGGTTTCGAAGTCATGCGACCTCAACAGCTAATTGAGTATAATTTAAACAAGCATTCCGCAAAACAAGCAAACAAATCCACGTTAGTCGCTGGAGGCGCTGAGACGCAACTACGGTCTCAGCGTATAAGCGCCTGTGGCGACTAACGTGGATTTGTGGAAGCCCATTCTGATAGTCCGCAGCGACGCCTATCGAGTCGATTGGAACCCTCTTCTCATGTATTCCGGCTAGCTGTAAAACGTGGTGTCGGCTCTGGTTACGTTTTTTTATTTCAAAGAGTTTACATTAAATATTTGTGTTTTGACCATCAAAATGTCAACCAATATACCGATGATGAATGTACGTTATATATATATAAGTCGATCGGTTATGTTTCTGTAATTAAAAGATGGTTATTTCTTTGAAAAATAGCCGATTATTAAAAGATAAGAAAGCACACTTCCAAACTTCGTGAACACATACTTCAAAGTTCATAGCCGCATCACGAAACACCTTGAAAAACATCACATTCTAAATGCCCAGGTCCACTTCCGTCTTCTGACTTGTCTAATAATGTCTTTGCCTTTTCTCTCACCCAGATGTTTGTTTTTCTATCCGTCTATATGATGTTTAACATACTTCTTTTAATGTTTGTGCGGTTGCTAGCTTGTTCTTTGCCTGACTGGAGAGGGCCCACGTTTCCGCGGCGTATATGTCATTGTTGGCAGTATGCATGAGTTATACGTACAACATTCCAAAATTATCTTTGAAGATCTCGTCGTGCACGCATGTTACCCAGCCTTGTCTTGTTTAAGTACTGGGGTTGTAGGTGGATGTCCAAATGGTATAGGCATATAGAGCGAGCTCTATGCATCTAGTGAGACTGGAATCTCTTGAATTTCGAAACTTAAACGTTAATACTACGAATTATTGCTATAGGCAATATAACGTTATACCCAATCGTTGACATCCACACGCATCTTTTAATTTCAGAAACACAACATATCGATTTATATATAACGTACATTCCTCATCGGTATATTGGTTGAAATTTTGATGGACAAAACACAAATAATACGTGTAAAATGTTTGGAATCAAAACCATATCCAGAGCCGACACCACGTTTTACAGCTAACCGGAATAATAATAATAATAATATATTTATTTGATATAGCGCCACATCCATAATCGTTCGTGGCGCTTCACAACATATTACAATTTAAAAGAAATAAAAATATATATGTATACAACAAGACAAATACTAGTGTTTTAAAATAATTGTAAAAAAGATATATTTATAGGTATATAAATAAATAAAATTATACGGTATTAAAAAGCGGACGGTTCCAATCGATTCGATAGACGTCGCTGCGGACTATCAAAATTCCCGAATGAGGTACCACAATAACTAATCCGACAGATGACGCTCTGACGCAACTAGGGTATGTGTGCCGTCTTATACGTATTCTTGACGTGTGTAAAATGCGGAACGGTTTGCGAAAAGATTTGCGGAACGCTTGCTTAAATCAGCATACAATCTAGCTGTTGAACTCGCATGACTCCGAAGCCTCATACATAACCAAATATGGATACAGTCTGACATGACCATCACTGTGAAGGCATAATATGTACATTAGTATACATTTACAGCTGATTGAACGTCGACTGGTGGCCCGACGACAGGGGTGCTGGCTCAATGACGACGATGTCGATGCCGAAACGGATGTTTAAAATCACCTACAGCTCGTCGTATGCATCACACGAGACTGCTACTTCACAAATAGTTCAATATTTAAATCGTATAACATGTCCGTCAATATGAAAGCATAATGTCTACATTAATATACCTTTACAGTTGATGGAACGTCGTGGGACGTTCGATCGAATTCAGTGCAAAGATGGCGTTGTTTTGGCTGTTCTGTCTATTGAGCACACATGTCATGACATGCCCACACATACAAACTATCGCTGGCTACGGCCTACGCGCCTGCACGGTCAATAGCTTACGTACCCTTCATATATATGAAAAGGTATTTCACCATATAGAGAAAGGGTGACATAATTGCATTTGTCATATTTTTTGTTGATAAAAGCTGTGCAACGACATCGTGGAAATCTGGTCCTGGTGCCGTTTCTTTTAACGAAGTGGTTACGTAGCCGAGCATCGGAACCCTGTACCTCGGCGTTATAGGTCCGAGCACTCAACGCGCATGCGCCAATTGTCACGTGTTGCATCTTGCTTCCGCTCTTTTTCACGGCAGCCGAGCATGGTGTGGTTGTACTTGGGTTGGGATGAACGTAGGCGATGGTTTTGACGCAAATAAAGGAAACAGAACAGCCGTGCAACTCTACATTGACTACAGGCGGGCCTGTAAGACATCGGCTGCGTCGGTGGCTCTATATCCTGGCCGCGCGGGCAAGATTAAGCACGAGCACAAGTGCTTCGAAGACAAATGCCAGTCGATTCGGCTCACAGACAACTCGGCGTCCATATGAGAAACTTGTTATTATACTCGTTATTGTTTTGCTTGATTAATTTTATATAAGTAAAATAGTTTTGTGCATTATTACAATATTTATTTATATAAAATTATAATAAAATGTATTAAAGCTGCAATTAAAATTTCGCAAGCATAATTCCATAATGACCATAATTTTCATTTGTTTATTAAAAGATGTATGTTATGTTGACTACATTTTTATGATTGATATTCTTTGCCTACATTTCATTATTTCAGTGCATTAAATTAATAATTATCCCAGGCATAATTATGTTTTACAAATATAACCCCTACTACCTTAGATATTACGCAGTTCCTGCTGTTAAATACTAGATTATCCGCAAATCTCACGTGTCATGATAAACCTTTTGTGCAATGTTTTTAAAATTGATTTATCTATGTATTTATATTTGTATTGAGCATCGAAAATAAATTCACCGTCATGTCATGTATATGTTTTACATTTCTCCTCTTACATAAACACTGTAATCAAAATACTGCAACCATAACGAAACTCAAAACTGGCAGTGTTGACTTCATGAGCTATTTTACCATTTCGCTTCATTACCCACTAATCTAGCAGGTGTCATGGTAACCCTTTTGTATAACTATATAACTAGTATTATGCCATTTGTGAAATGTATATATATCTTACATTTCTCCTTTCTTACTTTTATGCTTATATTAGTGCACTACATATGCATGCTTTACATTACTGTGTCAGATTTCAAGTGCATGACATGTAGTTATATACCCTGTTAATAATGTCAGTATGGAATCAGTTACCATACATTATGGTAACTGAGTATGCTTTACATTACTGGGTCAGATTGCAAGTCGATTGATCTTCGCGCATGATGTGGTACATACGTAACTTAAT
This sequence comes from Oasisia sp. SBJ-2009, assembly GCA_964017155.1. Taxonomy (NCBI): domain Eukaryota; kingdom Metazoa; phylum Annelida; class Polychaeta; order Sabellida; family Siboglinidae; genus Oasisia; species Oasisia sp. SBJ-2009. Next base: position 15,096,996 of record OZ024854.1, read on the forward strand.
TATTAATGTTACCCAGGTAATCATCATTGTAGAGATGTTGTTTTGTCATCTTCCAGAAATAAACTGCTAGTCTGCTACCTACAATATTGCTACATTACACGTGTGTATTTAATAATTCTGCATAAAGTAATACAGCAGATATACAATTTCAGGAAACAGCAACTAGATTCGTATTATTTGTGCCACAGCAACTATTACATAAGCTGTAAATAAATATTATCTTCTGAAGTACACATATTACTTATAATCTTTTTCTAATAGAACTGGCTCTATTAAAATGATAATATTAAAGTTACTATATAACAACATGAAGTCCATAAATCATTCTGCAATTACAATCTGCAGTTCTCAAAACGCAATTACTTTGGCCTGTTATGCCCTATGAAAAAAAAAATCATCAACCAGCCATATGCTGTATGATGCCCCAGTTGTTTCTTTTGGTGCTCATGTAATTATTAATAATGCTCATATTTATTATTTATAATGTCGTTATGGGTATATATTACGTACAACATTTCTAATCATGCAATTGAACTTATAAATGTTAAGTATTTATTTCATTTTTTTCATAGGCTATGACTTGTTATAATGGACTTATAAATATTAATCGAATATCCTTATGAATCGCTAGTAGCAGTAGTACGATTACGCACCCGTACTGATACTGATGCGAAGGGTAACTTGAAAATACGACCAAGAAATCGCCTGTGCGCTGAATGCTCGGACCTTTGTCACAAACAAACACGGTTCCGATGCTCGGCCTGCTGCACCGCGTCCGAGCACCGGGGAAAGTCAAAGTAGGCGCATGCGCGTTGAGTGCTCGGACCTTTATCACCAGCGAACACGGTTCCGATGCTCGGCTACGCAACAACGTCCTTCTTTTAAACAATTAATTACATGCACCCTAATCCAGACGTACACGATTTTATTTACAATGTCAATGACCTCACGCTGGTTTCACTGACACTATCAAATGTGTATATGTAACCAAAAATAGAATTCAATTCAATAACATTAATCATTTTTTAAAATAAACAGCCAAATTCGCCAAGTGACACACCAACCTTAATTTCACGGCCGAATACGATACAGTGTAACATATTTTACCCACCTAAAAATATCGCGCACTGCTATTCGTCAATATTAGTACAAAACAAATAAAAATGAGTATGTTTTGTAAAACCATGTGATCGGTTCGCGGCAAGAAAATGCGGGCTATTTCGAAATTATCTCAGGTGGATACAGTGGTTAAGGTTGTTCTTGAGATAGAGGGTGAGTGAGATATAAGCTGTTCAGTCGTAATAGACCCGGTATCGCTATCGGTATCTGCAAAAATGAAGGTTGACCGTGTAGCCGCGTAGCCTGATTCTGAGATGTGGGTATGTTCGACAAAGTCAAGACCGAGAACATGTGATCAGAGCACTACAAAATAACCGGGACCGCGCCATTTTTATTGTAAATGTGCATTAATGTAGCAATTATGCTTTCACAATGACGGACATGTAATATAGTGGGGCGGCATAGCTAACATATTGTTCATTTTGTGATACAAGCACCAAATTTGGTACACACATAGCTTCATATATTTAGAAGAAATCTGGATATTGGGCCACTGCGAATTGGCATCCTGATTACCATGGCGGCCATTTTTCAAAATGGCCGCCGTAAACCTATTTTCTCATATCTTAGTAACTACGTCAAATAAATCAGTCCTATTCGTATTGAAACATAGATGTTCGGAGTCAGCGATTTCATATATATTACGTTTGACCTTCTCCGACATTAACATCCGCCATTTTTTAAAATGGCGGACGCCAAGACTAATAACTATATATATATATAACTATATCTCATGACCTACGCGACCTGGAGAGCTAATTTTATGGTCAACATATAGGTATGTGAACAGCCGATTCCAGTGTATTAACATATTTTGTATTTGACCTTGGTCGACCTTCGTATCCGGCATTTAAAACAAATGACGTCCGCTAAAACGAATTTTGTCCACACATTTACAAATGCTTCATTCAGAACCGCTACATTTGTGTCAAAATGTAAGTCTTTCAAAGTACCGATTTCAAATATGTTACATATGACCTTCTCCAATATTAATATCCGCCATTTTTAAAGATGGCGGCTTTAAAAGCCAAATTTCTTCACATCTTGAAAAATAAACCAGATAGAGAGATAACATTGTCTTCATAATTAAAATTTTACGTGCTGCTATTTTAAATATGCTACTTTTGATCCTGTCGGACATTCGTATCAGTCTTTTTCAAGATGGCGACTAAAAATGGCGGTTATTTTCTATATTGGCTATCAACAAACGCTATTTACTAGCTAGTCTATATTCACGAGAGGAGTATCAACAGAAAAGTTTTCGTTAACTCCAAAACGCCTCACAGGTTTAAATAATTGTTTATTTTAGTTGTGTTGTTAATGGGGCGGCATAGCTAACATATTGTTCATTTTGTGATACAAGCACCATCTTTGGTACACACATAGCTTAATATATTTAGAAGATATTACGTATTAGCATAGACTATGTAACGATGTTCACTTAATGTACTAAAGCCATTAACTATGCTATTTAAGTTATTTGAGAATACCAGTGTTATTGTTGAATGCTATTTGAATAATTATATTAACACATCTTGATCACGTGACAACTTGACAAACTCCCATGGTTCAAGGCGTGGCACTTTAAAGTTTGAGTATATGAGAGTCAGCTGGCACATTCTGCCTCACAGAAGCAGAGGCCTGTGCACTGAAGTGCAGCCTTCTTGCACCTGTAGCGGTTTCTGCAACCACTCTTGGTTCCTTCTGTCTTCACCCACCCCCAGTCAGTTGGTGATGACAACACAGGGTCTGGAAGCAGTTTCTTCCCCCAGATGTGACCACCCTGGTAGACTGCTCTCTTGGCATGCTCCTCTAGAGCAGCTCGGGTAGGCGGGATTTGTTGCACCGAGGGTTTTCGTGGAAAGAGCTTCCTTTTTGCATGGTCCACCTTGGTGCAGGTACTGGTTCTGTCAAACAGAAGTATGACAATCCTCTCGATTATGTTCACTGCATCATCGGGGATCTCCTTTGGCCCATATGCGAACATCAATGGTGCATCTGTCTGTTACAGCAGTTACTTCCATGTTGACCATGCTGTCTTCTTTCCATGTCCAGCAAAGCTGGATACAGTGTCACAGCATGTCAAAGTATGGAATATTGGTAGGGCACATGACGTCTCTGGTCCAAAGCTCACAGCTATTTGGTTGGATGCCATGTAGCGAAAGCTCTTGCCAGTTCCAAATGCTAGCCATAGTTCACATCCAGCGGGTAGATAGGTTATGGCAAACACAACCAAGACCACAACATCGGTGTCAACAGTGCGAATTAGTATCTGGTGGTGGCCATGCTGTGCAGCGTGTGTTACATGCAGTAGCATACGACTATCAGCTTCTTCAGGGCTGCATGGCGACAGGGGGTGGACATCCTGCAATGGCTGTGTGCGGAGCACCCTCTTCCCAGCGGTGAGGACAACTTACTTGTCTTCCTTATAGAACGCCTGAAACTGAATAGTTCTCTCTTATTGCTGTCAATCCGTAGGAAGTTCTGCCAGTTTCCTGGTAGGGCAGCCTTCCCAACCACATATCTCCTTATACCATTTCCGCGCTTGGCTCTTGCTGTGCCTTTCAGGGAGTTATCATTGTAAGTATCCCAAACAAGGGTCACACGTGACACATTGCGCAGCTGAGAAGAAATATATGGGATGAATACCTGCTGGGCATATTCATCAAATGTCTTGGCAGCTGCTGGCTTCATCATCTGTTTGACGGCAGTTCCATCAAGAACTATTCAGGTAGCATCATGGGTCTTAATCTGAGATGGAGACAGGCCCTCTAGGCATGTCAGGATGTCACTCTTGGTACGAAGTCGTAATCTTCCTCCATCGGAGAGCGCTGGTGGCCATGCTTGGTTCTCTTGCTGAAAGAAGTGTTCCAGATTGCCATCTCTCGTTTGACAGTTAATGTAGAGTCGTGAGGACAGCACGACATCACTTTTCATCAATGTCAGCTGCTGCTTCTCCTTACTTGCCGTCTTTGTCCTTGAGCCAACAAACAGTTTCAACCGATTGCGATGGATTGTGTCATCAATGGGCTTTGTTCTCTCCACAAGACATTTCTTTGTGAATGCTTGGAATTGTTGTTGGCCTATCTTCTGTGCCTTCTTAACAGCCTCGATTGCGGATGGATCCGCAAACTCTTTGCTGTCAAGGACAAGTACGTCTTCGCTCTCTTCTTCGATTGGGTTGCCCAGTTCTTCCATTACTTTGCCGAGTGAGCAGACGTCTTTCCTAAATGCATTTGCTGTCTGGTCATGGTGGATCATCTCATGTCGTCTTCCCATGAGATGGTGTGCATCTTCAAAGTCTTTAATCAGCGCAGTAACCTCAGGTCCAGCTACCAGCCACCGATGGAGGGCACTAGGGTTGTTTGTAAGACCTACCGCCCCTCCATCCCTCTTGCTGCAAGCATTATTCTGCTCATATGCTTGATCGATGGGGATTGCCGAGAAGACCCGGTTGGTCTTCTGAATCGTGAAATTGCCAGCATTGAATTCTCTGGAAACATCTGGGTGTTTCGTTGGTAGTTCAGTAATGTCACGGAGATGAACTGGGATCCAGTGGACATAGTTGGTGTGGTCCAGAGCAACGAACCAGGGGACACGTTGTGTCAGAGCATCGAGGTACATGCTGAAGGAGGACTGCCGCTGGGACTGTACAAAGACCAGTAAACACAGCTGCAATTACAACTACATTACTGTTGCCCATTACTGGAATTGAGGGCAGCTCCCTTTCCTCTTTGAGCACCATTCATCAAACCCCAAAGCTGTAATACTAATACTAATAATAACACTACTGCTACTACTGCTTTAACTTATGTATTTAACCTATTAATTAAATTAATTTATTTAGCTTATTTGTATATATTTATATTTGCATATAATTATGTATTTACATGTTTATGTTGTTAGGGCCTGTAGGCAGGTTTTTAACCAAATACCACCTTACAAATGTTTCCAAATAATAATACAGTTAATTATACTATTTTATCAATGAGACATAAACATTCTACATAAGTGTAGGTGTGTTTCTGTACTTTTCTAAATAAAGAAACAATGTTTTCTCTAGTATCCACCATCTGACAAAATAATACTACGAGAACAGGTTTTTACTGATTCATGGCACTATAATAATACTCGAATTATAATTATAATGAAATGACAAATTACTTTGTAATGTTCCATAGAATTGTGAGTGAGTAATTATTTGTCACTCAGGGTTATTAGGATCTCAATTATGTCCATTATTGCATTTGACTTCATTGATTTAGAACGTTTTGACAAACCGCTGGCGGCCATTTTGAAAAATGACTGCCACGGCCACCAGGGGGCTAATTTGCGGTGGCCCAATATCCACTTTTGTTCCCAAGATATCAATCAACACATCTGCCAAATGTGGTGCTTGTATCACAAAATTAACAATTGGTTTGGTATGTTGAGCTATGCCGCCCCACTAATAATACAAAATCAATTGTTAACTATGTGTGAAGTACCAGTCTCGAGTGAATCATACGGCGAGCTGTAGATTATTTTAAACATCCGTTCCGGAATCGTTCCAGCATACGACGCCATCAGTCAACGTTCCATCGACTCGGCTGTAAATGTACATTAATGTACATATTATGCCTTCACATTGACTGACATGTTAGATTATATCCATATTTAGCTATGTGTGAGGTTTCGGAGTCATGCGACCTCAACAGCTAATTGAGGATAATTTAAACAAGCATTCCGCAAAACAAGCTAACAAATCCACGTTAGTCGCTGGAGCCGCTGAGACGCAACTACGGTCTCAGCGTATAAGCGCCTCTAGCGACTAGCGTGGATTTGTGGAAGCCCATTGCCATCGTTATCACCGTGGATCGGTCATGAATGTATGTATTTTTGTGTGGAGCTGTTAGCTCGTGGATCGGTCTTAAAAATATGTTTGCGTTTTTGTGGTAGGGCCTACTGGTATCTCGTTGAGCGGTTACGAAAATTCGCTTTTTTGTGTGGAGCTGGTAAGTCGCATATAAGTTATGACAATATGTTTGTTTTGTGTGGTGTTGATAGTCCATGGATCGATTATGAACAATTGGTCCCTCGTGGGAAAAAGTATAATTAATTATATCATTTATTACCTATCAATAGAGAGTAGTGTATATGTGTGTAAGAACAATTGTCATGCAATTAATGCAGGTTGGCTGAACACCTACTTAGACAAATATATAGGGTCCGTTGTTCATCGCACATCTGAGGGCAGGTGTGAAATCTACGAGGCTGTTATCAGTCCTGCTGCACATTCATGGTGAGTAGTGAATATACTATTCTCTTTTAAGTACGCGAGGGTAAACACGGCACATGTTACGTACAAATCACACTCCGAATATACGTTCACGAGCAGCAGTTACGTGCACATATTGTGACAACCGATAACATTAGGCTGTCTCGAAACTACACGCAAGCACACACACACACACACACACACACACACACACACACACACACACACACACACACACACACGCACGCACGCAGGCACGCAGGCACGCACGCACGCACGCACACACACACACACACACACACACACATATATATATACACACACACACACACACACACACACACACACACACACACACACACACACACACACACACACACACAGGGATTTTTTAACACGCTGTTTGCATTGAGACGTGTCTGGTTTCTTTGAAACAGCAAACCTCCGAGGTTCACAATCGATAACAGGCGCAGAATGTGTGGAGATGCATAAACAAGACTATGTATTCTCAGAGTTCAAGGGCCAATATCACATGCTCTCGCTTCGCAGCGGAGGACGACAATAACGCTCACAATACCATCACAGCGAGCCAAATACAACATCAGCTACCAGATTCACGCTTACGTTGCTTCCAGGTAAGTTTCTGTGCTACCGAGCATGGTTTGCTGTGTTGACAGGTACACACTTACACACTTACTATAAGCACCTGCCACAGTACATATATCTGCGGTAGTAATTTTTTTTTTTCATCAGTGTCTTCCTTAATGATTTTGTCGCATGCGTTGGTGCACCTGCGGTCTGTCACCTCTTCTCATTGTCCGTTGTGCTTAATCACGTATAACTCTGCAAATGGTCGTTGATATAGTATGGGTATAATGAATAAGAAAATGGCAGACGACGTCGTACATTGAGTATGATTTGCATTTTCAGTTTTCACGGAAATTATATAATTTCGACTCTAGTTATGTATATGCGGAGTTCTAACCTCAGTTTTTACAGGCATTAATGCAGCTACATCGTAGACACTGTGTGTAAACTGCCGACGGTTTGAGGTTTCACTCTGTTGACAAAGAAATAGAAATATCACAACTGTCGTAGTAGTAGCTCTAGACGGATTGTTATTCATTGATATGATTCACTTAAATAAATAATATGAAATACCAGTTAAACTCCTCTAGACAGGTTTTACTTAAATAAATATTTAAATACTAGAATATAAATTACAAATATGAAAGAGTTTTGGATTGCATTTTTATGACAAAGAAACCTATTTGGGTACACAACTATTACTAAACTAAAGTTCGATATATACATACGTGCAACAATACTCACTCGCACACACGCATGCAAGGACCACGCATACACGCACATGCACGCACACACAGACACCATATGTGGTCACATGACATAATGTAGATTGTGACCCCATAATACATACTTGAAATATATTACAGGACATTACATATATATATATATATATATATATATATATATATATATATATATATATATATATATATATATATATATATATATATATATATATATATATATATATATGCAATGCATGTTGAAAATGGCAATAAAGCTTTATTATTATATTATTATTCGGAGAGTTATATAGTTGTGAAGAGCGCCCACACTCTGTGTGTGCGTGCGTGCGTGCGTGCGTGCGTGTGTGTGTGAGCGCGTGGGCCCGTGAGCGTGAGCGTGAGCGTGAGCGTGTGCGTGTGCGGGTGCGTGTGCGTGTGCGTGAGCGTGTGCGAGTGCGAGTGCGTGTGCGTGCGTGCGTGCGTGCGTGCGTGTGTGTGTACAGACTGACTGACTGGCAGGCAGGCAGGCAGGCAGAGACATAGACATAGGCATAGGCAGAGGCAGAGGCAGAGGCAGAGGCAGAGGCAGAGGCAGAGGCAGAGGCAGAGGCAGAGGCAGAGGCAGAGGCAGAGGCAGAGGCAGAGGCAGAGGCAGAGGCAGAGGCAGAGGCAGAGGCAGAGGCAGAGGCAGAGGCAGAGGCAGAGGCAGAGGCAGAGGCAGAGGCAGAGGCAGAGGCAGAGGCAGAGGCAGAGGCAGAGGCAGAGGCAGAGGCAGAGGCAGAGGCAGAGGCAGAGGCAGAGGCAGAGGCAGAGGCAGAGGCAGAGGCAGAGGCAGAGGCAGAGGCAGAGGCAGAGGCAGAGGCAGAGGCAGAGGCAGAGGCAGAGGCAGAGGCAGAGGCAGAGGCAGAGGCAGAGGCAGAGGCAGAGGCAGAGGCAGAGGCAGAGGCAGAGGCAGAGGCAGAGGCAGAGGCAGAGGCAGAGGCAGAGGCAGAGGCAGAGGCAGAGGCAGAGGCAGAGGCAGAGGCAGAGGCAGAGGCAGAGGCAGAGGCAGAGGCAGAGGCAGAGGCAGAGGCAGAGGCAGAGGCAGAGGCTGAGGCTGAGGCTGAGGCTGAGGCTGAGGCTGAGGCTGAGGCTGAGGCTGAGGCTGAGGCTGAGGCTGAGGCTGAGGCTGAGGCTGAGGCTGAGGCTGAGGCTGAGGCTGAGGCTGAGGCTGAGGCTGAGGCTGAGGCTGAGGCTGAGGCTGAGGCTGAGGCTGAGGCTGAGGCTGAGGCTGAGGCTGAGGCTGAGGCTGAGGCTGAGGCTGAGGCTGAGGCTGAGGCTGAGGCTGAGGCTGAGGCTGAGGCTGAGGCAGAGGCAGAGGCAGAGGCAGAGGCAGAGGCAGAGGCAGAGGCAGAGGCAGAGGCAGAGGCAGAGGCAGAGGCAGAGGCAGAGGCAGAGGCAGAGGCTGAGGCTGAGGCTGAGGCTGAGGCTGAGGCTGAGGCTGAGGCTGAGGCTGA